>OY787663.1:33980651-34412656 GCA_963678985.1 Spisula subtruncata | reverse complement strand
TTACGATGGGATTTGTACCGGTGACATCTTGATAAAGGTTGACATCATTGGAACTGTGCGCTTTGAGCATACACATTATTCTTTTCACGGTAACACCAGTGTTACTTACATTGAAATGACGTCCACAAACTGGCAAGAAATACTATCATTATAAAAAAATACCACGATCTCAACACAAATAATGTGGCTGAAAATAATTGAGCAGACTAATATTATCTATCCTATGAGCCGAGCTCTTATTGTTAATTGACATCGTTAATATGTTGACACAGAAAGATAGGAGAGTGTAAGCTTGGAGGAAGAAATAGAAAATACTACGTGACAAATGTGCCGTTCTACGCGATGCGTGGATGCTGACCGATGATTGCCTATTATGGGATTAGCTGGTCACTATAGAAACGTACATGAAAAACATCTTGCACAAGTTAATGTCAAAAGTTATTTTTAAAACTTTGATAATAATTAACATCATTGTCACATATATGACATATTAGATAAAAATGAACATGCTCACTACTGCTACAGTGAAGAGCATCGATACACAATGTCGAAGTAGGTGTCATGTAAGCAACGCTGACGTGCGTCGGGTTGCAAGAAATTATGTGACCATATTCTATTGCATGTAACGTACTTTTCACTGAATAATTATTTTTCCGTGAACATGTTCAGGAATATCCTATTACTGATGTTATTAGTTGGTAAAGGATCAATTGACACATTCGTAAGTTGTGGCAAAAGTCCATGTTGTTTTGGATCATCCCTTGTACATGTACAATATTGAGCAAATAAGCCAGGACTTCAACGTTTACTTTACATCTATAGGCCAGATGCTCGTAATATTGATGCTCATGATAACAGCATGTTCATGAATGGTTAATCTAATTGTTTAAATACATGATATATACATTTCAGATTGATCTTCGTATCATGACAGAAGATGATGTAGACGAAACATATAAAAAAGTCATTGATTCTATTCCTGATGTGAATGAACGAATAATAGGTATGTACCATCATTGTGCAAAATAAAGTCCCAGTTCTTCTTCTTTATATTTCCATTCAAATAACTTTCTTTGCCTTGCAGGAAATATACTGCATTTTTGCATGTGTTACAAATTATTCGCTTTTGATGGATTAAGGTGATTTTCACTAAAAAATAACAGTGAAATCATCATTTTGTTATCTTCACTTTTTTTTTTAACTGGTTCCCGTATAGTGCAGAAAAAGAAACGCTCCATCAACAGCGCGTGGCTTTCAAATATGCCATAATTGTGGCATCGTGACATTCTAATTTCAACATTATTTATGCAATTTTAAATAGCTAATTACTGCACCATTTTGCGAGAAAATGAAGCGAATAATAAATGGTGAAATATCTTATTTCATTTCACTTGTGATCACAGAATATTAACCATTTCACTCATGGCTTTTCTCAGACAAAACATTACTCTTAATTGTCACATGATTTCATGACCTGTCAAATGGACATTGTAATTAGCAGCTTCCATCAATCACACGTGTACAAGATGTGAATGACATTTGGTTGTCATGACAACTGCTTAATAGCTGTATATTACTAGCTTAGAATGAGATGGTCGTAACTACAAAATCAATATATTGAGAAAACAAGAAAAAACTGTCTGATATTGAGTCTTTACCTATGGAAAAACAAGCTTTTGTAACTTCATATTAGTCAACATGACATGGTCTGATTTTCATGAAAATATGCTCATAAGAAGAGCATTATGATGCAGATGTCAAATATTTATCAGTCTTATAAGGTTGTAAGAGGTAGTTTCAACCTTCTGGTTCTAAGCCATCGATATAGTCATTTGTGTTGCTGCTATACAGATATCAATTTATAGTTAATTTTGGTTGATGTTATCATAGAGAGAATGTGGCTCTACAGAGGGTGTACTGTATTAACATTGTAGCTTTTATACGGCTAAGCGAAATTTGATACTGAAATATTGATAACCATTCGTGATTCAATATTACATTTGTTTCTTCATAAGGAATGTAAGTGTATGTAACCAAAATTTATACTTTTCGGCCTTCGTCACGTCAGTCAAACATTTCTACTCATTTTTTTCTTTTTTTATATTTTTCTATAATGGTGAAAATGACACTACTGATGACGTTACATCATGAATGTCACATAATATATGCTATAACATAAGGTGACGTTACGTCATGAATGTCACGTAATACGCTATAACATAAGGTGAAGCTACATCATGAATGTCACGTAATATGCTATAACATAAGGTGACGTTACGTCATGAATGTCACATAATATATGCTATAACATAAGGTGACGTTACGTCATGAATGTCACATAATATATGCTATAACATAAGGTGACGTTACGTCATGAATGTCATGTAATATATGCTATAACATAAGGTGACGTTACGTCATGAATGTCACGTAATATGCTATAACATAAGGTGACGTTATGTCATGAATGTCACGTAATACGCTATAACATAAGGTGACGTTATGTCATGAATGTCACGTAATATGCTATAACATACGGTGAAGCTACATCATGAATGTCACGTAATATGCTATAACATAAGGTGACGTTACATCATGAATGTCACGTAATATGCTATAACATAAGGTGACGTTATGTCATGAATGTCACGTAATACGCTATAACATAAGGTGACGTTACATCATGAATGTCACGTAATACGCTATAACATACGGTGAAGCTACATCATGAATGTCACGTAATATGCTATAACATAAGGTGACGTTACATCATGAATGTCACGTAATATGCTATAACATAAGGTGACGTTACGTCATGAATGTCACGTAATACGCTATAACATAAGGTGACGTTACGTCATGAATGTCACATTATACGCTATAACATAAGGTGACGTTACGTCATGAATGTCATGTAATATATGCTATAACATAAGGTGAAGTTACGTCCTGAATGTCATGTAATACACTATAACATAAGGTGACGTTATGTCATGAATGTCACGTAATATGCTATAACATAAGGTGACGTTACGTCATGAATGTCACGTAATAGGCTATAACATAAGGTGACGTTACGTCATGAATGTCACGTAATACGCTATAACATAAGGTGACGTTACGTCATGAATGTCACGTAATACGCTATAACATAAGGTGACGTTACGTCATGAATGTCACATTATACGCTATAACATAAGGTGACGTTACGTCATGAATGTCATGTAATATATGCTATAACATAAGGTGAAGTTACGTCCTGAATGTCATGTAATACACTATAACATAAGGTGACGTTATGTCATGAATGTCACGTAATATGCTATAACATAAGGTGACGTTACGTCATGAATGTCACGTAATAGGCTATAACATAAGGTGACGTTACGTCATGAATGTCACGTAATACGCTATAACATAAGGTGACGTTACGTCATGAATGTCACGTAATACGCTATAACATAAGGTGACGTTACGTCATGAATGTCACGTAATACGCTATAACATAAGGTGACGTTACGTCATGAATGTCACGTAATACGCTATAACATAAGGTGACGTTACGTCATGAATGTCACGTAATACGCTATAACATAAGGTGAAGTTACGTCATGAATGTCACGTAATACGCTATAACATAAGGTGACGTTACGTCATGAATGTCACGTAATATGCTATAACATAAGGTGACGTTACGTCATGAATGTCACGTAATATGCTATAACATAAGGTGACGTTACGTCATGAATGTCACGTAATATGCTATAAAATAAGGTGACGTTACGTCATGAATGTCTCGTAATATATGCTATAACATAAGGTGACGTTACGTCATGAATGTCACGTAATACGCTATAACATAAGGTAACTTCCGCACGAAATATTTAGGCATTACACCTAATTTAGTTGGTAATTTTTGTTACATATGTGCATGGCTATTGATAAAAGGGCATTCTTTGGACTTCTTTGATGTGTTTCAGGATTCTGTAACTGTGTTCCTGGAATAAATGGAATCAATACTAGCGACAGGGCTGCTCTTATAAAGAGAGCGTATTATGATATTTGGATGGTGAGTATATTATTATTGTTTTTATTGCCATGGTTACATAAATAATATTCATCGCATGGTGCTGCAACAAGTATCCAGTTTTATCTGCTGTTGTTCAAAAACACCAACGGTCAAATGTTTGCTTATATATGTAAACTAATGCACTATTGGTTCATGTTGTGTGTCTTAAAATGTCTGCTGGGGAAGTTCTAGTATGTACACAAGGTCAGTCTTGGTTTTAATAGTACTTAAACTGCTCTAATTGAGTGCCAGTACTTAAACTGCTCTGGTTGTGCTAGTACTTAAACTGCTCTAATTGAGTGCCAGTACTTAAACTTCTCGGGTAGTGCTAGTACTTAAACTGCTCTGGTTGTGCTAGTACTTTAACTGCTCTGGTTGTGCTAGTACTTAAACTGCTCTGGTTGTGCTAGTACTTAAACTGCTTTAATTGAGTGCTTGTACTTAAACTGCTCTGGTTGTGTCAGTACTTAAACTGCTTTAATTGAGTGCCAGTACTTAAGCTGCTTTAATTGAGTGCCAGTACTTAAACTGCTCTGGTTGTGCCAGTACTTAAACTGCTTTAATTGAGTGCCAGTACTTAAACTGCTCTGGTTGTGCCAGTACTTAAGCTGCTTTAATTGAGTGCCAGTACTTAAACTGCTCTGGTTGTGCCAGTACTTAAGCTGCTTTAATTGAGTGCCAGTACTTAAACTGCTCTGGTTGTGCCAGTACTTAAACTGCTTTAATTGAGTACTAGTACTTAAACTGCTCTTGTTTTACTAGTACTTAAATGGCTCTGGTTGACTGCTAGTCCTTAAATGGCTCTGGTAGTGCTAGTACTTAAACTGCTGTTGTTTTACTAGTACTTAAATGGCTCTTGTTGACTGCTAGTCCTTAAATGGCTCTGGTTGACTGCTAGTCCTTAAATGGCTCTGGTAGTGCTAGTACTTAAACTGTTGTTGTTTTACTAGTACTTAAATGGCTCTTGTTGACTGCTAGTCCTTAAATGGCTCTGGTTGACTGCTAGTCCTTAAATGGCTCTGGTTGACTGCAAGTCCTTAAATGGCTCTGGTTGACTGCTAGTCCTTAAATGGCTCTGGTTGTGCTAGTACTTAAACTGCTTTAATTGAGTGCTTGTACTTAAACTGCTCTGGTTGTGTCAGTACTTAAACTGCTTTAATTGAGTGCCAGTACTTAAGCTGCTTTAATTGAGTGCCAGAACTTAAACTGCTTTAATTGAGTGCCAGTACTTAAACTGCTCTGGTTGTGCCAGTACTTAAGCTGCTTTAATTGAGTGCCAGTACTTAAGCTGCTTTAATTGAGTGCCAGAACTTAAACTGCTTTAATTGAGTGCCAGTACTTAAACTGCTCTGGTTGTGCCAGTACTTAAACTGCTTTAATTGAGTACTAGTACTTAAACTGCTGTTGTTTTACTAGTACTTAAATGGCTCTGGTTGACTGCTAGTCCTTAAATGGCTCTGGTAGTGCTAGTACTTAAACTGTTGTTGTTTTACTAGTACTTAAATGGCTCTTGTTGACTGCTAGTCCTTAAATGGCTCTGGTTGACTGCTAGTCCTTAAATGGCTCTGGTAGTGCTAGTACTTAAACTGCTGTTGTTTTACTAGTACTTAAATGGCTCTTGTTGACTGCTAGTCCTTAAATGGCTCTGGTTGACTGCTAGTCCTTAAACTGCTCTAATTGAGTGCTAGTACATAAACTGCTCTGGTAGTTCTAGTACTTAAATTTCTCTGGTTGACTGCAAGTACTTAAATTGCCATGGTTAACTGCTACAGTACTACTGCTCTGATTTTTCTAGATGCATAACAATACTTAAAACTGCTCTGTATAGGCTGGTTGCAGAATGCATGTGAACATAAAGACTTGACTTATATATTTCTAGCTTTCATCAGCTGAATGGTTTAATGGTTTAGAGAGTATGATGCTGATGAAGACAGGTGAAGTATATTCAGCTTCTGTAATGAGGAAGATACTCAATGATGAAATGGTGGATATTATATTAAAGTTTGCCAATCAGTTTAACACACTCAGACTCACAGATCTTGAGAAAGCTATTTTGTGTGCTGTACGGCTTTCTGCTCCAGGTAATTTTTTTCAATTTTTTTTCTTCTTTTTTTTGGTAGGTGGTAAATTCTATTTTCTTCGTCAATAGGTGTGCCTGGGTCAAGGGAATACCAGATTTTTTCAATTTTGTTTTTAAGGCTTTTGTTACTGTTTTTTTGCAAAATGGGTAAGCTTTTGTGATAGCTCTTTGTTTGTTATCCAACTGTGTCAACAATTTGCTTGTATAAACACTAGAGGTCACAATTTTTGCCTAATATTTATGAAAACTTCAAGTTACAATGATCAACTTATCAAAATCTTTAATGATACTTGGTCATCTGGGGTAAGATCAAATGATAGAAAATCTTGAGCAGTCAATATAAACCTTATTTTTGCCTTAATTAATCAATAGGATTTTTTTTACATTTATCAACTGAATAAAATCTTTGCCACAATTTATATTGGGTCATCCAGGATAAAAATAGGTCACTAGGTCAAATAGAAAAGGTGAAAGATTGTATTTTCACTGGCTCTTCATATTAGGGTTTGTCAAAATGTTTATCTGGTGTCCAATGACCTAACACGAAGTGCTACCGAGTGCCTTCATTCAGTTACTTCCTGTTCAATTAAATATAGAAGGCATGGCTAACCTTCTGTGGAAACGCTACATGTGATATACTTTTAATAGAGTTTCAAGTTTATAAGCAAATCGGCATTTATGAAATGCCTTTGGCCATTAACAAAACATATATACAAGGTCACATATGCATAAATATAAACACAAAGCATGCAAAATAACGAACACAATTAATCAAATCAAACATACAAGTTACATACAAAATTTAATATTCAAGAATCAGGTAAAATGTTAAGCTTTTCTTGTCTTTAAAGTAATAACACAGCATACAGCAGTGTTCGCGTTTACCTCAATTTTTTGTGGGTCCCAGGGACCCAATGCCTTTAAAAAAGTTGGGTCCCATTACAAATTTACTGAGTCCCAATAAATTGGCACACAATCTGTCAAGATTGATATAAAATGATACATAAATATGCTTAGAATAGTTAAATAGCAGTATATGACCTATCAACTCATTCTGAGCAAAGTTTAACAATGGTTGTAATGAAAAGTACCATTTTTATATAAATCAGTTGATGATTATGTGAAATAAAACTTCAACACCCAAAGTGCTAACTGAATGAGGAACTTTATTTAACTAGTACAGAAATCATGAATGGCATAAGCCACACATGTTAGTGGCATTGTCAGTTATAGGTCCAGCCCGTCGGTAGAAATGTGCCGTACTAGCGAGCTTCGTTGGAAATCAATGCAACCACTCGTCGTGAACGTATTTTTAATCTTGGTATCAGTACAGATAAGACAGTGCATTGAAATGCTTTTATCAACAGGGTTTTCCTTCTTGACTAACCAGTCTTTGAATTGCGGATCTTTCAGCCATTGCTCTTGGAAGTTTCGATTATGCTTTACTTTCTTTCGCTCCGACGCCATAATTCAGCCTCCCGTAACTAGTAGCAACTGCAGCGGCCTCGATCTGGTCGCTTCTCGAGTAATTACCAGTCGAACACGGTAAAATTTATGCAGCGCTGTAACCCAGTCAAGCAAGTGTCCGCGTGACGTCACGATAAAATTGCATGTCGGGAGATCAAAATAAAAATAAACATGATTTTATTTATGGCGCTTCGGAGAAAAGTGGAAGAGATTTTAATTCAAGGTTTCGGGTTTGTTTAATGAAATTGTTCTACTTCTTTTTGGTAATTATAAATATTGCGTCCCACGTACGCAACGTACTCCAGAATTTTACGTTCCGCCGATTTTCGTTGCGTAAAAAGACATGTTTACGCCGTAAACGCGAACACTGATACAGTAACAATAGTAAATACAATGTGAAATTGTTGTCAAGGAAGTTAGTTCATGTTTCAATCCATGGATCATCTGATGGTTATAACAAGCTCATTAGTTAGGACTTGTCCTAGGATCATCAAACTTTACATACAGTAGATTACCGAGTTTAATTATGAGGTCAGTAGGTTAAAGGTCAAGGTCACTGTCAGCTTTACCATTTTCAACTATTGGGCTGTCATGGGGCCAAATATGTTTTTTAGACATGATTCTTGTTAAAAAAAGTCTTGCTGACAGTCAGAAACACCCTTTAAATTCTTACCAAGAATAACTAGAACTCAATTTAACAGCAATGATATACATGTAATGCATAAAAAAAGCTCATGATTACCCTCAGGCACATGCATGTTTCCCTTGTTTCCTCTACTCTCAGCTCAAAACTAGAAGAAATAGCTGCTAACATGCCTATGGTTGACGGCAATTGCCAACTTCGTTTATGCATCATATCATAACCAGATTACGGTACCGTAACTGTTACATTTAATTCTTTGCAAAGAAGAGAGCTTCTCTTTGTAAGCCCTAAAAAGGTTTGAAAATAAAACATGCTAGTTCTAATAGTTGCAAAAAGAACACTAAATACTACCCTATGTTTCCTGTAGAATATAATTTCAGTCTGATACAAGAAACAAATTTATAGATAAACTCATAAACAAATTATAAGAGCTACGAAGATGTGAGAAACCAGGAAATGTTCAATAGTGCTGATTGGCTGAATGATCCTATATTTACGTAGTACAAGAAATTAATGACATAAAAACGGCTGATATAAGAGTATGTCTATGAACGTAATTACACAACATGCATATGATAGTTTGAGATTTTTCAGACAATTTTACTGTTTTAAGTTTTGTGCGAGTCAAATTTAGGTGATTATATTATATGTCAATAGTAACATGAGTTTTAGATTCATCTTTGTATTTTGATGTTGGACTCAAAAGAATTTCTTGTGAGAGAAAATTTAAAAGTATAGCCTGTAAAGTGCAGAGGCATAAAATCATGACATATTATGTACTTTAATTGGCATGTTCGGTCCAATCCCATTTTGATCAATAGTTTTATATCTTTGTTGTTTTAATTATTGTCTAGTCTGACAGAATATAAAATATAACAAAGAAACTTGAACATGTACAAACTTTGTGTCGTTTCATGACCAATTTGTTCTTACCATAGTATAATGTGGTAAACCTGGGCTGGTATTTAATATTGATCTTATTTACTGTATAGCAGGTATATTTCGCGGGGGGGGGGGGGGTTAATTTTTGCTATATTCGCGGTCAACATTGAATGCGCGAAATCTAAACCCCGCGAAATAATCACCTAAAATATACAAATTTTACAAAGGGAGACAATGCGTCAAGGAGCCAGCATTACTTTGTTGATGTACAAAACGACAAATTGTGTCGCTTCAGTAAAATACGGTAATGATAAATAGACTACGACATGTATAAAATTATTAAAACATGATTAGAAACTGGTTATTTGTAAAGAACCTGTTTAAATCTCTATGCATGCATATCAATATCGTTTGAAGGTTTGGATTGTTAGCCGTTTCATCACACTTGTTCAATTTTAATAACAGTTTTGTTTGTTGAATCTGTAATGTTTGTCGAAATAATTATTTTTTGTAAATAGATCTACATATTTTTCTTATGTTATTAGCAGTTAATGATCAGTATGTTTGGTTTATTGGGTTTTTTATCCTTGCCACCGGATAATCCTTATGGACAAGGCCTCCAGAAGACTTTAAGTATTTTTAGCTTTTTTGGGATAGTGCATGAAAGAGAAGATGCCCTAATTCCAGAAGCATCCCTGGTTCTTTTTGCGTGCCATATGTATTGCACCCATACATGGGACCTCGGTTTACTGTCTTATCCGAAAGACTATCAGTAATTTTAGTTGGCCAGCCCGGGATTCAAACCCACAACCCCAAGATCAGTAGTGACTATTATACTCGTACTCTAACGTTTACCTTCCCTTCCATGTTTACCAATAAGGTTTTAATTTCGCGGTCAAGGCTGTTAGCACGTAACCAAAACACTGTGAATTCAAAAGGATCCAATTAACGCGAAAATTGGACACCGTGAAATATACCAGCTATACAGTTATCAGAGAATAAGGATAGCCAGTCACATAGCTGTTACTGACCAAGAGTTAAATCTGGTGTGATCTGATTGGCTGTCCTTATCCTTACGTCAAGTAAGATCAATATTTAATTAAGTTTAATTATTCTTCATTGAAAGTAGTTCGATCTTCGCTGGCTCTAATTAAGCTCTTGTTTTGATTTTACTCCATTTGCATCTCATATTTTGAATTACACTATTAGAATGCTTTATAACATGACTTCTCTTGTATCTAGGTTAATAAAATGGGTGTTTTGTATATTCTTATACCACAGTATTGTAGTATAATGTTCAAATGACACCATTTGATCTACTTATTGACATCATTATTTTGATAAATGATTTTTTTGGCGTTGTTTATAGAATAGTCAGTTTTTTCAGCAGCAAAGATGCTTATTTTCATGTTAAAAGTGTCATATGATAAACAGAATCTTACACTAGTTGTCAATTGAGGCTCACTTAATTAAATTTCCAGAACTCATTCAGTTAAACAGGGTTCCCACGGTCAGGAAAAAGTCAGGGAAAAACATATTTTTTTCAAGGTCAGGGAAAAGTCAGGGAATTTTGAAATTAGTCAGGGAAATTTGGAAATTGAGCAAAAGTCAGGGAAAAGTCAGGGAATTCTTCATTAAAGTGTCATTTCCTATGAAGAAAATACCGAAAACTGAAAAAAATCTTCGCTCGCTATGCTTACATTATGATTACTTTATGTTGATCAACAACACTAAAACTGCTATCTGAAACTTTTTTGTTCCATATGAAGCAAATATAATCTCCGTTTCTCATGAGCTATTTCGCTCGAACAAAATGGTCTGATCGCGTGAAAAAGTCAGGGAAAACTGCTCTCAAGTCAGGGAAAAGTCAGGGAATTTTGTCTTAAAATATTTGTGGGAACCCTGTTTAAGTTTTTATGAATTCTCTAGAAAAATACTAACACTATTGGAGCTAAGCATAAACAATTCGATATAACAAGAGTGGACAGTACATTACTTTACTTAGATCGTATTAAATTCCTACGTTGAAACAAGAAGTGTTTTCCTTTTGTCTAAATCTATTTTGCGGATTACTACGCCTTTGGAACTATTTAACAATTATTATTTTTGTATATAGTTTGTAATGGCAATTTTATTGCATTTTATTTTGCATTTTTATTACATTTTTATTGCATTTTTATTTCTTTTCTTTTTTTCAGAATCTCTTGAATTAGAAGATCGGGCCACAGTTGATCGGTTCCATTCTGATATGCTGGACACATTTGCGTATCAAATCAAGAAAAACCATGAACAAAATCATGCCCGTCTACTGATAGACATTTTCTGTTTGATGCCACTACTAGAGACAGTGAATAATATACAGAGAAATATCATCGCTAAATATTCATTAGAGGGACCAAATAATTCATCATAATAGCATCATACATATTCTAAGATACACTGTTATCATATCTCATATCGCTGGCTTATAATGAGAAGGTCGTAACTACCGGTACCAAATCGATATATTGAGTAAACAAGAGAAAACTGTCAGCAATTTACACTTTACCTATGGGAAAACTCGTTTTCAAAACTTCATTTTGGTCAACATGACAATTTCAGATTTTCATGAAAATAGGCTCATAAGAAGCACCTTGTGAAGCAGATTTCAAATATTTATGAGTCTAATAAGGTCGTAGGAGGTAGTGTAACGACCTTCTGGTTCTAAGCCATCGATATAATGATTGTGTAACACTATAGCGTATAACGTGTGCCAAGTGTATGATATTTGTATAGAAAAACGAGCATTACGCTGGCAATGTAACAAAAGAAGAATCAGAATCCAAAGCGATACCTTCAATGGCCTATGTTTAAAGTAGATGGTAAGATATACCTCATGTTTGTATTATATACTAGTAGTTGCTAATGTATAGTTCAATTTTGAACCCTGAGCCGTGACCTTTCAGACGAGTTTATTTTGGCCGGTAACCTGTGATTTATTGATTTCCATAGTCATGATTTAAAGATATGATAGTTACTAATGTAGGTAATTAGTTAGTAAAGTTCAGGAACCCAACTCCGAAGGGTGTCGGTTCGAATCCTGTAACTTCTTTTTTGGAATTTACGCATTTGTGTAAATGAAAAGATTTTAATTTTGATTACATTATTATTTTATTAATTTATTATATGCTCTTAGATGCGTTAGGTCCAATAATGTCATATTTTGATATTTGAAAACATACTTTGGGTTGGGGCGCTATACAGTGAACGCGGCCGTTTGACACACGTTATATTTAACAGACAATAAGTTGACCAGTGTAAGCTCTGAACTTCGCATTGAATAGAATCTCCATTCTTGACTCTCACTGCCAAACATAATTCATTAACCACACTTATGCGTAATACAATTGACAACGTGATCGTTTCAAATTAGCTAGAATTTAGTTTTAGTCAATGGACACATATGCGTATTGCAGTGTATCTTTTGGTATTCTTTGGTTTGTGCACAAGTATTGAGTAATAAAAAATAAATTTGAGAAAAATGATGCCAGTAGGATTCGAACCTACACATGGGTCTCGACAAAAGTTGCAATGCCTAACGGTTAACTGTCACGACTACAGGGACGCAAAAATTAATTATACTTATTTGTTATACGTTCATGAATAGTCCATCCTGCACTACCTTTATCAATGAATTGATTAAACTTTAAAAGTGCAGTCATGGCTCAATGCTCGAAATTGAACTATACTGTAGGAAAGTGAACATAAACAAGATTAAACATGTAGCTAGGAAAGCAATACGAGGGTCATTCAATAAATTCGTGGACTGGACTCGTCATTTTAATACACATTGACACATAGAGTAACTTATTACATCACACTAAACAACATCCTTTCTGACACAAGTGCAGAAAATTTTGCACGAAACGACGCATTTTTAAAGAAAATATGGCTAAAATAAAACTATCACCTTACCGCATCCACCACACAGCGTAAATATTTTCAGACGTCAGTGACGTTATTGGCGTTTTGTTATTTCTCAAATGGTAAACCCGAAATTGAAGTATGTGATCAATATCGAATTAAACACAAATATTTAAGTTTTATATTATTAAAAAGATCTACTACAAATTTTTATGTATTCAAAGTTAAGAATTAAGCTGGACTTAATGGTTGTATGATAAATTAAAACGCATCGCACATTTTGACTGGCGTTCCCTCTAACGTCCTTATGTCTTTAAATTTCGTTCGATCCCTGTATCAATTTTAAAACCATGCTGTACCTAAGAAATTTGATTTTGTCACTAAAACGCAGGGACACTGAATACTGCATGCTTTCCGTTTGCTCTCATTAGCAGCTTATTTGTGTTTGTTGTGTATTTCCAAGACAAGTGCACAATTTAATAGTTGCATGAATTTCCTGGCGTAAATTCATCGGTATTTTGACGTAACTGAAAACGTGATAGGCATAGATCAAATACCTCTCAATTCAAACTCAATCGTCCAAACAACTTAATAATTTCACAAAATATTATGATAATATCTTGCAATAATCTGGCAAACATATGGGAAAGTAAATTAAATAATTCGGAATTTATAACTAGTTGAACGAGTGAAAAGGGTACGTTACGTCGGCCGGTGGTGGTAGCGCGTTACTATGGTAAAACAACGGCTGGTCACATGTTACTGTGTTGCATAACCAATGAAAAATTTGTATCTACGGTTGGTAATAGATAAATGTTTAAAATGATATGAGAAATTATTATTTAAATATGAATATAATAAAATAAGAACGATTGTCTACGAATATATTGAATGACCCTCGTATAAGTACTTAATATGTATATATATCTACAGACCTGTGTACCACTATGTGTCTACAGCATGGCTATTTTGACTTGAACCTGACCTTTATGCAAGAATATATTACAAGGTTCTTGGTTTGAATTTATTTCAATTTCCGCAAGCAAATCGTGCGATATCGGTATTTCAAAGTTGTGTTTTTATTACATCTCGAGCATCTTTGTGATACTCTCCGACTATGAAAGCATACAATCGGTGTTGTATACGTAGACAATATATCAATTCTGCTGATCAAAAGGTCAGGCTTGTGTCAAATTAGCCAAGCCAAATTATTACATTGCTCAGAGAAATCAAAATATTTTTCATATTAAATTAAAAATTAATGTTCTTATATTATTATAGTACGTAGTACTAGCGTTATAGCTAGTCATATTGCAATCACAATTATATAGACCAACATTTAAAGTGCTGACAAATATTTCCACACAAAAATTAATATTAAATATACTCATGTACATTTCGCCATATAGAAAGATAAAATGCTATGTCTGCATTCAGTGTGTCAATAATGAACTTTCACCTATATTTGATACTGATTGGTTTTCTTTATACGATGTACATTTGTATTCGTAATTGGATGCAGGGATTTCCCTGATGCAGGTTTTTTGGGTCCCTGATGCAACTTTGTGCCTTGAGACCCTCATTTCTGCATTACTGTGCATCCGTGGGACCCCCCCAATAGGATCCCTTGAATAGACATTTTCATTCCAACTTTTTTCTTTCTTTTATTTATTGCACTTATATAAGTCTTGTGGTTCATTGGGCAATCTGAATTTGCTGTTTTGTTTTTTTCATAAATTTGATACTCAGTGGAATAATGAACTTATAGTGAAGGGACCCCCAAACATTCTCAGGAACTCTTTAAATATAAACTTTAAGGGTCCTGGGCTCCACATATGAAAATTCCTAATGAAATACCTGCTGGATGGTCAGCGCTTAGGGTGAAATTTTGCAAAATCTTACTTAATGGTTAGCCTTAGGGTTAGTTTCAAACACATTGCTTAGGAAATTATTCATGTATAGAGGGGGTAGGGGCTAAGCAGGACCAATGTCCTATCAAAATAGCAGGTTTAATAGCTGTTCAGATCATCCTATATATAAGAAAAAGATAGCTGGTTAGTTACAAAACTTGATTGTGTTCTATGACCATTGTTACCTGAACATTTCGCTGGCTTAAAATGAGAAGGTCGTAACTACAAAATTGATATATTGAGAAAACAAGAGAAAACTGTTTGTAATTTACTCTTTACATATGGAAAATCAATTTTTAAAACTTATTTGGATCAACATGACAATTTCAGATTTTCATGAAAATAGGCTCATAAGAAGCGCCTTGAGAAGTAGATTTCAAATATGTATGAGTCTAAAAATGTCGTAAGTAGTAGTTTGGACCTTCTCATTCTAAGCCAGCGATTTGTTTTACAAACCACTATCCAGCGGGTTTTTTACACTAATGACAAGAAAATGGTGAGATTAGCACTTTGTTATTATCATCAAAGGCCATTTCACATGCTGATTATACCAATAAAACTGTTATTAGCATCATTAGCTCGGATGTGAACACCTGATACATGTAAATGATTTATGCTGCTGTTACACTTTTTCACCTGCAAAGTAGAATACTACAGCAACCTATAAGGAAATGTTATACTGTAAAATCATTTAATTTTGTTGGGACGAAATTTCGTGGTTACGGTAAAAAAGACAATTTCGTTGACACTTGAATTCGTGGATTTTGCATTTTAGGTAACAAAACAAGGATCAAAATCAATGTTCGTTGGGATTAAAGTTTGTGGTTGAAGTGAACCACGAAATCCACGAAATTTAATCCCCACGAAAATTAATGATTTTACAGTATTGGTAAATCTCATTAGTAAGAATAAAATCTGTTATATTTGTGCATGTAGTATTGATTTATCATAAAAATGTCTCATGCTTTACTAAGATAACTAAAATGAACTTTTAACAAAGAAGAGTACTTTTGTAGGTTTCTTTGGAAACTCTTACAGTACTGAAAAATCACATATTTTCATGCCATATTTTGTGGGTTTTGATAAAAACTACATTTAGTGGGGTTGTAAATCTGTTGATTAAAAACTAGGAATACTGGTTGTTAGCCTATGGTCTGTATTTCGGAAGTCAATTTATCATGGGCATTTGATTTCAGCATCAAGTTTGACAAGGAAATCAAAGAAATTTTAACTCCCTCGAAAAATATTGTTTACAGTTTATATTTCATTGGTTACATAGCAATGAAGATGCAAGCATAACCAAATCAAATGACAGTCTAGTGATAGTGTGTACCCTTAGTGAGTGAAAGCTCTAGGGTTTGATGCGTTTCTGTGTCATAACAGAGGGGAAATATTGCGAAATAGAAATGGTATGTGCAAGTAATTCACTTGGTTCAGTAAACAAGTTTAAGCCATCAGGACTGAGGTGTGGAGAGGGAGAATGTAGCACTTGTTACTGCTATAATCAATTTAGAATAAAGTAGCAATAATTTTCATACTGCACACTTTGAACTTTGTGCATAATTAACCAATAATTAAAATGGAACAATAACTAATTTGATAATTAGGCACCAGTCTGTTGCATCCACGCCACTCACCCCTGGGAAAATGGCCGTGTTTTTACCTTCCAGCTTCCCCCAAATTGCTGGGAAATGTGGGGATTTTGACTTCGAACCAATACTCTGGGGACAATATTTAGTTGTCAGGGACCAGGGAAGTACTGGAAATTTTACCATCAGCTGTCCCTGTAGTGCCGTGGAAGGGCGGGGGTTTTGACTACCCAAATGTGCAAATCCAGACCCATCCCTGTTGGTCATGGTGGGTCCAACTGACTGATGCATTAAAACAAGGCCTTTGTAATCAACTCCCTAATTCAAAATGATTTATATTCAACAGACTGTAGATTGTCACCAAATCATGTCATCTCAGGGATCAGTATCTACAATATATTTCCTGTAAGAAGACACTCGATCAATGAAAAGTACATGACATTTCAAGCCAAGTAATACACAACTTACATTGATCAAGGAAATCATTAGATTGCTTATTAATAGCGGATTTAAGGCGTGACCTGTACATGACCTTTCAAGCCAAGTAATACACGACTTACATTGATCAAGGAAATCATTAGATTGCTTATTAATAGCGGATTTAAGGCGTGACCTGTACATGACCTTTCAAGCCAAGTAATACACAACTTACATTGAGCAAGGAAATCATTAGATTGCTTATTAATAGCGGATTTAAGGCGTGACCTAAGGCCACCCATTAAAATTCGCAAGAAAGTATCACGTGTGAGAAATTTCACCAGAAAATTTCTTCCACTGTCAAGCTCAATTTTGTGAGTGGAACTGAATCAATAATGGCGACTAACAGTTGTCGTTGTATCGTTATCTAGATGTGCTTAAAACCTCAAAATGTACAGCAACTACATTAGTTTACCAAGTGTAGGCCTACTTGCGACTCCGACTGCTTTTCAGTTAGTAAGTTGGAAAAAATATTGTAGCTTGGCCATTGGCCCATACGTAGCGTGGCCAAATAAATGGTACCTATGTGCAATGTAACGTCTTTATAGCTCCAACTTGACGTCATTTTGAATCCAACGTGATTTAATGTTTACGTGGAAAACGTAATGTGCGCCTGTTGAGCGGGCCGATTATGATTTTGAGATTGCGGATTACATTGCTATTTGATTCTTTAGCATTAAAAATAAATCCACAAAATAGACAATGCCTTAGTTCATTTTAGGGGCTTGTGATAACATTATCTATAATTAATTACCTCTGAGATTAAAGTTTAGAATAGATTGTCTTTTTTTTAGATTTATATAGTACCTGAATAATTGTCAGGTTAATAAATACTCAATGAAATCTCTTGGCTTGTTTTAATATTTTCAATGTCAATTGTTTATCATATCTTTGGCTTAGAATGAGAAGGTCGTAAGTACAAAATCGATATACATGTATTGAGAAAACAAGAAAAATCTGTCTGCAATTTACTCTTTTACTTTTGGTAAAACAAACTTTTATTGTTGCATTTTGGTCAACATGACAAGTTCCGATTTTCATAACAATAGACTCATTAGAAACGCCTGGTACTGGATATTTCAAATATGTAAGAGTCTTATAAGGTCGTAAGTAGTAGTTACGACCTTCTCATTCTAAGCCATCGATATGTGATTTTTTCAGAATTGCACTGGATATTTGTTGTTTGGAGTCTTTATTGTTGAAGTGTTACTGAATATTATTGTGATAACATAATCATTTAATATAAATATAATGAGTCAGTCATCTAAATATTGTAAGTCATGTATAAATGTGTTAGATACTGTTCATGTGATAATAAGTGTATATGTGGTTCTGTTCATGTGATAATGACTGTATATGTGGTTCTGTTTATGTAATAATAAGTGTATATGTGGTTCTGTTCATGTGATAATGAATGTCTGTATGGTTGTGTTCATGTGATAACGACTGTATATGTGGTTGTGTTCATGTGATAACGACTATATGCGGTTCTGTTCATGTCATATTAATTGTATATGTCGTTCTGTTCATGTGATAATGAATGTCTGTATGGTTGTGTTTATGTGATAAAGAATGTATGTGTGGTTGTGTTTATGTGATAAAGAATGTAAGTGTGATTGTGTTCATGTGATAATGACAGTATGTGTGGTTCTGTTCATGTGATAATGACTGTATGTACGGTTCTGTTTATGTGATAATGACAGTATGTATGGTTCTGTTCGTTTGATAATGACTGTATGTATGGTTGTGTTCATGTGATAATGACTGTATGTATGGTTGTGTTCATGTGATAACGACTGTATGTACGGTTGTGTTCATGTGATAACGACTGTATGTACGGTTGTGTGCATGTGATAATGAATGTATATGTGGTTCTGTTTATGTGATAAAGACTGCTTGTATGGTTGTGTTCATGTGATAATGACTGCATGTATGGTTGTGTTCATGTGATAAAGAGGGTATGTGCGATTCAGACAATCTACTTATAAATATAAGTTTGAATTTATATTCTGTTGTGTTGTGTAACTTTGTATAAATTGGCTCAACATGTGGATCTGTATTGTATGGTTATTAACATATCAATATGTATCAATATAGTATTGTTTTATAATGTGAACATGTAAATACATGTATGCTCAACAAGGTCAGCTCTGTTAAGGACCCAAAGTAGTTAGTGATATAAAAGAAATACATAATTATTTATTTCAGTGAATCAAGATAATTTACATTAACTTGTTTTCTAAATTATACTTACATGTTATTGTATGTCTGACACATATAATGTGGGGAAATATTCATTCTGTGCTGGATGAATGTCAAAATCATTCACTCATAAAGTGTGCCTATGATTTTTCCTAACCACACGTCTGATTTCATTTGAACTAGAATCCTTGGTACCAGAAGCCAGAACTTTTAGGATGGATCATGTTTTAACTTGTGGGAGACATTCTTTTTTGTTTAGATTTTTTTTTTTTTTTTTTTAAAATATAAAAAAGTGCCTCAATGTTTATTTTGATATATGTATTTACTGTAAGGCTGCAATGTTGTGATAATGTATTAAATTTTTTGTTAAATCACATACCTTGTTCGTGTTCTGTTTTTAAGCCCTGATGCGTACTGATGCCCAACCACATGCTCCTATCTCAAAGGTCAAGGTCACAGTTGGAGGTCAAAGACCATTCTTTCTTATTATGTCTGGCATGAATGTTCACCTCCATGAGGTGTAGTGGTTTCTGGTTCCTATCTAAAAGGTCAAGGTCATAGTTGGAGGTCAAATGTCAAATTGAAGTTTTTCCTGACAATAAGTTTGTCACACATTGACCATTCTTGCTTATTATGTCTGGTATGAATGTTCATCTCCATGAGGTGTAGTGGTTCCCGGTTCCTATCTAAAAGGTCAAGGTCAAAGTTGGAGGTCATAGTGATTTGAAGCTTGTAGGATGATTTCTTCTTTATGCTTGTTTGGATTACATATAACTTGGCATATTAACTTTGTGCCTTTTGTTAATAAGCACATAGGCTGGAAATAATCTACCTGTTGGCATGGATTTCTTGTCGACACATTTGAGCTAACCTGGGACAAAGGTAAGCTGTTGTAATCCATTATCTGTCTGACCGTCAACAATTTGCTTGTGTAGGCACTAGAGGTCACAATGTTGGCCTAACCATTATGAAACTTTGTAGTCATAATGAACATCTCAACAAAATATAGGTCAAGTTAGTAATTGGGTCATTCTGGGGAAAAAACAAGGTCACTAGGTCGAATAATAGAATAACCTTGTTAAGTAATTAAAGGTCATAATTTTGTCCTTTCTGTTATGGCACTTGGTCACAATGATCATCTCAACTAAATCTATATTCAACAAGACCAAGTTCAACATTGGGTCATCCTGGGTAAAAATCTATGCCACAAGGTCAAGTCCTAGAAAAACCTTGTGTAGTCTCTAGAGGTCACAATTTAGGGATGTTTTCATTATCAAACCTGGTCACATTTATTATCTCAAGATAATTTAAGCCAAATTCGATATTGGATGATCCAGGGTCAAAAACTATGTCCCAAGGTCAAATCCTAGAAACAAGAGGGTAAGAATAGATGGTGTAACATACCAAATATCAAAGCTCTAGGCATTATAGTTTAAGACAAGAAACTTTTCATATGTTCCCTATATAAGTCTATGTAAAACTGGTGACCTTGGGGCGTGGCCAATTTTGATTTGATTTAGAGGTCACACTTTTGGGTTAATCTTTATGAAACATGGTCGCATTGATCATCTCAACAAATTATAGGTCAAGTCCGAAAATGTGTTTTCTGTGGCCAAAAACTAGGTCACTGAGTCAAGAAGGCTACTATGCCAGGTGAGTGACCTTGTGTCCTTTGGGTCCTCTTTTATTATATTCGTATTAGGAAAGCTTGAAACATGGACAGAAACGTTTTAGTATGTTAAGTACATGTTAGACATTTCTACTTCTTCTGCCAGTACTGAGCAGATTCCTCTCTGGGGAATTATTGCTAAAAATAACAATACACGTACCATAATGACTGCAAGACATCAGTCTGCTGGCGTATCATAGTGATCTATCTCACTAGTGATACTGACAAGCAAATCAATAATGCTATTCCATGCTTATCATATACATTATATTCCAATTATTGCTTTTGCACACGAAGTGACAAGGTGAGCTTTATAGTGTAATGTTTCGGTTGGTGTATTATTAACACACATATCGATGGCTTAGAACTACTACTTACGACCTTATAAGACTCATACATATTTGAAATCTGCTTCACAAGGCGCTTCTTATGAGCCTATTTTCATGAAAATCTGAAATTGTCATGTTGACCAAAATGAAGAAAACGTGTTCTCCCATAGGTATAGCTTGGCTATTTTGATCTGAGCTTGACCTTTATGCAAGAATATATTACAAGGTTTTTACTTTGAATATATCAATTTCCACAAGAATATCGTGCAATTTCGGTATTAGAGATTTGTGGTTGAATTACATCTCGAGCGTCTTCGTGATACTCCCCAATTTAATAAGAGAACATTGTTCCGTCATTTGCTTTCACATGGAATATCACGTTATTTATGTGATAAAATCAATTATCATGTCTACCTAATACTATGAATTTATTTCGACGTCGTCAATATAATTATATGCTTGGTCACGTGTGTCTGTTGCAACTGTTACAAAATCACATCTCTAAGTGTCATAATACCGCCATTTTCGTCGAAGTCGTTGTGTTGTACAACCATGTGATATTGTTTTATGATTTAAGCTTTTGATAAAATAGCAAGTTCATGGTATTTTTAATTCAATAACATCCATTTAAATGAAGCAGATTGGGGACGATTAACAGTGGTAAGGAATAAATAGAACCTGCCTAACCATTTGTACAGAAATAATTGCATAGTCTGATTGTGCCGCATGTACCTGTCTAGACACAGACACTTGTAAGTCATCATAACTGTTTTATTATATGATATATATTTATATTTATACACAACTACGTCAACTACAGTTTGTTGTACTCCAAACGTTTTGGGCTAACCTATCAGCAAACTATTTCTTCTGCCCAATAATATCGTTTATAGCGAACCCAGCTACTCTGCTGGTGCGGCTACCGTCCGTAGATCTGAAATACATGAAGTGCACAATAAGTCATCGAACTAAATAGTACAATCTATTCATATATGTTCGCTTCCACTATAATATCCCGGACCTACAAAACACCAACTTTCTAGCAGAAGCAAAAAACTGTTTTTCGCGAAACATCTATATATTCAATAACGCTTGTTAACATGTATACATATTGAACCATTCTTAAAACAAGCTTTAATATCAAATTGAATGCACACTTATTATTTAATGAGAAGTTAACAAATATGTAAGTTCGGTGTTTTATAATACGAAATTTTAGACACGACATGTTAAAATTAACCCGAAGCTACATCTTTAAATTGTAGTTCCAGACTTTTATACACCGTCTCATGTAGTTATGTCGCTTTAAAGTGTTATAAAATGCCGGACATGCATAATTTTTGCAGCTCCGGTCTTTAATAAGTTTGAAATACTGACCAATGAAGATCCGGTATTTTATAAAAGCGCCAAAAAGACCGTTTCTGATTGGCTTACAGGCCTGGTTATTATATGGAACGACGCGGAAAAGTATGTAGATACGAAAAATGAAATAAAAAATTTTTCATAAAAATGTAGGTCCGGGATATTATAGTGGAAGCGACGATATGACAAACGGTGTGATAAATCCATTCTCGCTTGACGTTCATACAAATGTTAGTCGTTAATTGTTTTTGGACCTAACATTTGATATTTACAGTTTGTTGGTATAAGTTGGCACTGACACGTGTTTTCCAATGCACGTTGACAATGTCACAGAAGCACACAGCCTGTTCAAACCGGTTATAACTATGTTAACCATCTGAGCTAGTCATGTATTGCCATTTGTAAAGGAACAGTAAATATGGTAAAATCGTGAAGTGACTTTCGCATACTTTGTGTAGCATGTAACATGTAATGACCCGTTCACATCATAGGTATTTGATTTCAACTGTCATTTAACTATTTGTCCAAGTCATTGATCAATTTATTCCCAGCGAGTACTGATTGAAGAAAAGGTTGCACAGCATCCATCTTTATCCGGAACGGTACGGGACATTATCTCAATATATACGTCACTTCCGTTGCGTTAGTCCCATTATAATGACAGCTTTTAAACTTTCAATTATGTGGTCTTTCAAGGACAGATATATGTTGGAATCAGCCATGCTGGACAAATGGTAAAATAATCACGACATGAACAAGTTATTTAACTGGAATGCAGTACATAAAACGTATTAAGAGTTCGAACGGTATGGCGACGAAAACTTATCCTAAACTATACGTCACATCGGTTGTTGATAAAGTTAAATGCTACACAATTAATTCTACTGTGAGACTATCAATGACTATGACAAAACATTAATGTAATACGACATTTTGATCACATCGGTTTTTATCCAATGGAAAGTATTTATCGGAGACAAACGGAAATGGCCGAGCTTTTACGATTGGTAATACGAGTTCATAGTGTTGGAAATACACATAAGGGAAATAATGCAGTTTTATTATTCACTGGTCATCATTAAAAGTTATTTCCCTTTGTATAGGCCAACTTTTGACCCTCTTGTCGTATTTGGTGTTATAACAGACAACTTTCCTACAGTGACATAGAATGGAGATGTCAAATTGATTTTGTGTTGGAAGTCTGTCACAAAGTTTGTACGATCTAGTTCCTTCATCAATGAAATTGCACATGAATGCTTTGTACAGAGTCTAGCTGAACATATCATAAATTTAAATTCTGTGTATTTCCTTAATTACTATAAATTGGGGACGGATATTGTTTGTATTAATCACACTTTATAGATGTAAAGGTATTATAAAGAATTTAAATTTGATCGTAAGTTTACGATTTCCGTAAGTACGTTGATAAAACGGTACCTTGGTGCCATGTACGTTTTTTTGTGTCCAAAACGCTTATAATCAATTTGATTTCGTAATATTGTATATAAGGCCCTTATAGTTACATACTATCCCGTTACCTTACGGTTAATTAATGCTCATATTTTGTAAAAAAAAACAACACGCAAAATGTCAAGTAATATGATAATGTCCTGTACTTACAATGTGCGTAATTGAACCTTTTGATTGACGTCAGAGATAACAAATGGTGTGGTATAGTCAGTCCACATGGTACCACCATCTGTACTGTATTGTAAACGTAGATTAGGGAACTCAGCCTTCATTGTTACCTGGAAATCACGGTTATTGCTCGTTGCGATTCTGTAATTATAAGCATATCAGTGTTCATGGCGGTAGTATTAAGTGGTGATTGTTGATCTACAAAACTACAGAAACACGTTGAATGGAACAATTTCGTTGGGACTTGAATTCGTGGATTTTGAATTTTAGGTAATAAAACAAGGCTCAAAATTAATGTTCGTTGGGATTAAAGTTCGTGGTTGAGGTGAACCACGAAATCAACGAAATTTAATCCCCCACGAAAATTAATGATTTTACAGTAACACGTTAGTGGAATTTCTCTAACAGTGAATTCAATTTCATTTTGGTGGGCGCATTCGTTCAATAATCTTGTTAAGTGGGAATGAAACTAGTTCGTTATATCAATACAGCGAATACTACTTATAAGGGAGTACAAAATTAGCGAATATCGACGGTGCGATCAATTTTGGCGCGAAAACTTTGTTTGCAGCATCCGCATCTGCTAGACGTCCCGCGCATTTCTGTCTTCTCGCCATTTAAATAGCCAATCGCGTTACGTATATGGCGACAAGACAGAAATGCGCGGGACGGCTAGCAGATGCGGATGCTGCTAAAAAAAAGTTTTCTCGCCAAAATTGAGTTACGGGGTTTTGTTTTGGCACCGTCGGTATGAAACTTACGATACACCTGGTATAGGTATCCTGTAATTAACACGATCTTTATCCAGCTTGGGAAGTTCCCGGTATCCAACTTTATTAGCAAACATTTCCCAATCTCTAACTGGTGTTACTGTCGTATTCTCCCAACTATCTCGATGCCAAGCTCTCTCTGCTAGAGCCAGCATACGGGGAAACAACATATGCTCTAGTGTCTTCTTGTCCTTGATCAGTTCTGTCCATCCAAAGGATTGGATTCCTGCGAAACAACGATGTTCAGTGAAATTTGCCGTTTACTAGTATTCAAAATCTGTCTCAGAGTGATCGTTGGTTAACCATAAAACATCTTACACATAATTAAACTAGTAAGCCAACATCTCAATGTTCCGAAAACATGTAGCAAACTCACAAACGAGGGCCGGTATTTTATAAGGCATCTTAAGTGAAAACTAAAATATTTTGACTTAAGTTGAAATATTGAGCTGCCCGTATTTCACAAGAAACGTAAAATAGCCCATGTTTTCTATGTGATTACTGTATCTCTTTACATAATGCTTCTTAACAATGTAAATAATTGTTAATATTAGTTTTCCTGTTTGTCTGATACACGTAGGAAAATTTTAACTTTTTATAAATACCGGCTCATTTCATTATAATTATTAATGTATGGCTCTTAGACTTTTCAGATGTAAGCCGCACAGCTGGCACACTTTGACATTTTAACACCCCAAGTAATTATACAGATACCGAACTATCTAATTTGACGAGTATATATGTGAGTGTATATGGTTATCAATCACCTTGCTAGTACAAGCTTGTGGAAGCTATTTAAGTTGACAATTATAAGAAGAAAATACGGGACCTAAGAAATCGCCCGGTTTTGTGGGGATTCCGGTTTTGAGGGAGTCCGGTTTTGCCTTTGAGGGAGTCTACTGTACTAACCTTTCAGATTATCAGGAATGTTCAATGGTTCACAGTTAACATCGTTCACACCACAAACATCAGCTTTGGTTAGTGGTTCTCCTGATCGTTTCACGTCTATATTATTGTACAAATGGTCAGGACGTAGTGAAAACACTTTGTGGGTATCCAAAAATCTAAATATAAAAATACAAATTTTCATTTTGAAATGAGATAGTACAAACTATTTGGACAGGTTTTTCAGCAACGAGGTATGGTCTGGCCATTTCAAAGATTGTAAATTGCTTCATCATACTAGTAACGTTAATACGTTCAGTGTAGTTAATACATAGGCATTTGCCTTTAAGTGTCTTCAAGTGATCTTCTCTTCTATGATACACATGTGGACCTGCAGTGACTATGAACAATAATTAGTTTTTACGCACACTGGAAAAGGAATAGCCGTAAAACGTTATTAAGGGCTAGTTTTTATACGCGCGATATTACATTGCACACAAAAACGACGTCTACGTGTGCGCTTAAGACAATCTGACTTAAGTACTTCATCCGGTAAGCAAAGTGATGTAATGCACCAGTCAGATGCATCCACGGGCCCACCCCGGGGATGGACCAGGATTTTTACCTTTGGATTGTAAAACTCCCGTCCTCCACGGCCCTGTCGGGGACAGCTGATAGTAAAATCTCCGGTATTTGCCTGCTCCCAATTGGCAACCAACTATGTCCTCGGGGCATTGGAAGGTAAAAACATGACCGTATCCCTGGTTATCAACCGAGGATCCCTGGGGTGAGACCGTGGAGGTAACTACCTGGTGCATAATGAGCTGAATTTAGATTGCGTTAGATGCGTCATAATAAAACATTAAAACATGGCATATAGTATACCTTGATGCCCAGTAGAAGCCTCTCTCTTTGGGATCTGGTTCATACGGATGGTCGAAGGACAGATGGGTAACAGGTGACATGACTATCTGTAATATAATTCATCATAACATTACTTTAGCTACCTACCACTATATACTCGTAGTTCTACACACAGATTCAATATTTATATCATTAAATCCCATCTTGCTTTTCCTGGGCAAGTGAAAACTTAAATATTTTTACTTAAGTTAGAATATTGGGCTGCCCATATTTCACAAGAAATGAAAAGTAGCCCATGTTTTCTATATGTTTACTGTAGCTCATGACATACTGCTTCTAAACTATGTAAACAGTTGTTAATATAAGTATTCCTGTTTAGCTGTTACACTTAAGGAAAATTTGAGATTTTAAGAAAATTCTAAGTTTTCACTTAAGATGCTTTATAGATACCGACCCAGAGCGTTGACATTTAGCAATACAGAATATTAATTTGCAAATTTCTAATTGCATATAGATGAAAAAATCAATGTAAAACTATTATGGCACTTGTTCCAAAACTTTAAGATCTATGTAAAACTAGTATGGCACTTATCCCAAAACTAAACGATCTATGTAAAACTATTATGGCACTTGTCCCAAAACTAAAATATCTATGTAAAACTAGTATGGTACTTGTCCCACACCTAAAAGATCTATGTACAACTTTTATGACACTTAATTGTCCCAAAACTATTAAAACACCCCTTTTTCAAAACACAAACAGGATTTAAAACAAATATGACATTATATATTTAAAGTATTAAAGGAACAATTCACATTGTGGAATAATGAAACTTCTAGGATCAAGATACTAGTTAGGCACTTACTGGATAACCAGCATTGGCCAGTTTGTATGCTCTGTTTGCCATTCCCCACTCCCAGACGTTCTGGTACGGATAGACTAGAAGATTTCCCGAACCTCCAGGAAGTGGTTCACCATTCAGGAAGAAAGCGTCTTCGTACCCAGCTAGCCTTAATCCTTCATCAATGATAACCATCTTTGCCAGGCGGCTCATGAAATATGCTTTAGCATATACCGGCAAATCTTCCGGTGCCACATTTGGGAATGCTTTACGACACGCGGTGGAATTTACCCACGCCCCCTCTGGTACGGCTTCACCTCCGAGGTTAAAGATCTCCAGTGGAGTAATCCCAATATGCATATCCTTGATAGTCTTTATGACGACTTTCATAAAGTTATATGTGGATTCTATACATGGATTCATCGCATCATCGTTAAACATTTGGACAGACATATACTGTGACTTATCATCAAGATCAGTCAGTAAGTGTTCTATGTCATTCTTGCGTCTAAACCTTTCTTCCATAGCTTTAATAGCAGCATGGGCGTGTGACGGCATTTGGAACTCTGGAATAACCTCTACGTGGTTCTTGGCGGCATGACGTAATATGTCCCTATAATCTTCACGGCGATAGTAGCCGGAACCAGGGGCTGTAGGTAAGGGGCCAGATCCCAGCTGTGGTATAATGCAGTTCTTCTCCTGCAAGTCATGGCAACGTCTTCCAGCAACCTGGTATGTAAACAAGTCAATTTTTATTTGTATACAATATTAGACATTTATTATGGAACAATGCACATAGATCGGCCAAATTACATAATAAAAAACAAACGAAGAAGTTAAAAGCAGGGTTTTTGTCCATTTTCTTATTTGAATGTTTAGATAACCTGACCAAAAATTATATCGATGAATAACATTGACATAATAGAATATGCATTTAACATGATAAAACACTGCAATCTCTTGATCGTTTAGCAACAAATGTTTGTTTATTCATAAAACCACAGCGAATAAACCTAATCACAATAACATTTCTTCCGACGCATACTAAATGCATGTATGACTTATTTCGAGCAACTACCGAACACTTTCCGGACCAATTGAAAGATTATACAATTCAACGTATATGCCTTTTGTGATTACCGGATGTTGTAGCGCCAATAAATAAATCTGACATTTCATTTGGCCATACCAAGTCGTTTCTTCGTTTAGCGTCCGAGGACGGATAGGTTTGGGCATCTTGGGAAAGAAAAAACAACAAAATTGGTATCCTCTTATATCTTCAAAATGTATTGAGATATTGCTTTCATACTTATCATACTTGTTCACCATCATGTCCCTAATATAACCTATACACAGCAGCATGTTTCACTTAACAAGAGTTTCAAGTTATTTCAGCAAGTTATTAGGATTGACATCGCTTGAAAGCTATTATTTGTTATTCATATAATGATGACGTTAGAAGTCTTTGTGACTTGTTTTTTTCCAAATGTTTTGTTTTTGTTTCAGGTTAGCTAGATAGGTTTTCGAACTTAGGGCGGACGCTAAAGGAAAATACGATCTGGTATGGCCTTAGTGGGTCTGCTATATATGAAACATTGCTAACTTACAGTTGTGAGTTCAGGTAATTGTGGTATCTCAAGTCTCCATGCTTCATCATCAGATAGATGTAAATGTAACTTGTTGAGTTTATAATGTGCCATAGTATCTACTAAATCCATCACAGTCTCCTTAGGATGAAAGTTCCTGGCAACATCAAGGTGTACACCGCGGTATTCAAACCGAGGTTCATCCACTATCACCATACCTGGCAAGCGAGCCAGACTTATGTTACCATTATGTGTTAGAAGTGATAGAAGTGTTTGTATACCGTAGAAGACACCTGATGCACTCCGACCTTTGATAGATATAACATCTGCGCAATCTAGTGTTTTAATGATGTAAGAGTCTTTGTCCGTGGTACCAGTGTTTCCGATTTCTAGAACGATAGCTTTTGTTGCGACAGGTGCGTCAATAACAGACAGTCCGAGTTTGTCTGAAACATAAAATGGACATTTCATGTACCGAACCAATGAACATAAGCAGACGGGGTTACAATGTATCGAACAAATGAACATAAGCAGACGGGGTTACAATAAATCGAACCAATGCACGTAAGCAGACAGGGTTACAATGGATGGAACCAATGCACGTAAGCAGACGGGGTTACAATGGAAGGATGCAATGCACATAAGCAAACGGGGTTACAATGGATCGAACCAACGAACATAAGCAGACAGGGTTACAATGGATCGAACCAATGAACATAAGCAGACAGGGTTACAATGGATGCAACCAATGAACATAAGGAGACGGGGTTACAATGGATCAAGACAATGAACATAAACAGACGGATTTACGATGGATCAAGACAATGAACATAAACAGACGGGTTTACGATGGATCAAGACAATGAACATAAGCAGACGGGTTTACAATGGATCAAGACAATGAACATAAACAGACGGGTTTACAATGGATCAAGACAATGAACATAAACAGACGGGTTTACAATGGATCAAGACAATGAACATAAACAGACGGGTTTACGATGGATCAAGACAATGAACATAAGCAGACGGGTTTACAATGGATCAAGACAATGAACATAAACAGACGGGTTTACGATGGATCAAGACAATGAACATAAACAGACGGGTTTACGATGGATCAAGACAATGAACATAAGCAGACGGGTTTACGAGGGATCAAGACAATGAACATAAACAGACGGATTTACGATGGATCAAGACAATGAACATAAACAGACGGATTTACGATGGATCAAGACAATGAACATAAGCAGACGGGGTTACAGTGGATCGAACTAATGAACATAAGCAGACGGGGTTACAATGTATCGAACAAATAAACATAAGCAGACGGGGTTACAATAAATCGAACCAATGCACGTAAGCAGACAGGGTTACAATGGATGGAACCAATGCACGTAAGCAGACGGGTTTACAATGGAAGGATGCAATGCACATAAGCAAACGGGGTTACAATGGATCGAACCAACGAACATAAGCAGACAGGGTTACAATGGATCGAACCAATGAACATAAGCAGACAGGGTTACAATGGATGCAACCAATGAACATAAGGAGACGGGGTTACAATGGATCAAGACAATGAACATAAACAGACGGATTTACGATGGATCAAGACAATGAACATAAACAGACGGGTTTACGATGGATCAAGACAATGAACATAAGCAGACGGGTTTACAATGGATCAAGACAATGAACATAAACAGACGGGTTTACAATGGATCAAGACAATGAACATAAACAGACGGGTTTACAATGGATCAAGACAATGAACATAAACAGACGGGTTTACGATGGATCAAGACAATGAACATAAGCAGACGGGTTTACGATGGATCAAGACAATGAACATAAACAGACGGGTTTACGAGGGATCAAGACAATGAACATAAGCAGACGGGTTTACGAGGGATCAAGACAATGAACATAAGCAGACGGGTTTTCGAGGGATCAAGACAATGAACATAAACAGACGGGGTTACGATGGATCAAGACAATGAGCATAAACAGACAGATTTACGATGGATCAAGACAATGAACATAAACAGACGGATTTACGATGGATCAAGACAATGAACATAAACAGACGGATTTACGATGGATCAAGACAATGAACATAAACAGACGGATTTACGATGGATCAAGACAATGAACATAAACAGACGGGTTTACAATGGATCAAGACAATGAACATAAACAGACGGGTTTACGATGGATCAAGACAATGAACATAAGCAGACGGGTTTACGAGGGATCAAGACAATGAACATAAACAGACGGATTTACGATGGATCAAGACAATGAACATAAACAGACGGATTTACGATGGATCAAGACAATGAACATAAGCAGACGGGGTTACAGTGGATCGAACTAATGAACATAAGCAGACGGGGTTACAATGGATCGAACCAATGAACATAAGCAGACCGGGTTACAATGGGTCGAACCAATGAACAAAAGCAGACGGGGATACAATGGATGCAACCAATGCACATAAGCAGACGGGTACTTCAGTAATTTAGTCGAGTAAAATAGCTAGTTCAGGTAGTGTTGTCAGAAGTGTTTTTTTAATTATCAATTTTCTTCCATTTAGACTTAACGGTTTTCAGTGCCGAACAAAAAGAATGCTTTATTAATAAAAAATAAAAATAACTTTGTATTATGTATATATACATTTTTTCTTAGCACATTGCAATATTACGATCGACATTTGCGATTGGGCCCAAATTAAAACTGTTGTACGAATACGTGCTATACTACGCTATCTTCTAGGACTATGTAAATATCTGGAGAATTTTAAAAAAACTATTTCATGAAAATTAAGTAATTAGTTGCTTGGAAAAGAAAATATCGTGTCTGAACTTTCAACCTTTCCCACTTCGATGTCGCCAAAAAAGCGACATACAGTGTGCGGTATACGACAGTGAATAGACTTAGGACTTTTAATCGCACCATGTGTCAGGTGAAAAAGATACTTTTGTATTCTTTCGTTAGGTAAATAGTACTGAATACTGACCATATTAGTACTATAGTATGATTTCTACCTGACCGGTCCGTACAGGAATAAGTTCAATTCGACAATATTAGGAATAAATGCATGTACATGTACTTATTGTCAATTGTAGTTTTATTGTTTAAGGTTATTCATTTGATGCGCTTGTCATATTTCTGAGCTTCAGTCACGAAATTGAGGTAAGCCCTTACCACTAGTATACTTATTGCTTGTTTATATACAGTAACAATCTGACAATCATTGTGGCTAATTATTTAGTTATGACTATATTAAACCTGTCAATTAGCTCTTAAACAGGAATAAAACAGGCGTATATAAGCCTCAGATAGATGGTCATTGTATAATAAATGTCGTCCCATGTAGCCAGTTAGCAGTAGCTTGTCACCAATATACCCTATTCACCCAATATGAAACATGAAAGTTATATCGTTGGCTTAGAATGAAAAGGTCGTAAGTGCCACTTATGACCTTATAATACTAATGCATATTAGAAATCTACATCATAAGGCGCTTCTTATGAGGCTATTTTCAAGAAAATCAGAACTTGTCATGTTGACCAAACTGAAGTTGAAAAAGCTAATTAAAGAGTGATTGTCAGACAGTTTTTCTCGTATTCTCAAAACATTGATTTTGTAGTTTCGACCTTCTCATTCTAAGCCAGCGAAATGTAAAATGGACCACATCTTAGTAACGGAAATCAAACCGCCTCCGTCTTTATATTTAGTTACAGCAAGATAAGGTGGTTGTACAATAATAGTTCATGGTTATCACGCCTGAACAATGGTTCGTAGTTCGTACCTATTGTGAGATTCCACCTTAAACGCACTCTCACACACACATCGTGAACAGGTTCCGACCGTGACGTCTTCATACTTTAAGTTCGAAGCAAAATTATAGTCACTAATTTCATATATACATGTATATCCATTTATAGTGAGGGATATTCATAACTTGTAGATGGTGATCCTATGAACATTACGCTAGTAGTTCAATTCTCAATAAAAGTCCTAACATACATTGTTTTCTGTATATTGGGATGAACTACATTTATATAATATACTGATTGATTAAGGTATAACTTACCTCTAAGTACGTATGCTTCATTTAGAAGACTTGGAGCAGTAGATACGACCCACGTATCATCTACTGTAACTGGTGTAGCCGTGTCATACATCACCTCTTTAGGTGTTGGTATCACAGCATATCTGACAGCGTTAGCACCTAGATCATTCCCCTTTATATGGTCGTATCTCGCTAGAGGTGTGAACGGACTGTACATATCATTTCTATATCTTTTATACTGGTTAGGGTCCGTGAAATCTTCTACAAACGATTGATCTTCCACAGCGGTAGCAGCCAGAGTCCTTGGTTGTCGTGCATGAGCTGTTATATACCAGTTGTTAGGAACATCAGTCTTTGACACACCCCAATCCTGTACTTGCAACTTGATCTCTCGTGGATCATTCGGCATGAGGATACCGAATCTTGGTCGGAATTTCATTCTGAACAGAATACCATTAATATGATCAAGTTTGACATTATAATTAGCCATAATATGACCGTCAGGATTGGGTAGAAAGTCGGGCTCAACCATGTACAAACTGTGGAAGAACATCTCTAACTTTCTCATATCCATAGGTCGATCTCCTCGGTTGATTAAAGTAATGATCATACTGTGCTTCTTGCCATCATATACAAGATTGTCGGTGAGTTTCACTCTCACACCAAGGTTGTTAGCGATATAGTCTACTTCTGATTGTGTCGCACCGTGTATAAACGGCAACAATCCTGAATAAGAAAACACAGGTGCATTAGATGATATAGTTTCCTCCATTTTTTGTCTAAACTTCAAATTTATGTTTGCTCAAATTGTGTGTTGTTTAAAAAATGTTAAGTTACCAATTTTCTAGGGCACTTTTTAGCTGTTGCTGCGATCGGAAGTTGCTAGGGCTTTTAATTGCAATAAGTCATACAAGTTGAATTTTAAGTATCCCAATATGGAAACAGTCAAAACGTAACCCCCAACATAAACGAAACCCTAAAAATAGTCAAAACGTATTTTCAGCTAGCACAGGCAAAACATATTGACGAAATAGTCAAAACGTGCTTACAGCTATCACAGGCAAAACATATTGACGAAATAGTCAAAACGTGCTTACAGCTAGCACAGGCAAAACATATTGACGAAATAGTCAAAACGTGCTTACAGCTAGCACAGGCAAAACATATTGACGAAATAGTCAAAACGTGCTTACAGCTAGCACAGGCAAAACATATTGACGAAATAGTCAAAACGTCCTTACAGCTAACACAGGCAAAACATATTGACGAAATAGTCAAAACGTGCTTACAGCTAGCACAGGCAAAACGTTTTGACAAAATAGTCAAAACGTGCTTACAGCTAGCACAGGCAAAAAAATATTGACAGAATTGAAAACAATTCATATTGTTATTGTTCACCGCTTCATCGAACATTCCACAAATACACATATAGTGTTATATTGTGTGAGTTGATTAGTTAAACATGTTAATGATGATACATTATTACATGATGTATGTATAGGTCTAAATACTGTTGTTCATTGATTCATTGATGTGCTTGATCAATGAATACATGTCGATGGCTTAAAATGAGAAGGTCGTAACTACAAAATCGATATTTTGAGAAAACAAGAAAAAACTGTCTGAAATTTAATCTTTACTTATAGTAAAACAAACTCTCTCAACTTCGGTTTGGTCAACATGACACGTTCCGATTTTCATGAAAATGGGCTCTTAAGAAGCGCCTTACGATGCAGATTTCAAATATGCAGGAGTCTTATAAGGTCGTAAGTGGCACTTACGACCTTCTCATTCTAAGCCATCGTAATATAGTGTTTGTTCATTGATTCATGGATGTGCTTCATCAATGAATACATGTGTACGTGTTTACTAAATAAGTGGACGCATGTCGGTCTCAAACGAACTTAAAACCACTTAAAGCTAGACCTTTACCTTATATATACCCCTTCCAATACGAGTATGTATGCTATGAAATGTATCTGAAAAATGCCTTATATAAAATTTCAGGAAAGGAATTCATCTTTTTCGCAATTAAGGCCAAAAATTACATATAAAAAACCTCTCCCATTAAAAACACGAACACGAACACGATGTTATTGATTGACAATTATAAACATTATATAAAAACAATAAAATCATTTGCAAATGTATTTTTTTATATTTTAAATAATGTTATATACATGTATATCAAAGACTATGCGTGTCATCATCGATTCACATAATTCAATACGACTTCTTTCTTTCTAACAACTCTTAGATGAATTGAAATCGCAAATTTGTTTCGAATACATACTATAAAAGAATAATGCAATAATGCGGTAAATACCGCTCATGAGATAAATGTGTAGCACTAATTGCCTCTAATTATTTGTACGCTCGAATTAAACAATGATTATAAAATTTATTTCTTCGAATAGTAGTATTATTACTGTTTATTTTTCCAAAAGAACGATACAATTGTACTAGTTAAGAAACCTTGTACTGACCACAGCTGGCAGACTTAAAAATAGACTTAAAATATATATTTTTCACTATTTACTATATCATCTAGATTATGTAGTAAATAGTGAGAACAACAATTCTATGACTGATACTGCAACCTGTGGTACTGATAACTTATAAATAATAAAATCAGATATTTACCAGAAATAATTGTTAAGAGTATCCAAGCATCCATGTTGATAGCTCGTCTTCATCTAACACACTGATGTCAGTAATCACGTGTATTTATATACTCCACTCACATTTACTGACATATATTATTGTTTATATATAATAAAATGATTTCACATAAAAGGGTCACCAAAATGAGACAAGGCAGATGTCGACTCGTGGATGTAACCGCACGGAACACTGTCCATACTCGATGATGAACGCTACCAGTAACGACACGGTCGTGTGTTCATGGGTTTTTAAACCATATATTATGTGAGATAAACGTATTTAAGAAATACTTGTTCATGCAAATGAGGTCGTTATTAGACCGACATCTTATTATGTTTTTGTGAGAGTGTATTAAACGATACGTATCCCGATTTATTGCTTCTCAGCTTCAGCAGAGGATCGTACTGTTTTCATGAAAATACATGCTTTGTCGAAACAGAAAACCGATGTAACTCTCTGACGGAACTCACGATTCGTAACATTTGAGTTCCATCAGAGTCGTTATGAAAATAAAACAATTCTCTAAGGGAACTGAGAGGTGGTGTATCGTGAGTGATTGGGAAACGAGGAACATGGGCTTACTGCTAATATTATGAACTAAGGAGCTGTCTATTTTGCAAATTTTATCTTGACATCTGTATATAAATTACTATACTACTCGTAGTTTGTGTGTTAACAAAATTAATGCATTCTTTATCGTAACAAAATATTACATAATGTGCCAACTGATATATAACTGTAAAACTTCTGGCCACGGTCAATCAATTTGTGGCAGTACATGACCGCGTTGTTCATAAACATGTCGAGATGACAACGATTCTCAAAAATGTAGTCGTAAATACTTAAACTCCTCATCGGATAGTGAATTAAACTCTAAGGCGAGTTATATACTCACTCATGATATTTTCAATCTAAATTCGCTAGTTCCGCTACGACTAGTTCCGCTGCTATAAAGCGTAGTATATGTCTATGTCCAAAGATTGTGGAACATCGCATAGGCTTGGTTCCCAACAATAATTACGATACTGTGAGCGCAGCGGGTAACCAGTGCAAAAATAAAATGACCTTGAGCGAAGTTAAATAACGAAAGTAACACTGTTTTGCTGTTTTGCAGTTATGAGATACAATTGAATGAATATCTTATAGTTTATTTGAATGACTTGTATAGCGATTTTTCTTCAGCACCCGTATTTTATGTTGAAACAACGAGATGCAATGTTCCACAATCTTTGGCATATAGACACATAGTGACGTAACGCACGTAACTGAGTACGTTCGTTATTTCGTACACTCGCTGTTAAACAGTAGTTGATACTTCTTTCTATTTCACTCGATACATTACATATCATATACCAAACTATTCATTATAAAATTGTCTACATTGTCATTTTAATTTGAGTTCATGTAGAATAATATGTACCGTAGAATTGGAGACAATGCCCGACAGATATACAAAAATCCGTGTGCAATTTGTAACACAAAATATTGGTCGTCGGCATAAAATAACAGCCGTTTTATTCAAAATATCATTAAATTTGTGGGATACTTCACTGAGTGACACCAGAAGTGACGTGTTATAACATTCTATCGTGAAAAATCACGGGTGAAAAAAATAAAAAAGTTAAATAATAAACTGGTAACACGAAAAAAGTGCAAATTTGCAAAAAAATGCTGAAAAATTTCCGAAGACCCATGCTTAGTACGCAATTATTTTTTCATTTTTATAAATAAAATAATTATGATTTCGTTTTTAAAATATTATTTTTGTTTTATGATAAATAATTAAATCCCAATGCATTCTATCCAATACTTATCGAGATTATTAGAATGGAATATGTGGAGGAAAATTGTCCTACTCGCGCGTTTAAGCGATACGTTGTGACACAGACCATTTTCGAAACTTAATAATTTTATTATAAGTCATAGAACGTACAATTAAAATAAAATTTGAAATATTATCAGAGTGAAATTTTTACTTTTAAAAATTCTATACGATTGCTCTTAAAATAAGTCCGACACACTTGATTCAATGTGTGGAGGAAGATTGTCCTACGGCGCAATTTTGCGACGTTTTGGACGTTTTATGCAACGCAAGTTTTTATAATGGACGAACTACATTACCAAAATAACTATTTTGAGCGATATTATGCATAGGCATGCAATGCATTTTGTACCCGTATATTCTAGAACAATGTGGTGTTTTGTTTTTCATAAAACAGTACATAGATAAGTGTGTTAGGGGTTGAATACGTGAGTGAGTAAGATACTTGTCAGATAGACATCGGGTGATACGAGTGAATAAGCGTTAAATTGAACAAGCGGGAGAAATTGCTACCGAAAGACGCCCAATATTTTTTAATTAAAAACGATATTATTGACAGATAAATGTACTGTAGTTTTCGACTTTGTAAACATTTGCAGAGTTAAACATCAATGTTTAGATCATAAGACTAGTATTACGCAAAGTTAGTTAATAAAATATGCTGACGTAACACGACGTTACACAAACGTACTCAATACCGTGCGTTACGTCAGTACGCTTTATACCTTGATAGTGTATTAGCTCAGTACGGAATTTTATATATTTTTTTTATTATTTTTTTAATCGGTTGCGGACAAAACACTGATACTGCCACCTGTGGTGGTAACTACACCGATTTATAGGGGGCGTGTACCCTAGTGAGACCATATATACATGTACAACACGTACAGCTTATATTCTCTTTTTATTTAGCATACAAAGCTTATAATTAACACGAATCATAAAATATAATACCACAGAATTTAATTATGCAAGACAATGACAAAGTTGAATAGGAACAAATACACGACATATCGAGCACGTGAGAAATCATTCCTACATATTCAAATGTCGATCTAGCATCATTATGGGAGCGATTATGTCACATACAGCAATCTCGGCTGCTTATGGCGCGTGTATGACTCAACCTGCATCACGTATGTTGGACGCAGAAACAGAAAAATGGAAAAGTGTGGATCCATATAATCTTTGAATCTAAACTGACTGAGACGACTTCACATCGACAATTTAGTAAAGTTTCGGGCTAGCGTTGGACTACGTTTTGCAGAGAGTAGCTATAGGCTTCTAGACTTGGTATCATTTACCAGCCTTGTAATTATTTTCTGTAGGGGTATGTACATTTTGACAACGCAGATGCAGCTTTCAGCGATCGTGGATATAGTTGATAATACTGCTATTCTATTTTCTGACGAACGTATAAATTTATACTTGTCATTAACTCTTCTTCTTTTCTTTCTTTTTCTTCTTCTTTTTCTTCTTCTTCTTCTTCTTCTTCTTCTCCTTCTTCTTCTTCCTTCTTCTTCTACTTCTTCTTCTTCTTCTTCTTCTTCTTCTTCTTCTTCTTCATCTTCTTCTTCCTCTTCTTCTTCTTCTTCCGATTATGAAGATCATGCAGTTATCGTGTTGGACCGTAATAGCTCAGGAAATAAATTTTGGAATAAATGGAATACTTTAAAGCCCATACGCTAGTATCACCGTGAGTATGCCAAATACCAGTAAGGTGACAATGATGACTGGGAGGAACCTACGAATTACATCCCAACAACTCCGAGTTGACGGAGTATCGTTCTCTTGTTGGAGGTAGGATGTAGCAATCGGTGTTAGTCGGTGATGTTCGTAGACGTACCGACGCTTTGATTTTCGAATTTTGATCATAGAAATACGCAGATCTTGTAATAGTCTCTTGCGATATTCATCCCTAAAGATGCGAGGACGGTTTGGAACATCGGACAGGTTTCGCACAAACATACTCGATGATGTTGAAGTGAGCTGTTCGAGCACGTCTAAAATACACGTGGACAGAGTGTCGTCTGCTTGGAATTTGCATTCGTAGTGGTGGTATATTATTAGGAGCTTGATAGTGTAATTCGAGATAAGGGTGTTCCAGGCAGAAACTTTCAGCATTTTCCGAACTTTATCATAATCGCCATGACCGTTTATCAGATATTTCATAATTCTGTACACTTTGGTATGTTTCTCGGAAAGTACATTTTTCATAAAGTGAACCTCTTTTTCTGTAAAGTGAACCATACCCCCGACTACTAGAACACTGTTGATATCAATTTGCTCGTTGGCAAACCCCGGGAGAGGACATCGATTATCCACTTTGTCATCAATATTTTCTACTATTCGAAAGCCTGTAGCTATGTCAACATGGATAGGATGTTCTGTATCATCATTGCTTGTATACACGAACTGAAGCCTCGACGAGTAGTCTCTCCTTTCTACGAAATGTTCAAAGCGAATCTCTCGTCTATCTTCCTCAGACAGTCTATAAACTAGATCAGGTGTTTCAAACGCTTTCATATTTTGTGGCTTATGCCTACACTCAATCTCCGAACACAACGTCGTTTTCATCTATCATGAAGCATGACTTCCGGTTGGTTTACATAAGGTAAATGGCTTCTGGTTATTTCGCTGCTTTTGAAATCCCCCAAAATGAAAACAAAATCGAACTCATCAGGAAATGCATTTTTAGTTTGCTCATAGAAACTGCCTATTTTCAGAATATCAGTTTCAAAACAAGTTTCCAACCCCTCCGATGTGTTTGCTGTCAACGTAACGTTAGTATGCTGATTTTGGAACACATCGAGAGCTGATTTCAGGTTTGCTCGACTATTAAAGGCCACGAAGCGGTTAATTCCACCCACAAGATGTTCAATGCCGTCTTGAATGAAGCCAATCTCGCTTGTGTGTATCTTATATACTATTTCTCTTTTGTATAGATCATCAAAATACCTCTCCAAGTGATCGCGTTTATCAGTTGAAATTGTTTGTAGGTCAATCTGAATTTCATTATCATTGGTCGCCATTGGTAAGGTTATTGTTGAGATATGAGTTCCACTGGTGTTGTTTTGTGTATCCGGTGTTTTTTCAACTTTTCTCACAGATCTAAAATAAAAAGAAAAAAACGTTGATTGTCTTAAGTTTATTCGCTTTCACGAATGTGACTAAAGTCAGTATCATGAATATAAACAAGAGTATGATCTGGTTCAATTATTAAAGGAAGCCGGCTTCGTGGTCAGCGATTGGACCAGAAACGGTCCTATCCGACTACAATTCACTCAAATTCAGGCGACATATTTTCTATTTTGATGCTACAATTAACGGTGGAATATACTCGTAGATGGCAATTTAAAAAGCTCTAAACTTCGAACATTGCCAATGAAGTCTTTTGTACTATAAGCTACAATCTCACAATATGTAACCGAATAATGATAATTATAAATTTTATAAAGTACCTAAAAGAATATGAAGTGTTTAGTAAAATGCCTTACCGAAAAATAATGAAGAAGAGCGAGCATTCATCAGCATCAAAACACATAAACTTTCCTTTCCTAATTCACGAAAAATGAGAAATTTAAAATATTGTCTCAATCATTTGATTTGTTTGCGTAACAAAGAGAAACTCTCTATTTGTTAAATAGCATTATTTCCTTGTTAAGTGCTTAGAAAATACTGTAAAATCAAGTAATTTCGATGGGATAAAATTTCGTGGTTTTGGTAAAAAAGACCATTTCGATGGGACATTAATTCGTGGATTTTGCATTTCAGGGAATAAATACAAGGGTCAAAATTATTGTTCGATGTGATTTGATTTCATGGTTGAAGATGGACCACAAAATCCACGAAATTTAATCACCTACGAAAATTAATGATTTTATAGTAGCTGTTCATACATGCGGAAACTAAATGGAACGCATCGTACGTATTAGGCGTATGTAAATTAAATATGAAACTAGGAAAGTAATATAAACATACCGTGAATGTTAGCCGGAAGTAAATAATTACATGATAACAAATGATGTCGTTGATGATGCTTATGTAAGCATCCTTAAAATACAATTAAACAATTGATATAACTAAACATCCTTGTAATGTGACTCATCCTATACGCATTCCCCAGTAACTATGGACGGAGAATCACATAATTTTTATTATACCACATCTTGATCAAATACGTAATTACTGGTTACATTCTCTTCCAAACCACCTGTAAAACATATCAATATTGAAATGCACTGATCATATGAGTCATCTAGCATACATCTTCGCCACGCACCATGAAACTGTTCCGTTTACATGGAATGTCCCTCTGGTAGAGTCGATGTGATGTTAACATGGAATGTCCCTCTGGTAGAGTCGATGTGATGTTTACATGGAATGTCCCTCTGGTAGTGTCGATGTGATGTTTACATGGAATGTCCCTCTAGTAGAGTCGATGTGATGTTTACATGGAATATCCCTCTGGTAGTGTCGATGTGATGTTTGCATGGAATGTCCCTCTGGTAGAGTCGATGTGATGTTTACATGGAATGTCCCTCTGGTAGAGTCGATGTGATGTTTACATGGAATATCCCTCTGGTATTGTCGATGTGAAGTTTACATGGAATGTCCCTCTGGTAGTGCCGATGTGATGTTAATATGGAATGTACCTCTGGTAGTGTCGATGTGATGTTTACATGGAATGTCCTCTGGTAGTGTCGATGTGATGTTAACATGAAATGTCCCTCTGGTAGTGTCGATGTGATGTTTACATGGAATGTCCTCTGGTAGTGTCGATGTGATGTTTACATGGAATGTCCTCTGGTAGTGTCGATGTGAAGTTTACATGGAATGTCCCTCTGGTAATGTCGATGTGATGTTTACATGGAATGTCCCTCTGGTAATGTTGATGTGATGTTTACATGGAATGTCCCTCTGGTAGTGTTGATGTGATGTTTACATGGAATGTCCCTCTGGTAATGTCGATGTGATGTTTACATGGAATGTCCCTCTGGTAGTGTCGATGTGATGTTTACATGGAATGTCCCTCTGGTAGTGTCGATGTGATGTTTACATGGAATGTCCCTCTGGTAGAGTCGATGTGATGTTTACATGGAATGTCCCTCTGGTAGAGTCGATGTGAAGTTTACATGGAATGTCCATCTAGTAGTGTCGATGTGATGTTTACATGGAATGTCCCTCTGGTAGTGTCGATGTGATGTTTACATGGAATATCCATCTGGTTGAGTCGATGTGATGTTTACATGGAATGGCCCTCTGGTAGTGTCGATGTGATGTTTACATGGAATGTCCCCCTGGTAGTGTCGATGTGATGTTTACATGGAATGTCCCTCTGGAAGTGTCGATGTGATGTTTACATGGAATGTTCCTCTGGTAGTGTCGATGTGAAGTTAACATGGAATGTTCCTCTGGTAGTGTTGATGTGATGTTTACATGGAATGTCCCTCTGGTAATGTCGATGTGATGTTTACATGGAATATCCCTCTGGTAGAGTCTATGTTATGTTTACATGGAATGTCCATCTGGTAGAGTCGATGTGATGTGAAGATGGAATGTCCCTCTGGTAGTGTCGATGTGATGTTTAAATGGAATGTCCCTCTGGTAGTTTCGATGTGAAGTTAACATGGAATGTCCCTCTGGTAGTGTCGATGTGAAGTTTACATGGAATGTTCCTCTGGTAGAGTCGATGTGAAGTTTACATGGAATATCCCTCTGGTAGAGTCGATGCGATGTTTACATGGAATGTCCTCTGGTAGAGTCGATGTGAAGTTAACATGGAATGTACCTCTGGTAGAGTCGATGTGAAGGAGGGTAGAATCTTATGATATTCACGAACAAACATGAACGTGAACGGGGACTGTTGCAATTTGGTGTGACAAGTCATATACTCCATGGGCTCTGTTTTATACTGAAAACACATGAGGTCAGTTTTTATACTGCAAGTAAAAGAACTAGGGCTGCTCCTGGAAAATGGGCATGTTCTGTACCATGCACTAAAAATATAATGACTAAGAGTGCGCCTAGGATAATGTGATGTTTATAAACATTGACCGGTTGAGCATACTGTTGTAAAATCAGTAAATTCTGTACTAAAATAACACCGATCAATAGTGCACACTTGAGTAATCCACCTCCGTGTCCTATACCAAACTTTCCCGCCTTTCACATTATCATGGGCGCACTTTACCTCTCCTGGTGGTGCACATAAATAAAAGCACGTGAACAATAAGTGACCTTAGTACAAATATTGCAAGTAACCCAAAAAAACATTGCAACTTGTAACACAGTAAACAAGTAGAAAATATTTTTTCCAAACCGAAGAAGCAACTCAAACCATCTTACTGTATCGTTAAATTAGATTTCTCTCCCTTGGCTTGATTTTATCAATTTCTTATTTATCGTACAACAGTTGCATAGCTAGTTTGCGATAGAAAAAAATCGTGTTTTTGTAACATTTCAGAAAGTCTATACATCAGATTTTGGTAAAATATTACACAGAACTACAACAATTTTCTACCTACTCCCATTCCGAATGCCATAATTTTTTGTCACCTATTTAAATACATTTATTCTTTATTATATATTGAAATTGCATGTACATGGACAGTTTAACGCAGGGAGGTAATCTGGTATTCCATTGATGATTTATTATCAATTATTTAACCGTTACACTCCGTGATCGTCGGAATTGACATTACTGTTATGAAGACGAGACTTGGGAGGCCCGTATTATTTATGTTATTTAGGTGAGACGCTTGTTAAGAATGTACAGCAATAACATGTAGGCCGTAAAATTGGCTGTTGCAAGTATCAAGTCTTCTAACTTGATATTTCATAAAAAAACTACAAATATGTTACATAGAACTTATGAACAAAAGTTTTTTAACTGATTTCTAATGTTGCTGAAACTTCAGAGTGTGATAAGTAGATATATTTCATTTATTCGTGCAAAATTGCATACATGTGGGTTTCGTAGTTACAGAGAAATGTTTAAAAAACACAATTTTTTTCTATCGCAAACTAGCTATACGATGTTTGTTATATGTGGCCTATTTCAGGACAGCAAGTAATATAAAACAATACCAGTATTTGTTCTTACCTTATTATTACATGTATACAAATCTTCATTTTGAATGGCCCTGACAGAGAAGACTATCATCAGCAGAATCAACACCGCAAACAAGAAACTAAAATATACACATTGCTAGCTATGCAGGAAAATGGTCCTTTCAGAATGACAATTGATATAATCGAATAATGCTTATTTGCTTTATATCTACTGAAACAAGGCTGACATATATATATGTATCTCCACCCGGATCTGAATCCGGGTCGCCAGATCAGACGGTAAGCGCACTAACCCCTGAGCTACGGAGGCACGTATGACCACTTTTTGGATTGATTATGTAAGTTTGAACATGACTTCTGTTGGTGGATTTAGCTGAGAGGTGGTTCGTAAAATATCGCGAATTGCCACATTTTAAATATATTTACTAGTATTATGTTTTACTTTATAGAAATTGATAATATTTTATTTTCAGTTTTTCATTAATTTTTATACAAATAATTTGTTTATACAACTCTGTTCTTACTGGAAGTGCATTCTTCTCATAATTATTATTGTACTATTCTGACTGTTAGTGTATAATTTATGAATAATGTTATAATGTCAAATAAAGTTATGTTATGTATTTTCGCAGCATGACAGTAACCAGAGGATGCTATGATACTGTTTTTGATTAACTCTCTCATCTTGCGTTATTATGATAGACGGTATAAGATACCACATACACGTACAGTACTACTTATTCTACCAAGCAAAAGTATATCGACGATACCGAACCAAAACCCCGTAACTCAATTTTGGGGCGAAAACTTTTTTTGCAGCATCCGCATCTGCTAGACGTCCCGTGCAATTCTGTCTTGTCGCCATTTAAATAGCCAATCGCGTTACTTAAATGGCGACAAGACAGAAATGCGCGGGAAGTCTAGCAGATGCGGATGCTGCAAAAAAGTTTTCGCGCCAAAATTGAGTTACGGGGTTTTGGTTTGGCACCGTCGATATAGACTAATAGGCTATTATAAGTGTTTTCTGATGTCACTATGACGTCACATTTCCACTTCATATACGTAGTTCAATACGAGATGTTAAACTTAGCCAAAATGAATCACACACTAACACATCACCTACGATGTTTGCATGGATTCATATTTGGTTAATATATCTATGACCTTTAGTATATGTAATAATGCGTATTAAAATTTAAGTTTTCAAACAATATAATCCAAAAATGATCAACTTTTGCTTTAATGCAAAAACTGTAGTTACAATAAACGAAATATCCAAAAGCATGAAGATGAAAGTACATAACAATAAAAAATACCACATGAGGTTAATATGTAGCGAGGTATTCTCATTAGATTGATCAGGAATCAAGGGGGAGGGTTTCGTCATAATTTTAACAGAACAATATTTGCGCTTTTTTGGCAAAAGAATATTATGTGAAAAGTCTTATTTAAACACAACACTATTTTACGACCTTGCTGAAATTCATTTTTCATAAATGTTAATTACATTTATGTTTAATTTGAAAAATGTGAAAAAAAATTCGCCACCGGTATAAAAATTGAGTAGACGAATATGCTGTTTAAAGACTTAAGGTAATTCACCGGTGTTGGATTTTTCTGTACACGGTATATAAAACATGTTGTATTTATAAATAACACAATAACGACTATCATTCTGGAAAAAACCCAACAGTTTTTCTAGGCTAGTTTTTAATATACTCTTGGATTTTGAAGACAACGCCTAAAGCTGATAATTGTAATTTACCGCAAAAGATTTGCTTTATCCCCATAAAATTTGGTATGCGTGAAATTACGTATACATGTTGTATAAGGAATCAAACAGTAAATTTTATTTTATACATTGCAAGTTATTTTGATTTTTTAAATAATATTTTAAAATATGTAAAATTTCGTTTTTTAGTTTATCGTGAAAAATCGTTTCAAACAAGGTACTGTTTTCATGCATGCAACAAGTAGAGTGACAAATATTGAAGTTCCATGCAAAATTTCATGACAATTGCTCGGCTACTACAAAGCCATATGATGCATGTCACGGTATTATGAATTAGTACATATTAGTACAAGTATGATTTCATTTTCAAACAATAAATGAAATACATGTGACTAATATTTGTGATAACAAATTAATCCTACAGTACAAACAACGCTATATAATATCCGTGTTGTTATACAATAAATATTCGTAATTGGACAATTGAAATAGGTATTCCATTAAAATGTTTTATTGCTATCACAAAAGCATTAGCGCCGGATTAAAGGTAAATATATAAACATGTACGTCATGATCACATAAATTAAGGGAAAACCCAAATCTTGACGATTCCGGATTACATCAAAATATCCCCATTTACGGGTATCAATATCAATCCGATAACAGGCGGCCAAAGTTACACATGTTTTATGCAGATAATAGGGTATTTCGATGGCTTAGAAGCAGAAGGTCGTAACTACCTCTTACGACCTTATAAGACTCATACATATTTGAACTCTGCTTCACAAGGCGCTTCTTATGAGCATATTTTCATGAAAATCTGAAATTGTCATTTTGATCAAAATGAAGTTTTAAAAACGTTTTGTCCCATAGGTAAAGAGGAAATGACAGACAGTTTTCTCTTATTTTCTCAATATATCGATTTGGTAGTTACTACCTTCTTGTTCTAAGCCAGCGATTTCTTCGCTACGACACCACGAAACTATCTGTGGTATAAAAGCATGGAATATGTTACGGGAGTTCGTAGTAAGTAAATTTGCTATTTTCTTTTCCTAAACGTAAACGAAAAACTATTTTATTGTTTGAACTATATTCTACTCCAAATTTGACGTGGGTCAACACATTTTCATTGCGAATATTTTGCAAATTGATTATGATGAATTTTCAGAAGCATACTTTTTGTCTGCAACAGTACATTTGTTTTGTATTTAACAAGATATAGTATGACGATATGTTAATATGTGAAGTTTGGATTTCAAAGTGATATTATTTCCATATTCAACCTATTACAAGTGTCGTTTAATACTGTATACATTTATTAATAGATGATACTTGTTTGTAAAAATATATCCTCTTGTCGCAGATTAATGTTTCCATGGAATATATCAAGTTAGTGGACACAGGTTTCACATTGCATGTATCAATATCTACACCAGTCCTTGTACTCCATAGAAAATGTACTTTTATATACAAAACACAGAAATACGTGGGTTTTGGTGTCGCATTGGCTAGTGCCAATATGATATATGTTGATATATACATGTTAGTCATATAGGTAATAGTATGACATGGGGTTCTCAAGGTGCCTTGCATTGTCATCTGGCCCGATGATTATAAACATTTCTCATACTCAGACTCCATACTCCAAGCTCAAACTTGCCCCAAAACCAACACCAACTTGTAGCAAATGATCTAACTAAGAAAATGAACCCCCATTTCATATGTTTCCATTAGGTAATAAAGAAGTTACAGCAGTTTTTGTAACTGAGAAATGCTCCAATTGGAGTACGGAGTATGAGTTGGAGCATGGAGTACCCACTCCAATGTTTATAATCACCGGGCCTGATGGTGTAACCTGTTTGCACTCGCATAAGCCCTTGGCTCTGAATCCATGTTGATTATTGTGAAGGTTGTTTTGGTCACCAAGGCGGACCATCATCTGGGAAACCACAATATGTACCATCACGTTACTAGTATATGCTACGGCTGAAAGTGAAACAGGTCGGTAGTTTTCTGTCTTTGATATTTCGCCTTTCTTGTACGAGAAGATTGGTACTGCATTTGTATCGCTCATATCATACATATCTTGTTCCATACATCTGTTGGTAGATTGATGCAAGTATTGGCACTATAATGTCTACGTGAGTTCTTCTTCAGTATGGAGATAGAACTTTTATCTCGGCCACTGGCATTCTTTTCGTTTAGATGATTGGTACTTTTTCAACTCCATTGGTAAAGATGATGTTATCCATTGGTGTATAAAAACGGTGTCCTTTTTCTATGGGTTGTGCGTTGTTTTCTTGAATGATTACCGATATGGTGATTTGGTCATTCAGCTAAGCCTCTCGGTGTTCCTCCATTTGCCTTCAAAATTCCTATGTTCATGACGTCATGTTTGCTCACGTTGATATGTCTCCAACATATCGTGCAAGTGTATCCGTTTCCGGTTCTTATTATTTAGGTTATTATGATGTGCTGAATGAAGCTTGTGTCTGACTTTGCATTGATGCAACAATTTGTCTGATGTGTTTGGGTTGTCTGTTTTTCTTCTGGTCTTTCTATTGATGTCGTTAGTCATCCAAGGTATGTCTGCATTGGTATTCAGTTCTTTCATAGATCATTATATAAGGCGGTGTGTTACTTCAAATACAGTAGCTTATGTTAGCGCAAAAAGTGAATACGTGTTAGACGTTGTCAACGAGAAATTTGTATCTAAAGTAAATTGTTCTATTCGGTCGTGTCGTTAATCAAACCTCTTAATGTTGAACAAAATAATAAATACATAGTATCGAGTGTTGATATACTCGTAAACATGATGGGCCTGGAACTATTGGTCTCCTATCGACAGCTCCTTGCAAACTACTGATTCTAGGCAAGAGCTTCCCAGATTTAACCACAATCTGGTTCTAGCTCTGCTATCTTCTGCTACTAGTACTGTGCTACCTATATAATGTTCTGTTCGCTTTATTCTCCGTACATTCATACATCGCGACAGCTTCTAACAGTCTCTCTGTGGCAGAGGATCGCCAATAATGAACATGCGACGGCGACGATAAAATAACGGAGATTGTTTAACAGTAGCGAAAAGCTTAATTAATCATGAATAAACATCATCGGTAGATACTTAAATAAAATACTGAAACAAATATTGATGGACACTCCCACATTGGCATAGTGTCGCGTATGGCGTAGAACGGCCATTGTGCATAATACATTCAGATATTTAACTAGAGAGCGTGACATTAAATCGTGAAACAATATGGGACTTCTATCAGTATTGCGAATGTACCAAAACCAAAAGATAAACAGCAGCGCTAGTCTACTGGATTACGGTAAGTGGACAACTACATGTGCTTAAATTACATAATTACTTTTTTATACATTCTATTTAACTGATCACGCAACTGTGTTCAATTTATTTGTTTCACGGTAAATAAGCGAAATTAATTTTAAGAACTAGGAGGTTTCACTGTTGTGTATTCTGCTATTTTCTGCACTGACCAGCATTAGTCGCAATAAGCATTGTTTTCAAACTACACAATTCCTTATTACGATTCCGACTTATGTTCTTCATGTCATAGAGTCATTTCCCGTAAATGTCTTTGATATGAACTGTTGTCATTTACAATGTGTAACCCTGGCACCGTGTGCATTTATCATTTGAAACAATCATCATCGGCATTCGGGAAATGAACGTTTTCAACGAAGATAAATAACTGGTTAAGTATACTTCTTTCTTTTTGGCTATTAAAAAAGGTAGTGTTCAATCAAATAACAAATGAAACCTCTATGATACCGATTAATAAAACGAAAAAGATAAGAACATAAGTTTAGAGACTCTGTGTGCACATGGGATAATGTGTGTTTTAGAACAAGTGCTTGAAAGAAACGTCAGAGGATAATCATGACAGTGCGTAAATTGCTCGAGAAGAAGACGTCTCGGTCGAACAAAGGACATTTTTCTAAAAATCATCCGAGTTATAACTTTAAACTGGTCCCAGAAAATAAGGCACATCATTGTTCTTATACCTGCGCAAATTTTCATTGCGATCGCAGAATGACACTGAAACTGTAAAGCTCGATGTACGCAGTCGCTCACAGCTAGGCGAAACCGTGCGGTTTACGTTCGTTGACGTGTTCCCTTTGTACTCCATTACCACATTTTCGAGAGAAAAAAACAGCCGCAAACTCTCAAAAACGTACGTGCTAAGATGTAGCGGTTTTATTATATAAATTATATATTTGTTCTGAACCCTGGTTGACGGTGATTGTACGTGCTTCATTTTTGCATCAAACCATTGCTACTGTTTAATAATTCGTCGTACAGTTAATCAGTCAATATCGGTTCACTAAGGTCTTTATTTCGTGTTGCGCTTCAAAAATACTTTTTTCAAGACATATTTTTGAAAAACTAGAAAGCAAAAGTCCTTCTGCTCTTTAATTCACAACATCACTCAAAGGTCAGTAGCGGATCACTTTTGGTATATAGCGGATCATTTTATGATAAAAATAGCACTCTGCATGGTACTTGTGAAATAAGAATAGGGTTCTCTGGTCTGAGTAAGTCACTTTTAATTGGCAATTTAGAAAATTGAAAATTTATTTTTGACTAAAAGTTTCACCCTCGATTTTGTTTGGTGTATTACGCATCTCATTAATTGACCAAATGCGATTTTTCTCCACAGTCCAGTGAACTACAAAAGTCATATTTTGGTATGTTAGACTCCGTCTTGGGGCGAATAATTCTGCGTAAAACAAAGTTTGATAGATTCTTTGCATCAAGAATGATCTGGTATACCACATGCTCCGATATTGCATAATCAGCAGTTATAAAGGGTGCAATTAAATGAGTTCTGTTTGCCACAAAAGTTACCCTTATATAGAACCATAAGTTTACTGTAGACGCGTCTTTATTTAACCTGTAATATATAAGACTGCGCGTTTACTTACAAACCTTCTCGTTATGTGAGACTTTTACTGATGTACCATTAATGTAAATAAGTTACCCAATTTATATGATCAAGTTCCTCTTCCGATAGTTGCAAGCTTATATAAGTGTTACTCCTAGAATTCGTGCCTTCCTCCCACACAGCGTGTATAACAAATCAACAGATCCGATTCCTCTCATTTATCGGTTCACAAGTCATCTCATAAATTCTCTCCACTCTATATAAATACTGAGGCAAGCTATATAATATGAAGGCGTGAGTTATCGTGTCCCTGAGAATCACCTCACGCTTTTATATTATGCTATACTGCATTTATCAATTTGCACTCTTCCTCTCGTAGAATCACGACAACATCTCGTATTTTATCCTCCATTAAAACTGTTTCCTTCTTCAGAATTACATAATTTCGCACATCCTACACATCGTCTACTTCAGGCTTTAAAACACCTTAATTGAAAAAGAAGCATACGAGGGGCGTTCACTAAGTACGAATGTAACTACGACAAAACATAAAACATCCACATTTGTAAAAGAAATGTGATATACGAGGGGCGTTTCAAAAGTTCAAGGAAAAGTGCTCTATGATGTTTATTGTATTATCAAATTACTTCAAACTTTGCATTTCAATAGAACAATTCATGATACATATTATACCATGAATCAAACGCATGAGGGTGTGTTGTACAATATGGCACTGCTGCCATAGTAACGTCAGTAATGGCTACCCGGGGCAATTTTGACGTTGCGTCGTAGAAATCGCCAAACTAACCTACGCATTGCTCCCAACCAAACAGCTACCAATTAACAATGACCTAAAATTACTGCATGGAACTTTTGCGAAGGGCGGTATAACATCATTTTGGTCAATTTATGCCGTAGTTTAAAGAGCCCCACTGTTGCGTTCATGTTTATTTGTCGCGGTATTAGAATCACCCGTCAAATGTCAGTAAATCATTGAAATTTGACCAGTTTTTGTGTTTTGGCAGGAAAATTAAGACTTAAACCAATGGAATTTATAAACACTGCCTTTTCAGAACGTTGTTTGTCATTGGGTAGGATGTATGCATAATATGAACGCTTCCAGACTGCCTGTGGTACTGCTGCAGATGGTAATATGAAGGTACGGCCTGTTGGGAATCAGACATTAGACGTTACGTTGGACGTTTCTGCTTGATTTTGTGACACTTTCGAATACTTTGCGAACGGTCCCTGGAAGTGCATACCTTCAAGCGAGGCATTCTTTTAGAATATAAAGCATTGTTGTTATTGTAGCAGATGTATTTTGTGTGTCCTTTGACTGACTGAGTTAGATTTAGTCAGAACATGTTAATAACGTATGGTCAAATATAGCATTGCCCCGGGTAGCCATAACTGACGTTACTATGGCAGCCGTGTCATTTTGTACGGCACAACCTCATGTGTTCAATTCATAGCACGCTATGTATCATGAATTGTTCCTTGTAAATGCAAAGTTTGAAGTATATTGACCATAAGATAAATACAATAGAGCACTTTTCCTGGAACTTTTGGAACGCACTACGTACTTCCTTCTAAGTCTTCTCCTTTTGCATTGGCATACATGTCATTCAAAGATTTAACTAATATTTCGAATATGTTTCTGCATTTCATTTTAAGCACACCTTTGATGGACAATTATCTTGATGGCAACGCAGATGGCGCTCAGCCAAATGCATTGTTCACTTTTGTATACCGGTAAAATGTCACAGGAATTGCGGCCAAGAATGTCAATGGAGTGAACCCTTTGGCACTTTTATGCGTGGCTGTTGGGTGTTGTTTGTTTGTTTTAGATTGACTGTGATATATTACCCATAAGAGACGTTAACTTAACGTCCAGATGCTGACATCGAATGTGTCTGAATTGCTTATGCAGGAGCTACCATTGAATAAGTCGTGGGTGATGTTGACGTTCTACTCAAACTATATCAATAGGCAAGTGTCTGTGTTTTAAGCTGACGAAACTTGGACTTTGTATGACGAGAATAGTTTAAGTGAAGGATGCAATTACTGAAGATGTCTTGACAATCGGAACTCCTCGGTGTTTATCTAACGACATTTTTCAATTACGGAAATGCCCGAGTAGTTACGATTGATGGCTTGGTTGCCTTTGTTGGATTCTGACATAGTAAACTTTATATATTTTCAGATATCGAGAATGTGATGACCAAACCAAGTGATGTGTCAGTCTCTAGTGATTCACATAGCACAAGTAAGTAAACATCTTACCACTCTATTAGGTTTGTCATATACTTTACAGTATTACCAAATGGAACGATGCAATGTGTCAACAAGACGCAGGGCTTACTGGACGGTGTTGTGGCTTCACGATGATACCACAGGTAACAGTATCGTTGAAAAAGAAATTGAAAAAAAAAATTGAAAAAAAAAAATTTTCTCGAAATTTAGGTATTTTATACCTATATAATACCTAAATTTCGAGAATTTTTTTTTTAATTTTTTTTTAAATTTCTTTTTCAACGATACTGTTACCTGTGGATGATACAGCTCTGTTTGCCAGCGATAGTGCGATAATATAATATAGAAACACCCATATGTCAACATGGGTGTTTCTGTATGCTAATAATGATTTGGCACAATATGTTAACTATTACTGGGTACAAATATTGACATACAAAGGTGATAATGTCTCATTGACCCGGCTAAAAGAACAGGCCTAAGACATTATATCACAAAAACAGAGTTTAGCAGCCCCAAATTGTCACTCATTCATTAGATAAAAGAACATGTTTGAATCCTTTCTGTTCGCACCTACATAAATATACCATTCAACGCATAAACGGGTCAGAAAATGATTTTGGTTGGATCTAATTATTTCTCTATCACACAAAACTATCAAACTATATACCTTTAGTCGTGTTTACGTTATAATATCAGGTACTTTCGAAAATGTGCTATTCCGGGTTGAAAGCCGTTGTCACGTTGTCTTGATGTTCACAATGGAACCCAGCCCGAAATTTTGCAAACCTGTTAAATATATACTATATTGAATCAATGAAACGTTGGAGAAGTAAAAACTGTCATTTGTGATACAATTTCTGAGGCATGTGCTAATAGTGACACTGCTCTTTTCGCTAAAGACGGACTCATTTCTGTTTTCTAACTATGGTATGAAGTAAGGTGCTAACAATGTACAGCGTTAATGTACTAACAATGGCGCGACTGTCTGTGCAATCAAAAACACGACATAATGTTCTACATTAGCGAGGTTCTATGTACCCGTACAAACAATGGCGGGGCTCTATTTACATGTACAAACAAGGGTGCAGCTCTATGTACGCGTACAAACAATGGTGCGGCTCTTTGTAAACGTACAAACAAAGGTTTTGCTCTACGTACACGTACAAATAATGGCGCGGCGCGCTCTATGTACACGCACAAACAATGGCGCGGCTCTATGTACACACACAAACAATGGCGCGGCTCTATGTTCGCGTACAAACAATAGTGCGGCTCTTTGTAAACGTACAAAAAAAGGTTTTGCTCTACGTACACGTACAAATAATGGCGCGGCGCGCTCTATGTACACGCACAAACAACGGCGCGGCTCTATGTACACGCACAAACAATGGCGCGGCTCTATGTACACGCACAAACAATGGCGCGGATCTATGTTCGCATACAAGCAATGGCGCGGCTCTGTGTACACGTACAAACAATGGTGCGGTTCTATATACACGTACAAACAATAGTGCGGCTCTATGTACACGTACAATCAAAGGCGCGGATCTAGGTACACGTACAATCAAAGGCGCGGATCTATGTACACGTACAAACAATGGCGCGGCTATATGTACACGTACAAACAATGACACGGCTCTATGTACACGTACAATCAAAGGCGCGGATCTATGTACACGTACAAACAATGGTGCGGCTATATGTACACGTACAAACAATGGTGCGGCTATATGTACACGTACAAACAATGGCGCGGATCTATGTACACGTACAAACAATGGTGCGGCTATATGTACACGTACAAACAATGGCGCGGATCTATGTACACGTACAAACAATGGTGCGGCTATATGTACACGTACAAACAATGGTGCGGCTCTATATACGCGTACAAACAATGGCGCGGCTCTAGCATAGCTATATATGCGATTGCGCTTCAATATGGCGCGGCTCTATATTGGAAACTGTTATTAACTATGTAGGAAAGAGCACTGATATTTAGCTAAGTTATATAAATAATTATGTTTGCACTCGGAACCCTCAATTAAGGTACAAAATACGAAATGATTAACAGCTAAATTCGCTCTAACTGTCTAATACATTGTCGATCAGTAATCTGATACAATAGCTTTTATAATATATTAGTATTTAATTAAATGGTTCACCTCTCAAGGATATTTGTCTGTTGTAATAAATGTATTTATAGCTGTAATGTGTAAGAGCGCCCACACAATCTTTTATGAGAATGAATAAATGAGAGTAATAAAGTAAATGTCAGCAAGGTTCTCTAATGTTTATCTCCAGGGATCAGCTGCTTGACTTTAAATATACCGCAAATAATGAGATCTATAATAGAGCAATACGAAACCTATAAGTAAATAAACGATCACTAAAAAGTAGCTACGTGCAATAATAAGCTTCATTATAAGCTGAAAGAAGCAAATCTCGTATTTATACAGTTTATCAAACAAAGCATATTGATATTAAATGTTGCTGTTTTGGAAGTTCTTGGTCGAATGTTTGAACACCGCCAGGAGAACCATTCCTCTGTTAATTTTAAAAATCCGGACTTCCATTGTCTATCACTATACACGTAATTACTAATAGTATATATAAACATGGAAATAGATTATTCAAAAGACTAGTGTCTGAAAAGCACATTGGTATATGACAGAATAGAATGTCGTTGTTGGAACCTTATTAAGTTAAGTTTGCTTTCGTCAAGGGTGAATATTGGGAGAGCGGCATGACTGTTTTGTCATGGGTGAATATGGGGGTGGCATTGGTTGTTGTATGCTCCTATGTCATTGCAACCTGGTTATTTCTTTAAAAAATAATCAGTTTACAGTGGCCACATCTGCTCCCATATCTAGCAATGCTTAATTCAACCACGAGAGAACAAAGACTTGTGATCACGTGTACAATAATGACTTTCTCATCTCAGACACATATCTAGACATAAAATGGATAACTATGGAAAGCCACAGTACACCCCCGAAGTAGTACTATGATTTGCTATATAAATCCATATCTGTTCTACTACCTCGGAATTATGCCAATTTCCGAAGTAGAAGAACCGTTCAATGTCGGAGTTCATATTATCCTACATCGGGACAGATCATACTACTACTTCGGAGTTTTATTTTCTGAAGTAGAATACATACTTCTACCTCGGCTTTCTTACTACAACTTCGGATTTTTATTTTCCGAGGTAGAAGTTTACACATACTTCTACCTCGGCTTTTCGATTTTCCGACGAAGAAGAACAACGTTCGGCGAAGTAAGAATTTAAGTTCGGAGTTCATACATTATTATACTACTTCGGCATTTAAATTCCGACGAAGAACGATGTTTCCGAACTATACATCGGTATATAGTACAACTCCGCATTTTATACCGACGAAGCATAACTCCGAGGTATCGAGAACCACGTTACTTCGGGAGATTTGCTATACCGGAGTATCGTGAGTTACGTTATTTCGGGGGATTTAACGATATTTCGGCTGCAAGCTTCCAGTGACCTAGATCAAAAGATTATTGTACTTGACATCCTCGAAGGCAAAGCATTATTGATTAAACAAGCAAAGCTATTTGAAAGTTTGTTTGCGCTGAACGGTAATTATTTAAAAATAACGTTACTTATTTTACTTTCAAGATTCGTTTGTCAATTATTACGTTCAGTTCATAATTGGTAAATATGCAATTAAAGTATTAAACATTTAGTGTAACTGCGAAACACATCCCAGTCACATTCTTTGCCGTTTATCAGCATAGTTTCAGATGTTTGAATGTACAGGTTTTAGCTCATCAGAGCACAAAGTGCTCATGGTGAGCTATTGAGATCGCGTGATGTCCGTCGTCCGTGCGTGCGTGCGTATGTGTGTCAGTGCGTCAACAATTGCTTTAAACATCTTCTTTTGAACTAGTCGGCCAATTTCAACCAAACTTTACGTGGATGTTCCTTGTATGACGCTCTACCATAGTTGTAAAAAAAAAAAAAAATTCATTAAAAACTTTAAAACTCTTCTTGTCCAAAAAGCACAGGGCCTAGAGCTTAGATATTTGGTGTGTAGCATTGTCTAGTGGACCTCTACCAAATTTGTTCAAATTAATGTCCTAGGGTCAAAATTGGCCCTGCCCCAGGGGTCACTTGATTGTACATAGAATATATAGGGAAATTTTAAAAGTCTTCTTGTCATAAACTATAATGCCTATAGCTTAGATATTTCCTGTGTAGCATTGTTTAGTGGACCTCTACCAAGTTTGTTCAAATTATTGCCTTAGGGTCAAAATTGGCCCGCCCCAGAGGTCACTTGATTCATACAGGCTTATAAAGGAAGCGGTTTAATGGAAAACCGATTTACGCGCGATTAATTAAATGAATCACTGGCAAATCAAAGTAATAAATCGGGAAAAACCTGATTTTGGTGCGATTTATGTGTGAATTGTGTATGATTTGTTTAAAAAACATATTTTTTTATTTGGGTTAAATTCTGGCAATAACATAGTATCCACTAAAAGTTTATGGCAAACCTCTGGCAAACTATTTTCAGAATATAAGTTTGCGGTGAACTTCTGGCAATAACGTAGTATCTATTTAAAGCTTCCGGTAAACCTCTGGCAAACTTTTTTCAGAATATAAGTTTGCGGTGAACTTCTGGCAATAACGTAGTATCTATTTAAAGTTTCCGGTAAACCTCCGGCAAACTTTTTTCAGAATATAAGTTTGCGGTGAACTTCTGGCATACTTTTAGCGAACATTCATATCAAAGAAAGTTTCTGGCAAACTTTTGGTGAACTGGCATTCATTCTGGCAAATTTGCGGTAACTTTGCCACAAGTTTGCCGGAAGTTCACCGCTACCGGCGAAGTCCTGCGAACAATGACTCTGACTTTGCGGCGAACTGATCAGTTTGCGGTAAATTTGCCGCAACTTTGCGGTAAGTTTGCGGCAAACTTTCTATTTCCGTAAGGGATGTCCTGATGACAGTATTTTTGTCACATGTGTCTAGCTTGATGAACCAGCTCTGGTATTAAGTACAATACTGGGACCGGTTTAGTCATGATACACATTTGCTTGCTGTCATCAACGACAAATATTCTATGTTTATCTTAATTTCATTCATTTTAATTTGTAGATCTATTCAAACACCATTGATGACATCTCGAAAACTGCATTATAGAAGTTCTCCCATACCAGAGGAACATTCACTAAAGGTGGAATTCATATTGGTTTCTACAAACTTCCAGTTGAACGGAAACAAAATGGTGACATTAGCATAAAAGAAGCATTCTACAATGTGTACTATGAGGTAATCACCAAAATAATTGAATATAAGAGAATATAGTTTTGTACAATATATACCTGCTGAGTGAATAAATCACTGTTTTAGAATGCCAGGACTTATTTAACACAAAGGCCTAATATGAATAAGAATACACAGGGGCTTGTACCAACAACTCACATTTCAATTGACTACTCTACAGATATAACATTCAATGTGTATGATCAATTATATATTTTTACATGGACCGTATATACTTCCTGTTTTTCTGATAACAGGGTAACAAATAGATGCAATTTCAGATCATAAAGTAAGAACCATCTTTCGGGTATCATTCATGTAAATTATGTGACTGCAATAATAAACAGTTTAAGTCAATAACCAGCATGGAAATGGTGTACATCTTCAGAATAGTATTTTGCTGGATATAAAACATCAGAGGTATTCTGAGGTACAAAATATGCGTTAAAGGTGTTAATGTTAATTCTATTTCAGATTCACTGACTCCTATCTAATGACCTTGAACAGAGAAGAGGAAAACTTCAGGAATGGTCTTCAGGCGACTAATCACCATCAAAGTATGCGCAAAAGAAGAGCGCCTGAAACATGATTTACTAAAATATGACAATTTTTGTTGAGCATTATGTTAAAATTAAGGTTGTTTCCGTATTTTAGAAATCATTGTACCAGTATGTATAAGGAAATACCACAGTGCATACAGTTTCTATCTCTTATCCGGATACTAGACCTACATATTTAAAATCTATGGAGTAAAGGGTTAATGGGAATTTTTTATACTATGTATAATACCGGAGCTTGTGTGATCAGGACAGCCTCTAAGACAAAAGCTGCACACCTCAATTAAAAACATTGATTGAACCCCATTTTTTGTGAGCTGGATTGTCCAGATTTAATAATTGTTGTAGTTTTGTAATTACAGTTAAGTACAGTAACTGTCTGATAATGAATACTGAACTTCGAAGAATTATTGTCATATATTTTGTATTCATTTAAAGTCCTTGTTTTCAGGCAAATGTGTCTTTATTTACTTTTTCGCAGATTTGTTAAAATTGTCATACTTCTGATCTCATTATTTTTTTTTAAGTATGTTACTTCAGGTAAAACATCATTTCTGAATGGTTTGTTATAATAGGGGCCCAATTCACCTGACTAGTATACCTAGATTATACTCTAAGAAGCATGCTAACTTAACGTTCCACTAGCAACTTTTCCACATGTGGAAGAAAATTAACACTATTGTCAAATTTTGATGTATGTGTATGACAAGCCACAGCTTAGATCACTGGTATACAAATTCAGAACACCAACCACTGCACAATGGCTCTAACTTATTTAGTTACATCTGTACTAGCCTGAAATTCTTTATATTGAACTGTTGTTTTTTCATCTTTGGTGTGTACTTAAGTAATCAGAATTTTGTCAGAAACATTGGGGCTGTGCTCAACTGTTGATTTGAAGTTAAGTTTTGCAGTCTTGTATTTGGTAGATATTCTAAACTTCACTATAGCTATTGATGAATCAATGTTATCTTTGACTTGTGTTTGTTTGTATGCATCAGTTTGACCATGTATCAATAATATGTTGAGTTGACAATTTTCGTTATTTTTCTTTATTCATTCTCTTACCAATTGGGTTCTAGCTAACGCCTACACAGCCCTAACTGATGAGGAACTTTTTGTCGGTTGTTATAAAGCATCATAGAAGAAAACTTATGGTTAATAGATCTACCAATTTATTTATCATTGATAATGAAAAAAATTTTTTTCGCATTTACATTTATCCCTCTTGAAATCTCATGTTTGGTGTTATTCATCTCCACAAGGGTATGAGAGAAGAGTCTTTTACATAGTTCTCAAGAATAATAAGAAATCAGAAGAGCTACATTCTGATGTTTTGTTGCACACATGTTTTACTTGGGTCAAATTTCTTAAGTTTTTCACAATGATGCTTTATAAATACCGGTCTCTGAGTGTCAGCCACATGTAGTAACAAAACTTGTGTATGCTCCATGGCAGCCCAATTATGAATTGCCAAAAATGATAAAGGTCACAGTGACCTTGACCAACTGGCCTCAAAATCAATAGGGGTCTTCTACTGGTGCTGATCAACATCCATGTATAATTTGAAGATCCTAAGACAAATCGTTCTTGAGTTATTGAACGGAAACCATATGGCCTAAAACATGATAAAGGTCAAAATCAATGGGGTCATCTACTGTTGCTGACCAACATCCATGCAAATATGGAAGGCCATAGCATTCTTGAGTTATTGAACTGAAACCATATGGTCTATTGACACACCAACAAACTAACATGAGCAAAGCAATATACAACCTCATTGATGAGGGGCATAACAATAACTCCTTGTCCCATAGGAGGAGCACACCAACCTGCCTATGTGGTGTCATGAAATAAGCATATTCTCTTCACATGGAATAAATCAACAGAAATTGTTACAATAAAGACAAAGTTTTATTCTGTTATAAATTCATATGTATTAAAACATCAAGCGCACATAAATAAATGTACAAATCTCAGCCTTGGGTGAGGGATTCTCTGCTTCAATATACTTTGAAAGTACCCTGTGTCATAGTAAATACCAGGTTCAAGGAAATACTGTAAAAGCATTTTCTTTGTGGTTGAATGTCCATTTAGTGTATGGTTTTGTTACTTCATGAAATTTAATGCCTACATTAAGTTGACCTAAAAATATTTGTATATAATACATACATTTGTGTACGTTGATCTTGTTCTGGGGGCAATTATGTTGATAAAAGCTCTGAATGTGTCACCCGACGAAGCTAGGTAGAGTGACAGTTCATGCGCTCTGTACTATAAGTCTTTGAAAGAAGGTGTATACTTAATTTGAATTCATTTAAACTTGGAATGAAAAGTTTTTCTGTGGACGAGAAATGTCTAACAAAATCAACCAAAGGGAAATAATCCAATAATTGACATTTGAACTTGAAATATTATACGGTTCTTGTGCACTGCACTCCTAATCACTGCAATAAACATGCATACTAATTTTCAATTTAACATGACAAAGTTATGCAATGGACCAGAAAATACTGTAATAAAACCAATCAAAGGGAAGTAATTAAAAACGTCCCAGTAAAAATGACAAAGTTATGCAGCAAATGCTAAAGACGAAAATAACACAAATAAGCCGCCTGGTCAGACGACACAAAACTATGTTCATTGACCCAAAAATATTGAATTAAGATAATTGTCTTTCAATATTTGACCTAAAATACAAATTAAGATAACGGTCTTCCAATATTTGAATCCATAAATTAAGAAACTGCAAAATTATCATTTTGCCAAATTCAACAAAACTTAATACCTGTATAAATATCTGATTTTACAGAACCCCTGATACAGACTGAGAAATAGGGTAGGGCATAACAGCAAAACATTGATGATTGTGTGTTAGTAGCAGCACATAATAGATTATAGATATAAGGCACATTCACTGATTTTTTCCAATTCAACATCCATCTCCAATTCTGGTGGCTATGGTAATGTTTTTTTTCAAAATTGACTTGACAAAGTCAAATGAGTCAGCGTTGTGAGATATACACAGCCATATAGTCACATTGATTTATTTCATAATCTTTGTCTGGTTATTGTGGAACAGGCTCTTTAAGGATGGAAATATTTTCTACACCATGATCTTCTTATAAATGATTGGTAAACGTCAAAATGCATTCCTCTGAAGTATTGGTATAACCTGAAATAGTGTATGTAGTGTATATTATTTTTCTAATACATTAATAAGATATTGTTATACATTATCAATTATATACAATACCAATCAGTCTTCCATAATGTCTTGGAGATCAATATTCCTGAACTGAGCAAAAAAAAACAATTATATACCTGTTTGTTCTAGACTTGTATAAGAAATGCTAATTTCTAAAGACAATTCATGGCTGATTCTATATATGTCCATTTGTCTCAAGATAAATACAATATTCAATACAATATGGTACATGTAAATCAGTTTAAATGAAACATTAGTGAGAACTTTTGAAAATTGGCAATTTAATGATGCAAGTCTTACTGTTTATTTTAACAAAACTCACCTGAAGTCTGCATCATGAATTCTATTCTGTCAAGTGCTATAACTCAGTATCACTGTTCACATGAATTATCACATAGCATGTAATTTTACACCTCATCTGAAAAAAAAATCAATTTTATTATGAATTAAATCAACCATTAACACTGCATATTATACAGCAAATCAATGTATGACTTATTGGGAGACTATGCAATTTATCTTTAATTTTGTATGACTTATTGTGGGCAAACACAACTGTAACTCCGGTCACTGTATGACTTTAATATTTTGAGACAATTCAATTCAATGTGTATGACTTATTGTGATAACTGGAATTTGACTTGTTTATATTATATACACTGTGATTTAGTTCATTATTAATAGTAATTCCAGCTGACACATTGTATTGAGAACATCAGTGAATTACTGGTATGTTGACCATCAGCATGCACATTGATTTAGTTCTATTTTAAAAGTATGGCACTGTGTGCCATCAGGTGGAAACAAAGTTGGATCTGTGATTTAATTACCTAGGCAATTACCTGACTGAGTGTATGAAATTATTCATTACCCTTTAATCCAATCCATTTCCATATCCCAGAGTATATTTTAATTAGTTCAAGGTCTATGCACTGTTCTGTCCTTATCTTCACACCAAGCAAAAAGTTGGGCTGAAATGGAAAACATTAACTGTGGAGTGTGGAGTACAGCAGATGGTAAAATCTCCGGTAGTTCCCCGGCCCACTGACAACTAAATATTGTCCCCGGACCCCTGGGTATTGGTTCAGAGAACAAATCCCCAACTTTCCCCGGCAGTGCAGGGGAAACTGGACGATAAAATCACAGCCGTTTCCCTGGATATCCACCACCCATCCCCAGGGGTGTGGGCGTGGATCCAACTGACAGGTGCATTAGCTGTTGGCAGAGCATGAGACTTTCAGATGTTGGTGGGTTAGAGTCGTACTGTAGAGCTGACAGTCAAGCTGAAATTACTAATAGGGTATTTAATAGCCAGCGAAGCTGGCTATTGAAAATAGCCACACCAATAACGGGTCCACGTGCCTGTCTTCGTCGAGTCTCTGCCGGTACTAATGCTTTCAAAAAAAGTTATTTCCGGTCAAAAATTTCAGGCAGTTTTCCGAGGTGAATAATCTTGGAAAATAAGAAAATTCTTAATCTCGAAACGGTTGAGCCCAAATGTTTTCTTTTGTATTCTTCAATTTTTAAAAAAAATTCTTTGAAATGAAACAAAATTATTGAATCAACAAAGGGAAGTAAACACTCCGACGAGCGGAGCAACGAGTTTTAGACCGTTCCCTTTTTCAAAACAAAACAAAAACATCGTGTGCTGCAGTTAACTTTAGCCAACTTAAGACGTAAGGTAACCAAAACGAAAAAGTATATAAAATATTTATTTATATGGATTGATTCCGGATTAATCGTCAACCAGGTTGAGCACTTCGATGTTGTTGTAAATTTGCTTCGATCGAAATTGGAAAGAGAGTCGCGAAATCATGTTCCGGATGAGCTGATAGTCCGAGAGTCTACACACTCACTGTATGCAAGCTGCGAAGCACAATTGTTGGGTCTAGATCTAGTGATATATACCTGGGCCCCATCAAATATCGTACGGTGTCGCTTTTGTAATATCTTCGATTTTCCAAGCGGATACAGTATGGACGAAAGACAAACATGGTTAGGTAGGCCTGGGAGGCTGGAAATTATCTATATTTCGGGACAAAATAAAACCTCATACAGTAGGCCTACACTATTACAGTACAGTATAGGTATGTCGTTGGTTTTATTGATTTTGAATCAAATAATGACAATTTCAATGCATTGAATTGATTTGTACAATGATAGTTTACAAACGTAGTGGTAAGGGAAGAAACTCCAGACTATGTGCAATGCTTGCATACATTTGTTATCTCCCTTGGATAAAGCATATATAGTAGCAACTGGAACCCGTTTGTATATCTTCAAATATAGCCTAGCTGTTATCTAATATTTATTAAATACCGATTTAGGCGATGCCTTAGTTCATGGCAGTGGCTAGCGAACCGGAATCGGTTCGCTAGACAGCGACCTTTTAGAACCGGAATCGGTTCTCCAGCCTGCCCATTGAGGGTAGGCTAGCGAACCGGAATTTTCGTTTATTTTAAAATACGGCAAATTAAAGAATAATTGATGTATCAAATATGTTATTTTATGTTGCAATATATATATACTTACAAACTGTGTTGATTTAAACTTGTATAATCGTGTATATTTGTGTATATTTGACTATTTCAGCGAGGACCTTTTACCGGCACTTTACAACATAGATATCCGCCATTTTAAGACATTTACGAAAGGGAATAGTGCAGAATCGTTGTCGACACTAGCCCAATATCCTGTCGAGGTTTTGAATATTATTTCTTGTAATAATAATTTGTACAGACGCAATTTATATAGAAAAATAAACTATAAAATGTTTTTCATTGTTCTTTGTATTGGAAATACAGAATCTTTGCCATAATTTGATGATAATATCTATACATTGGTGTCAACACAAACGTTATAATAATTGTTAAACATTATTGACTGGGTACGTGCACACTTAAGTATACGCCTGTAAAAATTGAATTGAATTGAATTGAATTGTATTTAGCCTTAAATAGCACAGTAGATTTTGGTTATGGGATATTGCTTTTCACACCTTGGTAATATTTTACAACATGTTACCACCTAATGTATTGTCTAAGGTGTGAGATAATCAGATTAGGTAGGTGAAGGTAAGAAATGTTAATATGAAATATGAAATAATTACTATAACTATTATAATAAATGGTTCTATTCAACGGGCGAATAACAAGCTCAAGTGCTACGCATAATAATTAATTTCTGCACGGTCAATCGTAATTTATTACAATATTTTTAATGCATGAACTTAATGAATTAAATAATAACTAATACTTTACCTGATCCATTAACAGCCAGTTTCACCATGAACATCACTTCCTGTGAGAAATGCATTAATTATCAGACGTTTAAGAAAGAGCGTTCAGTTATGACAGGATGAGTTGAAGTACAGTAATTTAAGAATAGCAAATGTTTTGCATTGGTTCATTGCAACGTTTTATTTTGTATTTAGGAGTTAAAAATGCCAATAATTTAGTACTGATTCATCCTGTCACATCCAGGTCATACCACGAGGAGGCGCTCTTGTCATGGCCCATCCCCCTTCCCACTAAATATCTGTTTTATTTGTTCCCTTTCAGTAAATTTAAATTCAGGATGTCAAGTTCAGCGATATGTTTCTATGATTTATAACTAATTTTCCCACGTTTGCAGTCGTCACAGAACCAGCTCTGTGCTTTCGGTGCGTTGCTTATACCAGCACAATGGTAATGAAACCAACACAAACATCGATCACAACCGACACACCTCGTCTGCAACTCCTCTGTACAAACTTTACATTGCCATTGTGATGCCTTGGTCATGGCCTTTACTGTAGCCTGAACTTGACTCCACGCATCTTTTTCTAGGAATGGCTTTATAATATCAAGTTCTATTTCTGTTGCACCCATGAAAACTTTCTTTGGATTGCATTCCACGTGTTCTTCCGAAATAAGTGTTTCGTTTCTGATACTTTCAATTACTATATTTTCTTCCACAAACCATGATAAAATTGTCTGAACCATTTGATTTTCTGGGAGATTCTGAAATTTATGTACAGCTTGTTTCCTTTTCAGCTTAAGCCTCTTATTTGGGAGCCCAATGACAGTAAGTTCGGAGCCTTTTGGTCGACCCCTCTTCCTGATATTTTTAGTAATGCATATATTGTAATAAAAAGATAGGCCCATCGTTTATTGGACTGGGGTATGACGACATCGATTCTACACTATTCGTAAATGTCTTAAAATGGCGGATATCTATGTAGTAAAGTACCGGTAAAAGGTCCTCGCTGAAATAGTCAAATATACACAAATATACACGATTATACAAGTTTAAACCAACACAGTTTGTAAGTATATATATATTGCTACATAAAATAACATATTTGATACATCAATTATTCTTTGATTTGCCGTATTTTTAAAGAAACGAAAATTCCGGTTCGCTAGCCTACCCTCAATGGGCAGGCTGGAGAACCGATTCCGGTTCTAAAAGGTCGCTGTCTAGCGAACCGATTCCGGTTCGCTAGCCACTGCCTTAGTTCATATTAGTCATTTGGATAACACTAGTAAACTAGGTCCTGTGTGATTCCGCTTCCGTCTTCTGTAATTTGGGCAAAGGTAACACTTCTGGGGGCCTCGACTGATGTGCCAGTGGCGAGGATAAATATAATTATTATTCATCTAACGTTAACCAATGAAAATTACGATTACAACGATATTAGATTGAATGGGTAAAGAATATCCGAAATTTGCATTGAAATGTGCACCATCCGAACAGCGTGCACTTAAATAAATTGTAAAATTTCTAGGTTGGTAAGAATGATCAAGGTGAAAAAACTTATCCACCCAATGCTATTATGTATAAAGATCAAAATTACCAAGTTTTATTAACTTGATCACACTATTACAAGTTATATTTACCTTCGTAATAAAAATTGACGATTCGTCGTTTGCTCATTGTGTACATCGCCGAGGAGTTCCGAATGGCGTGGTCGCCGCCATTAGTGACGTCAGCCTGACGTACTAAAATATTATAGTACGACAGGGAACCAGACTAGCCGAACTATCGTTTCCAATCTCCCGAAATAACGCTGTCCACGATACCTCGGAGTTAAAATTCCGAAGTACTACCAAGCTATATATACCTTTATAGCACAGTCCAGTTAAATCACTGTAGTAGTATGACTAATGTGTACTTATACCAAGGCATTTTGTTGTACGTCGGAAAGTAAAAGTAAGAAAGCCGAGGTAGTAGTATTAGGTATACTTCTACATCGGAAAATAAAACTCCGAAGTTGTAGTAAGAAAGCCGATGTAGCAGTATGTATACTTCTACATCGGAAAATAAAACTCCGAAGTTGTAGTAAGAAAGCCGATGTAGCAGTATGTATACTTCTACATCGGAAAATAAAACTCCGAAGTAGTAGTATGATCTATCCCGATGTAGGATAATATGAACTCCGACATTGAACGGTTCTTCTACTTCGGAAATTGGCATAATTCCGAGGTAGTAGAACAGATATGGGTTTATATAGCAAATCATAGTACTACCTCGGGGGTGTACTGTGGCTTTCCATAGATAACAAGTTGCCGATTGTGTACCTCACTGTCTGGTTAACGTTAGTCTTGAGGCGGAATGATTCTGCCACCCACGCCATACAGCGCACTCTAATGGCACACTAGTGTCACCAATACTTAGTATTATATCGCATACTATCTTGGTTCTATCTTAGCTTTTACGGTGGCACGATCGATAATGTTCTGATCATGTTGGATGATTGTGTGTGTAGGTGGGGCAATCCAAATGTTCGTGGACTTTTGCTCTAAAGATTTGTTTTATGTCAGATCAATATGAAAATTACCCAACTATGATTTTAATAATATATACATTATACAGGGCCATAGACTCATAGCTGTAAGACAAATAGTTTTTTAATTAGAGCAATATCAAGTCACTTCCGTCAAAATCGGCCCGATAACCGGGCGCCGGATAACATTTTCAATAAACCGTCAAGTGGTCATGTGGCTCGCAATGTCCGGACACTTCCTCACGTGATCAGACGAACTTCTTCTTAAAATGGGTCGCCTGCTTAAATTCTGTACCCGAGGATGAGGTTTTCTTCGGCGTTGCTAATGTAAAATAAGCGCGTTGCTAATGGAAGAATATAAGGATCCAACATGAGTGTGCCGTGGAGTGAGTAAAAGTTTATCCGGTTCGGCTGCGGAAATTATCGGACTCGCCTACGGCTCACCCGAAAAATGCCCCCGCCTTGCCAGATAAACTTACTCATCCAAGGCACAAACCTATTGTTCTCTATTTATTCTATCCCTGGGTTCATCTGACTGCAATATGTTTCCCTTTCCTCATTGAGCATTAGCATCATCACTGACTATATCTTATTGGTGACCATACTGACCAACGTGTGAAACATACAATAGTATATCCTCCTGGTTTGAAAACGGTTCGTCAAAGTGAACAATATCCGCATGCAACAGTCACATTTGCCATTGTTATCTAAACAAAAGCAGCTGCTTACCATGTTCAGTTACTTTATATTCTTACTTTTGTCATCTCTTGAAGTTTACTAATTGAGTGTTTCCTGTGTTTCAGTGGTTTTGGTGATTTCTGTGTCAGCCATTGTAACGGGTATTGTAATCACGATACTTGCCGCTGCATTCATTCGTCTTCGTCGGCGTCGGAATAAAATGCGGATGATAGCATCGAAATACGAGCGTATGTTTACCACTGTTACCCGTCATACACCGTTCTCCGTCATAGATACCCGGCGACAACTCACAGACACGTCACCTAGGCTCAGCTACAGCTCGTTCGATGAAACAACAAATGAAACGCGAGTCGGTGACTTGGAATTGTCACATTATAGAGAAAGCAAAGCACGGCACAGTCAAGATATGTCGTTAACCAAACATTACAGTTTTGATGTCGTGGACTCAAAACAAACACACAAAGGACTAAGGCGTTCTAAATCTGTTGCAGCCAGACTCACAGCAGAGGAAACAGAACAGAACATCGTTGTGGCTTTTACTCTAAAGTATATTCAGAAATCCAGACAGCTACATCTTAAGTTAGTACACGTGTCAGACTTACCAGTTAAAACGTATGGTTATGACATATATGCTGTTGTGTATCTGTTCCCGCGTAACACGGATGGTGTTCACAGTCGGAGCGCGAGTGGTGGACGAGATGTCGTTCTCAACGAGACCTTTCTCTTTGACGACTTAATACTACCGGAAGTGGATAAATCAACTCTCCGATTGGTTCTACAATATAAAAAGAAAACACGAGCAGGGAAGGACGGCTTTCTTGGCGAAATGTACATGAAATGTAGCGAAGTGGATTGGAATAGGGATCAACCAATCAGATTTGATTGTATATTAGACAAGAACAAAGTTAAAAACGTAAGTGCACATTATAATTGATACATTAAAACATGTTTAGTATTGTGGCTGTCCCAAACTTACATGTGTTATTCATACGTGTACCGGGCGATGTTAAAGAACAGTGTATAAGACAGGCAATATACAAGTGTACATGTTTTTTCCATTGGTTATACATGCTGAATTCGTTGCCAGTGCCACATTCCTCTTGTGCTACGTTGATGAGGTTTTTACCGCTTCCACACAGTCACTTGACACTCATTTAAAAAGTATGAAGCTATGTGTGTTTTTTAAAATCGGTATGTATTATGGGAAATTCCACATGGAACAAAAGCAATGTTGAGATGCAACTTAATTTTGGTTATTCGACAAAACTGGGTACCGTTTTATCAACGTACTAACGGAAATCGTACACTTACGTTCAAATTAAAATGCTAAATATAATTCCTTAACAAGTTCAATTCGGGGACATATAATTGCTTGTATGCGTTTATTAACTAAATTTTTATTAGTATTGTAGCTCAATTTACCACATTTTATCATTGTAAAAGAATTGTAAAGATTTTAAATGTGGTCGTAAGTTTAAGATTTCCGTAAATGTTTTGATAAAACAGTACCCTGTATTCTAATTACACACGTACGAGACAGCGATGTTACATACGAACAATAGCTAGAATCTCACGATCCAGACATTATTTGTGGCTTATGTCTGTGCTGGTTCTAACCGCATCGTTAGTAACAAGTAAATCTCCACCCATTGTGGCTACCTGATTATGTACGCCGTCTTTACGTCTAGTCCGCATTTCGTGATAGTTTAGTCGGTAAATCACCATCAGTCTCAATGTACGCGTGTATATAGGAATAATATAGGCAGCACAGCATTGTTATAATTGTCCAAGCAAACCAATAAGTAGTTCTCTATTGCTTACAATTAACTTCCTAGACATTATAATATGACCGTCCAAAGTAATTAAATAGTGATTACTGTGTAACAAATGTTAACTATGACGCCCACCATACTTTAAAAATAGATTCGCTAGTAGCACCACAATGTCTATAGGGACAATGGTGACATTTCACACTCGTTTTCCTTATACAGTAAAACTTCGTTAAGACGAGCATCGTTATTACGAGCACCCGGCTTATTTCGAGCAAATTTCAAAGTCCCGGCGAATTAGCTAAATACATGTTGCATACTTATAACACACCACTATGTCAAGCTCCCGGTTTATTCCGATCATTCGCTTGTCCCGATTAGTCCTCGAGATAACGAGGTTTTACTGTACATGTAGATTTTAGTTTGTTCGATTAATGTGCTACACGGACACATCATAGGCCAGGTATATGAGAAAATGTTTAAATGTAAGAATGGATTATCGCATATGTATATTGACATCGTAGTCCTTCGGTTTGTTCATTTTGTTTTATCCAGTAACGATCAAACTAGCAAACGTCATCAAAAGTATGTATTGACTCACGTGAAATATCTTTATTCTGCGTCATGGATGGTTCAATTTTAATGTCAAACTCTAAGAGACTTGCGTAGGCTCCTAGGCGCTGTCGCCTGCGTTAATGTAAAATACGTACAAACTGTATCATATGTTAATAAACACAAAAAGCTGCCCTTTAACACATTCGGTTACGTTATTGTGATTTAATACGGTCATTATACCACATAAACTTGATAAAACTAATGAAAAGTATTTAAATTTACCTCGTTTATCAAAGTAAAAAGCAACGTGTGAAGTATATACGACTGTTGATTCATACGCCTATAATAGTTCAACAGAAAAGCTGATTGGCAAATCAAGACTATGCTCGGCATTGTACATAGAATAGCAGCATTATTTAGCTTGATCACTTTGGTCCTGTACATGAATCATTAATATAAAAATTTATATAATAATATTAGAGCTTGATATTTAACATGCACATACCATTGATTAAATTCGTTGTATTACAGGGAACCCGAGATAAATATCTGTTAGAAGATTTGGGATGTTTGTTTGTCTGTTTGGAATACCAGAGTTCAGCAAACCGAATGAAAGTGATGGTGAGAAAAGCAAGTGACTTACCTAAATCAGACAAACTGATAGGACGACCAGGTAACTATATAAGGGCGAATTTTCATTATTTCACCTTGCATTTAGAATTATATATATTTAATATAAAAAAAATATATATAATTAACAGATCAACAAAACGTTGTACGTCTAGAAGTTTTCCATTACCCGAATGACGTCCACTTTGTTCCTAATTACGTCATTACAATTCAATTAAAGTCGTCACGTGATATTTTCACTTGGCTGTATAATTTTTTTTTTTGCGAATTTGAGTTGGGATTTTTTGTAATATTTTAATTATAACCATGCAACACATTATTTTATGAAATAATGATAAAGCATCAACGTAAACAATTGATAGATCGTCGCCTGTAACTTAACCGTCTGACATTTTAAACAAAGTTGACATTTTAGACGAAACATTCGTGTTTGTCCAAATTAAATCATGCGTGAATTTATTAAGAAGCTGAAATGACTATAGAATCTAATTTTAGCAATCTTCACTTAAACGATTGCTTTGTTTGCCTCATGGTGTATTGAGATAGACAACCAATAATGAAACAAGTAGAAGGAACACATGTTTATAGAAACTGCGTGGTTTAGTTCAACATTGATATATTTGTAAGACTGAAGCAGAGTGAATTCGTTCGTAAAGTCAGGTAATATGCAACATTGTGGATGTTCAATTAAAATATAAATTAAACATGTGGTCATTAAACATATAACATTATATGTAATAAAACCGAATTGATTCAAAATTAGATCTTTAGTACATTCGTTAAAGCACCACAATGCTTATGTTGAGTCGTTCGTTAAAACACCACAGTACATATGTACACCATAACTTATTTTGTATTTATAAAAATAGCTTTTGAGTGCCAGGCATATTGAGTTAACAATTAACCCAAAATTAAATTTTCTTTAGTAGTCTGCGAATTACTTCTATAATAATTTCCCGTTATAACTGTGAACGGCGCATGGGTCACATTGTTACAGTGGTTCGTGTCAGATACTTCCAGCTCGTGTCAGAAACTTACAGTTCGTGTCAGAAACTTACAGTTCGTGTCAGAAACTTACAGTTCGTGTCAGAAACTTACAGTTCGTGTCAGAAAGTTACAGTTTTTAGTACAGGATATCATTGTTACATATCACATTTTATCACATACCCTTCATTGAACTGAATAGAATATAAGATTCCTAACCTACGTAGCGTCATATAAAACACACGAAATACCTTAAATATAATAAACAGTGACTGTATGTAAGCAAACCGGTGTTAGTTTGACGGCAATTTGATAACAAAACTGAGATTTCTGCACGACTTATCAAGTCTTCATTGGCGCGAATTAATTTACAGATTTTTTTCCATATATTTATGACCCCGTTAAATAAGTGATTTTACGGAACGTTTCGGTTCTGCATTCAATGTTAATTAGTTAATTGTAGTTAGGCATACGTTCATCATGCAAGTCATATCTAATTACATAAAATTATCTTATTTCAGCTCATTATGTGACAATATCGCTCTTGAAGAGTGGCAAGGTCGTCAAATCACAAGAAACAAAATCTATAAGTGGTTACTCACCAATATGGAACCAGCCATTTTTGTTTGATTTTTCCGGAAATGATGTCAACGAATATTGCCTCGAGTTCGTTATTATGCGCGGCAAGTTACATACCAAAGATACAGTAGTTGGTCATGTGACCATAGGACAAAATGGCTGCCGGAGTGGTAAACAACATTGGAAGGAAATCATATCGCCCAGACCATCAGAAACGGCCAAGTGGCATTCTATCGCTCCCGTGTTAAGTAAATAGTTGATGGATAGTTATAAGCAATGTCTGTGAATGCATTGGTTCAAGCAGAACGACGTTTACAATTACGAAACAAAAGGAAAGCACTTGTTAGAATTACTACATGACATGCAATGTTTTCGTCTTGTTTTGTTAACTAGTACTGTATAACGGTATTGCTTTTGTAATATTTTGCATTTCGGTGAACATGGAATGTATGACTGACAAATGTACATATTGGTATGTTGTGGACTGTTAAACGAGGACCAGAAGAGATCGAGTAACTGTATGTGATACTGGACACGTGATGTGCTGTATGTGATAAAGTTCCAAAGATATACAATGCTTCATATTTTTATAACTAGTATTTAGACAAAGGATGCCCCATGTATATAAACATATATAAACATTTGTGAATAAGAAATATTATATTGTTGACCAAGTAACGTGTTTGCAGGGTGCTTTGTCAGTGAGACAAATCACATGTACGACGTTTAGTAAGTCAACAAGAAACGTTTGTGTTTATTTGAAAATGACTTATTTCTATGTTTTGTTCATCTATTTTCTCCAAACGCCTAGATGACAGTTGTCCTTTCGTATTTGAGACTTTTTGATCAATCATTTTGATTGAGTGATTGAAACAGAAAGTAAAGCTGTTATACATGCACTGTATATAACGTCAGACAGTTCAAATTGCATGAAGATGTTGATAAAACATTAAACACTGTCTTCATAGAATGTGTACCCGGTGTAAGCCATGTCTATCAGTCAGTGATATTTATAAATATGCTGTGATAAAAGCACTTTCAAATATGTGCGTTAGACGTAAGGTATCGGACGAACTATTTAAAATTCTCAATGTATTGAATAGTCATCTTTAATATTTTTGGGAATACGTAAACTGCTTGGTGTTTTGTTATTGCTAGCAGCAAAGCGTTCAACATATCGAAATGCATAAGATGTTTTTGTTATTGTTAGCAGCAAAGCGTGTAACATATCGAAATGCATATGGTGTTTTCGTTATTGCTAGTAGCAAAGCATGCATCATGTCGAAATGCATAAGGTGTTTTTGTAATTGCTTGTAGCAAAGCGTGTAACATATCGAATGCACAAGGCGTTCTTTTTGTTCTTGCTAGTAGCAAAGCATGCATCATGTCGACATGCATAAGTTTTTTTTGTAATTGCTAGTAGCAAAGCATGTATCTTGTCGAAACGCATAAGTTTTTTTTGTTATTGCTAGTAGCAAAGCGTGTAAATCTCGAAATGCATAAGGTGTTTTGGTATTGCATGCAGCAAAGGGCTTTTATATCGGGATTGCATAACGTGGCAAAATAAAAGGCTCACACTCACAAGGTAGTGTTGGGACATCGGAAAGGTAAAAGTACGATACTTTCCCGCTATTCAATTGACTGGGCCATTAATAAGGGCGCGGTTAGACATATTAGGTCATAATGGTTATGTTTCTGCTTTGAAGACCACAGTCGTCAGGCATAGCATATTGGTTAAGTTACTTAACATGCCATGACTTTTAAATGGTTATTTCAAGGCAAACTGGCCTTGGTCATGTATATAATTATGATTGTATTTAACTAGTTTTCTATTGGCGTATACACGGGTATAAATACCCGCCTTTCTACCAGACTATTTATGTAACAGTTCGACGAATATGAATCATATGACATTGTTGTTTAATTGTTTGTTGTTTTTCGAAGTTTGTTGCAATAAAGTTATTGAAATCAACATACGTTTTTATTTGATGAATATGTTGCAGACTGTTCTTTCAGCGCTAATTAGCGCTTTGATTATTGTGAGCACAGAGAGGGTGCCGGTGCCAGTAAGCTGCAACGCATAGAGAGGGTGCCGGTGCCAGAACAGAGAGGGTGCCGGTGCCACAACTAAACCGAAAGTAGGCTTTTTTTAACGTTATTTGATTAAAATAACCATATAAAAGGCATTTAAAGGCCGGGTTAGTTCAATGACTTTCGATCTGAGGTGCGAGATATTGTTATATTGATGAAAAATCGCATTTAACTGTCCGAAACAGAACTCCGTGTTCATTCTTACCAGTACCCTCGGTCAACATTCCATCTTAGTCTGAACTTGTGGCAACTGATATAACAAATAGAACAACATGGGGACAGTGTTTAAGCATTGGGTTGTTCCGTGGGCTATCGTTTTTTATGCAAAAATCTGTATTTTTGGCAAAAAACAATAATTTTCTTACCTCTCGTGTCGATTTTGTCCTCACAAAGCATTGTTTTGCACAGAGAAAGTCCGGTGCCAGCACAGAGAGGGTGCCGATACAGCGTTTTGCACAGAGAGGGTGCCGATATGGGTATACACCGTGTGTTGGATTGTTCACACAAATATCCCCACATGATTGCCAAGATTAACGCGTTATGTATTTGTACACAGTTGAGATGGGACACTGAGTGCTTCTATGCTGTATATTTTCATTATTTTGCATATAGAACGATGTTGATGATATTGTATGACATTTCTCGTCATGAATATGTCAGGAGGCATGGCGGTCTTTTACGTGAAGGAAATCATACAGTAACATGTATAATAAGCACCATATTCAGTTTTAAATCAATATCATCAAAACAAATGCCGTATAGATACCATTATGCAAAAAATAATGCAAATACCTGTCAATCAATAATGTGACGTCGGTGGTCCATATATCGATGACTTAGAATGAGAAGGTCGTAACTGCTACTTACGACCTTGTAAGACTCATACATATTTGAAATATGCATCATAAGGCGCTTCCTATTTCCTTCTATTTTCATGAAAATCGGAAATTGTCATGTTGACCAAAATGAGGTTCTTAACCTAGTTAAAGCTTGTTTTACCATAAGTAAAGAGTAAATATTAGACAGTTTTTTTTCTCAAAATATCGATTCTGTAGTTACGACCTTCTCATTCTAAGCCAGCGGTATAATTATACTTATTGGGACCATATTTACCCATCCCAGTCGCTCCAGAGTTTCGGATAAGAAGCCCTATATAATTATAGTGTCACTGTGCCTTTCACATGATCCTTTTTGTGATCACTCGTCATTTGTCCGGCATCAAAGTACCTGTGTTAAGGCAATTTTATGCTAATATTGATAAAACTAGGAAATATATGATTATCCCACAAACGTTTTGTCAAGTTCTGGAACTACGGCATCAAGAGTTAAAACACAAGGGGGCTTCATTCAATGTGATCGAACAAAGATGTATTGTCATAAGTGGTCACACCTTAGCATAATCTCCATCAAACTTGGTCTCAACAAGATGTAGTTCAAAACTAGGTCAAACCTTGCGAACTCATTGGATAATACACTTATGACATGTTCTTTATAAAACAGTGATCTCGACAAAATTTAGGCCAACATTGATTACGTATCTATGGATGAAATTATATGACTAGCAGGCACGGATCCAGGCGGTGGGCACGACGGCCCGTGCCCCCCCCCCCAGTTGGCGGAGAGATTTTTTTTTTTTAACTTTGAATAAATAGTAAAACAGCTATTGAACAGACATCTCTAAATAATATGGGTATTTTTTCTTATGTTCTAGTTGAAAAAGTATTTGTAAGATGGGCATTTTTCGTGCTCGCTTCGCTCGCAGAATATTTTAATATACATGTATATATTTATACGTAGCTGTTGCATCACAGAAATCAATTACAAGAGAATTTTTGCCCTAGCTCATTATATTACCTTTTGACTGTTAAATAATCATAACTAAACCATTAAGGTTAACTCTCAGAATAAAGAAAAAAAGGTATTTCAGGGCTCCCAGATAGGCTTAGAATGCATTAAATTTATCCATTGCTTTGAAAATTTTCCCGGGGGAGTATGCCCCCGGACCCCCCTACTTATGTTATAATATTCCAATGGCCAAAAGCTGGTATATACAAATACTGTATGTGAACACTTACTAATATGCACGAACGTACACAATGTACATGTTGACGCTTAAAACATAAAAAGTACTATGGATTCCCCCACATCTACAAATGAACCCCCTTCATGTGCATTTTCACACACACATTAAGCAACCCCCCCCCCCCCGGAATCCCGTACATACCTCGTGCCCCCCCCCCCCACTCAGAAATTTCTGGATCCGGGCCTGACTAGGTCAATAGTAGGACACAAAGCAACACAGCTACGGCGACAGCGTCTAGCCACATACGCAAGAGTCAGACATAGTACAAGCCATCCACATCCCCAAAAAATGGATGCTCAAGCAGGGATTCTAGAAAAACGTGCTTCAAGAGAGTCTTATATGCTCACTCCGCAATGCATGACACACTGTGGACTTTTAATTTTGTGCATTATTAGCCATAAAGGGAGGTAATTATAAGTCAAAACATAGAACAAGGGAAGACATGCAGTTACGGCAGAATAAGATTTTTGCAATGACACGACAAATTTTTGACAATATGCGAGGGGAATCAATAAGTTCGCGGACATGACTTGTCATCACGGGGAGCAACTATGTATAGTGCATATACTAGTTTACTGTGATCTAGGTCATGCACTTTGTATTAGGAAAAATAATACCACTAAGCCAAATCATACAAAAACCTTATGCAGCTACTAGAAGTCGCAATACCGACCTAATCTGTGTGAAAATTGAGTCATTTGGCCACATCATTGTGCAAACTATAGAGGCTGCATTGTTCAGTAGAACTTCATGTTAATGGGTCAGCATCACTCGGCCGAGCACGCATCCGGTTATACCGTGTGAGCATGTTGGACTGTGAATGAATACTACGACACGTGAATGTGTGTTTAGTATTTGATACTTTAAATAAGGCATTTATAATATTTATAAGACTACCTAATTTGTTTTAAAAAAGGCAGTATTCTTGGGATTTGCTGTAAATTAAGGTTGTCGTACATGTGATTCGTTCTCGACTCATGTTCTAGTTATGATTGGGGGACTTAACATTAACAACTGCATGATTTCGGTGTAACTTGTCCTGTTCAGTTGCATTTATTCTTGACTTTTGCAGTTGTCTTAAAGACTTTATTTAATATTTCGTGTACATGTATGTTACAACTAATTTGTAGTCGTGATAACTTATTCGTAGGACTTCATGAGAGAGTTGGAATATTGGTCATGTATGGCAACACAAACATGATCGTTGGTTTCAACAATATGCCACCTTAGGTATGAAACATTGATACTCTTACAAACGGGTTACCCAGGTAACCACATAAGGCGGTAATTTAAGCCACATGTAACAGTATCGTTGAAAAAGAAGTAAAAAAAATGAAAAAAAAAATTCACGAAATTTAGATAATACCTAAATTTCGAGAACTTTTTTCGGTATTTTACTATAGCCTATATTAAATCCCTAAATTTCGAGAATTTTTTTTTCAATTTCAATTTTTTAAACTTCTTTTTAAACGATACTGTAACCTGTGATTTAAGAATATAAAATGTCAACTGGTAATATACATAGTGACTTACTCATATATGCCCTTCCAAAGCTCTACATTATTTAAATGTCCACAAATTGTGTACGGTAGCTTCGTGTAGAAACATGAACATTTTCCAAGCTCCAAATTTATACACATGCATAGTTTGTGTACCAAAATATAAACTGATGCTGATGGTGACCTGGTTTACATTATACATTTCTTGAGCTAAGTTAACATGTTAATTAATTTTTAAATAATTCTGTGCAGTGGTCAATAAAAATGGATCCTAATATTTACTATGTGAGTAACATTTCTCAAGCTATGATCCGATATCAAATGTGGACCATGTGCAGTGTATACTCCATCTATTGACCTAGTGACCTACTCTCTGTTGTTGTAATTTGTGTATGACCTAAATTACACAGATTGGAAACATGTACCAAATCTCACAAAATCTCGTGGCAGGTCTTCTGAAATATGGCGAAATCTCGTCCGTTTTTGATACCTTATATCTCCTGTTCTATTACACTTACGAAAAAACTTATACATCTATGCAATAGAACTATTATCAGTCAAGGAATAAAACAGTAGACCCCGAAGAGCCAGACCTACTTTTGTTTTCATCAAATTACTGTTAATTCCAAGTTTATCAGAAAATACCTGATTTGCCTCATTCAAATCCTAATTTTCTGTATTCTATAAGAGGTAGACATAATTAGTTACTGCATATTTAGTAGAAGAAACTTAGCTCTTTAACATGATACATTGACCATTAAAATTGGATGACTAAAAAATGTTTTATGCACAATAACTGAATCTGCTGCCTGTTAATTTGCATTTTCTCTAATTTCCAGTGTAGTGTCCAATCTGTGTAATTTAGGTCTTTGTTTAAACTGATGACTCAGGTAACATAATAGCGCTCTGAATTGATTCTGACTGGTGAGTGACATATATACGAGTACATGTATAGAGCCCTTTTGGGTCAAGGTGTGGAATTTTCAAATGTCCTGAAAATGTCAATCAGTACTGAGTTTAATTTAGTCTACCAGTGTGAATGACCATTCATGACTCACTGTTATAAATGGCAAATGACAAATAACCAGTCATCATGGGTGTAATAAAGAGTGTGTTTTTTCTTTATAAACAGCTCAGTACAGTTGGTTCACTTGTATAGGGAGACAAAGGTTCAGAGCAGTACAACACAATATATTCATCTAATCAAGTTTTATTTCAAAATGTCGCCCTGAAAACATGGTCACATGTACTTACATATGTCAGGCAGTAAGACAATAATAAATAGTATATAATACAATAAATATGAAGAATATAATATACAATATAATACTGAAGAATGCTATTGTGTATACTGTAAGTAAAAAGAAACATCAAATTCTATGTTTTACCTAAAATACCATGTTTTACCTAAAATACCTTGTTTTACCTCAAATACCATGTTTTACTTCAAATACCATGTTTTACCTCAAATACCATGTTTTTCCTCAAATACCATGTTTTACCTAAAATACCATGTTTTACCTAAAATACCATGTTTTACCTAAAATACCATGTTTTACCTCAAATACCATGTTTTACCTCAAATACCATGTTTTACCATCTCATTGTGGATGAAACTTTCATCAAATATAATCCCATACCTCCCTATGTTGTGAATAAATTACAAACATTACTGAACCCTTGTCACATGTTATTGTAGTCTGTGTGCCAAGCATATTTGGACATGTTTTGAAGACGCCAGGAGGTTGCTGTGTTTGTGTTTGTTCTTAGCATACATAATGTATCAAACCATAGACACTGGTTACAATGTGGAGATATGTATGGTAGAAATTCTATCCGGTGATTTAAGAAAGAAAAAAAGTAAATTAGTTTTAAAAGAAGAAAAGAACAAAGAACATAGAACAAAGAAAAACAACCGATGTATACATAAAAACTAAGGTTGGAGTTGGGCCACTGCCTGTTTGAATGGTTCTAGACCAGACAGTGCTGCAATATGCAGGGGTATTACCAGGACTGTGGTATGAGGGAAAAGGTATACTTAAAGAAGTCCAAGTTGGCATGTATTTGGTGGAGACCATAAGGATGCATGTGCCTTGTTAACCTTTGTGAATTATCTGCTAGTAAAATGTACATATTGTATTAAAAGGGGGTCTTTCTTTCCTCCATTCTATTTAATCTCTGAATAAATCCATATAATAAAATTTAATAACATAATACATGTATAATTATGTATTTGGGACGTGCTTGCTGTAATACAGTTTAGAATACACTATCTAGCCTGGTTATGCTAACATAAGAGCCTGAGATGGTCTGTAGTTGACAACAAACAACCATATCTGGTCCAACATAACCCCCAACTCAGAGCCCTATTTGAACATAAATATGGCATGTAGACGTGCTATTCAAGTCCCATCATATAATAACTATTAATAGTCCAGATATGCTTTCCTAAACCCATCATATTTTATATAATAACTATTAAACAAGAATCTATTGAATACTCTTCATTTAAACATTGATTGAATGAGACATTTAGTGACAAAGGATTTAATATTAATATTCAAATAACTTCACTTGCAAAAACTTATTCTGAAATGACTTCTTACATAAAGACGTAATAGTCACTTTAGCTGCCAGATATTCACTGCAATATTAGTAAAAAACATTCATTTTTCATGATTTGCTTCAACCATAAAAGTATTGCCATGGATACATCAATAATAATTTAAGTAAAAAAATAATAAGCACACATTGGTATTTTTTCCAGTAATTGAGCAAAAAACGTGTTGTCAATGATACAGTTACCTGTCATTAAAATCAAATAACCGCCAGACTATTTTAAAAGCAGTCTACTTATAATGCTGTCACTCATAAAATGTACTTTATAAAAAGATATAACACATGAAAAGCACTTTTAAACACAAACAAAATGTCAATAAGAGTTCAAATAATTTAGTGCCTTTGACACATGATATGTGTTAAATGTCTGTAACATACTTTGATTACTGGCAGTAGTTCAAAATAGGGTTTACGATCTTTAAAGTCATGCTCTCCCTTGAATGTCATTACTGCGTAGCTGGACGAATTTGACATGATCCTGACCTTTTAATTAGAATATTTTAAAATTCGATATCTTGCCTAAATTTATAACCCTGATTGTACGTTTTCATAATCGGGGAGTATCAGGAAGAAGCTCGAGATGTAAAACAAACACAAAATTGAAATTCCAATATGGCACAAGTTCCTTGCGGAAATTGATATATTCAAAGTGAGAACCTTATAATATATTCATGCATAAAGGTCAAGATCAGGTCAAATTCGCAAAGCTGTACAGAATATGCAGGAGCATATCAATTAGGATAATGGGAGGATAAGAGTTATTTTATAGTTGCATTTCATGTACGGAGTGATGGAGGCATTGTTTGTATGGAGTGATGGAGACATTGTTTGTACAGAGTGACAGAGAAATTGGTGAGACCAAGTATGTCATAGTACACTTTGCATTAAACCAGAAGTGGATTTCAGAAACAATATAAGAACACAAAACTAATCTTCTATATAACAAATAGTACCACTCTATGTTAACCACAATGTTAACCACATAATTAACAATTTCTCTTATCATATTGACTAATATTTACAGTAAAGATCCTTTGCTCTGAACTACCTTAATATTTACAGTAAATATCCTTAGATTTTACAGTAAATATCCTTGGCTCTGTACTACCTTAATATTTACAGTAAATATCCTTAGATTTTACAGTAAATATCCTTGGCTCTGTACTACCTTAATATTCTCACACAAGAAATATTATAATATGCAAGTGTAAACCAGCCCCTATTTAAGGAAGGGTTTGATTTGAGAGAAAGTAAACATATCTCTACATGATTTGTAGATATAAGAGAAATCACAGGATAACATCACATATAAAATATATCACAGACAAAATGTAAAATCATTATATAAATAAATTATTCATATCTCCACAAATATACATATACCAAAATAGGGTAGCCTAATTGCTATAAAATACATTTAAAAATAGGATGATGTCTTCTCAGTCTATTCTGATCAACAAAGTTTACATTTGTAATACAAATCAATGGCTTAGAATGAGAAGGTCGTAAGTACAAAATCGATATTTTGAGAAAACAAGAAAAAACTGTTTGAAATTTCGTCTTTACATATGGTAAAACAAGCTTTTACAACTTCATTTTGGTCAACATGACAATTTCCGATTTTTATGGAAATAGGCTCATAAGAAGCACCTTATGATGCAGCTTTCAAATATTTATGAGTCTTATAAGGTTGTTAGCAGTAGTTACGACCTTCTCATTCTAAGCCAGCGAAATACATGTATTGAAACATGGCATGAATATATTGAACAGTACTTGTGATTATTTTGAAGGTACATGTATATTAAAATTATTGTTTCACACCACAGGAAAAAATCTGAAAGAAAACGTCTTTCCTGAGACACTAAAACTATTGTTTTAGTTCAAACATAAAATAATACAACACATAAAATTAATACTTCGAACTGGGAAACCTGATATTTTAAGACAACAATGTTCTTGTAACAACATGTACGGTAGTGATCAGTATCACAGGTTAACACTATCAAATCATTCATAGTTGTATAGCTTGGCTATTTTGACCTTAGCCTGACCTTTATGCAAGAATATATTACAAGGTTCTTGCTTTGAATATATCAATTTCCGCAAGCAAATTGTGCACTATCGGTATTTCATATTTGTGTTTGTATTACATCTCGAGCGTCTTTGTGATACTCCCTGATTATGAAAACATACAATCGGTGTTATAAACGTAGACAATATATCGACTGTTAAATTATGCTAATCAATAGGTCAGGCTCGTGTCAATGTGGCCAAGCTATATATAATATATATAATATCAGAAATTCTTCTTCTATTGTTGGCCTTGAATGCAAGAAAATTTCTGTCATTTCAAAAAGATAAAAACTACTAATAACGATTTTTTTCTTCTGACTGATTTTAACAGGTCATGATTGACGTTGAATCGCAGAAGGTCAGTACTAACATTGTACGTAATATATTGAATACTGCGTCACATAGCAAGCGGCATGTCCACACTGATTATGTATAGGTGTGAGAATCACCAATCCTATCTTGTCAACATCATTCATAAACACCAGGGCAAGTATACTATTTCAATCACTTCATACAGACACAGAGAGATGCAGGCCATTCACAAAGAACCAGGTAACTCACAGACACTGTATGGAGGTAAACTACACTTAGGTAAACTACACTTGTTTAACTTATCTAAATCAGCAGGTAGTATCTGAGACATATATAAGGGATGGACAGAATCGTGACATTCTCTATTATGTTACCAAGCAATTATAACAGTGTACGCAATGACACACATGGTCATACAACAGGCTTATAAGTTCACATTATCACTATGTCAAACATACACGCTTCTCAGTGCAAACTTGTGAAAAATTGTTTAGCAACAGCTACCTTGAAGGTTTTGCACCAAACAGTTAAACTGGTGTGTGTGTGTGTGGTGCTACTAGCAACATTGATGTGAATAATAAAACCCTGCTAGTCCATACCATACAAGTACAAATATAGATATGATATCAGCCAAATATCAGCAACACACTTTAGTAGCCGTCAGGCTGTTCCATGAACTATAACTCATGATTAAAAATTCATTGATAAGGCACTTTCTTTTGACAATGTGAGATCTGCACAAACACAATGCTAATTGGTAGTTTTACCTGAACTATATAATAGATTTACACATTTATAAATGGAATCTTATGAATCAGTGTATAGTCAAGTCTCTAGACTATGGTATTAAGGAAGAAAAACACGCTGGTTGAACGAGAATAATAAATGGTTGAAAGAAACATTACGTTGAATTAAGGTTTCCAATATAGAATTTAGATATTTGTACAGGCAGTGTTATACAATGTACTGCTAGAGAAGATGACTGCTGTGATCAACATGTACGCAAAACTCACAAGTTCTTCCAACAAAGCACTAATTATGCTTCATTAAAAACACAATACTTAATTGTCCTCATTCAAGGTATTTCATTCAGTATTTTGAATTTGTTGAAAACCCTATTATTGTAAGAATCTCTATTCTCATTGGTCGACAATCCACACTGTGTTTGTTCATTGGTAGCATGATTCTTCATTGATAATCTGTGTGTTGGATCTACTGGCACGAAGGGGGTGTCACTGCTCTCATTGACTTGTTTCCACCAAGTGGGGAGTCCAAGTAATAAAACATTAAGTTTGCTCAACATGATAATTGGAATCTAGTGCTATGAAAAGGTATCTTGACTGCTTGGTTTAGAGTTGTAGAACTTTAGTGTACCTGAAATTTGAAAGCACATCACATATTAACATGTCTGCTTCAAAATGAGGTGAACACCAGAATCATATTGTTTTACCTCAATAACAACAACCCCAATGATCGTCTGGACACTGGACAAGAGACAGTTGAACAATGGTAGGAAGGGCAGTTGTACTCCATTTATTGAAATAACCCTATCATGACAACAACTATAACACTTCTGGACATAAGAGCAACACAACAGATGCAATATGACCACTGAACCGTGACCTCTAGTTATTCACTATATAAAGTTTACTGCTAAAAGACACAGTCACAGATCAATTTTTCAAATGGAATCAAAGCCAAGTTAAACAGATACATGTGTTAACCACAGGTAACAGTATTGTTGAAAAAAAAACCGCAAAAAATTGAAATTGAAAAACAAAATTTCTCAAAATTTAGGTATTATATAGATATACCAAAATTTTGAGAATTTATTTTCAATTTCAATTTTTTTTCAACAATACTGTTACCTGTGGTGTTAACATAGTAAAAATTTCAATACAACTAGTTTGGCTTTCAACTGTCGCCAAAATCTGACTTGGATTTGACACCTACAGTGAAGTCAGTGTCATGAGATTAGGTACACTGATATAATGCTAATATTTCTATCTGATCAATTCATTAAATATATGATAATTGATATATGATAATTATTTCAAGCATAGTTTTCACTTTCCGTAGCAACCAATGTATTACTATGTGATTATCTATAACTTTCTGATATCCATGCACACAGTTTCTGGTGACTTAATAATATAATTGAAAGAAATATGAAACGATACATTGTCAAATAGAAATATACTCAAACAAGAGGGCCCTAGGTCGCTCACCTGTTGCACATTGGTCTAGGTATCAATACAACTTACATTCTGACCGTATTTCATGAAGATTGGATCAAAACGGCGACCTCTGGAGTAAAGACAAGGTTAGTCTAAGATTTGACCTAGTGATCTTGTTTTTGACACCTCATAACCAAGTTTTGAACTTGGTATGGATTTCATTGAAAAAAAACATTCTGACTAAGTTTCATGAAGATTGGATCAAAACAGTGACCTCTGCGGTGAACACATGGTTTTTCTAAGATTTGACCTAGTGACCTGTTTATTTCCCCACATGACCCTATTTTGAACTTGGCATAGATTTCATGGAGAACAACATTCTGACCAAGTTTCATTTTTATTGGATCAAAACTGTTGCATAATGTATGGCATAAATGTAAATGTATTTATAAATGAATAAAATTGAAAGGACAAAAAAAACTGTTCCAAAAGAGTGTACGCAAGCAAATTGTTGACGGACAACGGACGGACAAGTGTGATCACAAAAGCTCACCTTGTCACTATGTGACAGGTGAGCTAATAAAACAAGCTGAAAATGAACAAGACAAGAAAATCATAATTATGTTGAGAATATAATTTGAAAATTGATAATATATTTTAAACTTAACTGATATATGATGAAAGAATCTGTAGCTTTATTAGGATCATTTAAGAAATGTTTATCTCCAAAGACACAGTTCTCATATTTTAATGAGGGTACTGAAAGTGCAGCTAAAATGATATAATAAGACATGCTTGCGGGTATTGCTATGAGCGTTAGTACCATACATATTTCTTTAGTAGCTAAGGTGCTAAAACCTCATGGACAGAAAACATCAGTTTCCAATATTAAGTTTCTGGTGATCAAGAAATATTGTATCAAATACATATTATATAAATTACTTCTAAATTATACATAGGTACGTATGAAGGAAGTACTTGATCGTGTAATACAGATATGCTGAGTATTGTAATTTAAGGGGAATCAAGTCATTGGAAGAATGGAAATCTTGTAGAAAACATTGTTCAGAAGTATCAATTGGATATTAAGTGATATTACCAGCACTATATATTCCTGAGATTCTACCAACCAATCACTTCACAGTTCATTAATAAGCTAAAAATGGCACACCTATATTTGTGTTGAATGTACGGAGACAGCAGGTGATAAGGGATTGAGACACACCACGTAGAGACATCAGATAGCAGCAATTGTCACCATGTTTTATATCAGACAATATACAAAGAGGCTGATCAGGTGTTACGGTGATAAATGAAACAGCCAGCTATTGTATTGGCCTCACCTTAATACTATAATCATACATCGTAAAATATATAATCTCAAGGTGACATTTCATTTCCAAGGAAGCAATATGAGTTTGTGTGCAATACTGAACAATATGTCCAGACATGATTTGTGATTCTCAGAATGTAGACCTACTATTGCCGCTATTTGTATCATGTACCAAGATTTCAAATGTCATGTTGCAATAAGTGATATTAAACATTCAACAATACAGATCTGTAAGGATTAATGGTTGTTTATGATTGGTTGTTGGCTAATTGTGATTTTGGCTGTTTGTGACTGGTTTATGGCTGTTTGTGATTGGTTTATAGCTGATTGTGATTGGTTGTTGGCTGTTTGTGACTATTTGATGGATGTTTGTGACTGGTTGATGGCTGATTTTGATTTGCTGATTGCTGATTGTAATTGGTTGATTGTGATTGGTTGATTGTAATTTGGCTGATTGTGATTTGGCTGTTTGTGATTGGTGGATGGCTTATTGTGATTGGTTGATGGCTGATTGTGACTGGTTGATGGCTGATTGTGATTGGTTGACGGCTGATTGTGATTGGTTGACACTGATTGTTAATGGTTGACGGCTGATTGATAATGGTTGACGGCTGATTGTTAATGGTTGATGGCTGATTGTGATTGGTTGACGGCTGATTGTTAATGGTTGACGGCTGTTTGTAATTGGTTGATGGCTGATTGTTAATGGTTGACGGCTGATTGTTAATGGTTGATGGCTGATTGTTAATGGTTGATGGCTGATTGTTAATGGTTGATTGTTAATGGTTGATGGCTGTTTGTGATTAGTTGATGGCTGATTGTTAATGGTTGATGGCTGATTGTTAATGGTTGATGGCTGTTTGTGATTGGTTGACGGCTGATTGTGATTGGTTGATGGCTGATTGTTAATGGTTGATGGCTGTTTGTGATTGGTTGATGGCTGATTGTTAATGGTTGATGGCTGATTGTTAATGGTTGACGGTTGATTGTGATTGGTTGACGGCTGATTGTGATTGGTTGATGGCTGATTGTGACTGGTTGATGGCTGTTTTTGATTGGTTGATGGCTGTTTGATTGGTTGATAGTTGTTTGTGACTGGTTGGTGGCTGTTTGTGATTTGCTGATTTCTGATTGTAATTGGTTGATTGTGATTGGTTGATGGGTGTTTCAGATTGGCTGATGGCTGGTCGAGATAGGCTGTTTGTAATTGGTTGACGGTTGATTGTGATTGGTTAATGGCTGATGGTAATTAGTTGATGGCTGATGGTGATTGGCTGATGGTTGATTGACATTGGCTGTTTGCGATTGGTTGACGGTTGATTTTGATTGGTTGATGGCTGATTGAGATTGGCTGATTGTCATTGACTGTTTGTGATTGGTTGTTTGTGATTGGCTGATTGTGATGGCTGATTGTCATTGGCTGTTTGTGATTGCCTGTTTGTGATTGGCTGATTGTCATTGGCTGTTTGTAATTGTAATTGGTTGATTGTGATTGGTTGATGGGTGTTCCAGATTGGCTGATGGCTGGTTGAGATAGGCTGTTTGTAATTGGTTGACGGTTGATTGTGATTGGTTAATGGCTGATGGTAATTAGTTGATGGCTGATGGTGATTGGCTGATGGCTGATTGACAATGGCTGTTTGCGATTGGTTGACGGTTGATTTTGATTGGTTGATGGCTGATTGAGATTGGCTGATTGTTATTGACTGTTTGTGATTGGTTGTTTGTGATTGGCTGATTGTGATGGCTGATTGTCATTGGCTGTTTGTGATTGCCTGTTTGTGATTGGCTGATTGTCATTGGCTGTTTGTGATTGATTGTTTGTGATTGGCTGATTGTCATTGGCTGTTTGTGATTGATTGTTTGTGATTGGCTGATTGTCATTGGCTGTTTGTGATTGATTGTTTGTGATTGGCTGTTTGTGATTGGCTGTTTGTGATTGGCTGATTGTCATTGGCTGATTGTCATTGGCTGTTTGTGATTGATTGTTTGTGATTGGCTGTTTGTGATTGATTGTTTGTGATTGGCTGTTTGTGATTTTTTTGTTGTGATTGGCTGGTTGTCATAGACAACTTTTGGCTAGATTATGTGAAAAATAATAAATATCAAATGCTGTTTGGCAGGTTTTTTAACAGATATGAGGCTTTCGGAAATGAAGAAACTTTTAACCAATGTGTTAGAGTGCTATGTTTAATTGAAATGCTAAGCATGCATGGATATACTGTGCAGGATAAAATATGTGGTAAAAATGGTGTGCATATAGCAGGAATGGAATAATTAGAATCAAGATAATAAGTTAATTACATTGTGGACATACTAATATGAATCTATTTGGGTAGTTTCAGGATTGATGTCATAACACACTTCTTCCACTCCATGGCTATAAGCGGTGCCTAATGATGAAACATATGATTGGGGTTGATGGAATATCAACTAATTATTTCATTCACAAGTTGTAGTAGACAAACACCTTGTACTTGAGTAGCTCAGCAATGTATTATAGAAGGAAAAGATCTACTCAGTTCAAAATTCAAGATCCCTATGTGACAGTGGCCCAGTGCTGATGATACTACCAGGTACCTAATGACAGAACAAAACCAAGCCCCGCAGGACTGGACCTGGTTGCAGGACCTGACTTGGTGGCAGGACCTGACTTGGTAGCAGGACCTGACTTGGTGGCAGGACCGGACTTGGTGGCAGGACCGGACCTAGTGTGAATGCCACTTTATCTGAACCATGTTAGTATAAATATCTGCATTGAATCACACCCATCATTTTTAACCATATACCAAGGGGAACCACTCAATATCAACTCAATCCAAGGGGAAACCACTCTTATATATGACACACACACACATGAACTTCACTCAAAATGTACAATAAGGTACCCACATCTGATGAGAAATGAATCGTTCTCCGTGGCCTCTGCTTTATATGATAGAATGAAAAACACATGTTAAAACACAACAATAACACAACGTATGTAACAATTCTAGAACATCACATGAAATTGTTAAAGTTAATGAGAACAAATAAACTTAGTTAATAAACTCCTCTACAGTACAACAGGACTGACTTCAATATTTTTTAATATTTCTATGAGGTACAATAGAATGTTCATTAATGAGTTACATGTACATTTTTTGTATAAATGTTTTATTATTCACTATTTTTTATTTATATGTATGTAATGTCCATCCTATAAGCTGTTTTGGGGAGGTTACTTAGCCAATCAGTGAATAAATCAAAGCACTGAAAGTATTATTATATATTTGTAAATAAATCAACTATAACCACACTGCTTTACTTATATAAACATCAAGAAGACAATCATAAAGGAAGATTGCTTGTGAAATTGAAGAACCTTACTTACGGAAGCTTAATTAGGTACATAGACAAACAAACTACAGACTTCAATAATGACTTTCACCATCAGGAGACAACATATAGTATACATTGTTAACTCTCTCAACAGTAAAACTGATTTAAAAGTGTACTTAATATTAATATTTAAAGATAAATAAATATAATGCAAATAAAACACTAATAAATCACTACATGTATGTACATTCTACTGGCAACAAGTAGAAAAAAATACATGCAAGAAGGCCAAGATAGCCCTAGGACGCTCACCTCTGTGGTTAGTTCAAATATATTTTATTACCCAAATCATAGATTATAATTTCTTTTTGTCTTTGAGATTTGTCGGGGTAAAAGGTTGCACCATTAGTTCCAAATCTAAAGTATTGCCCTTCACTGGCTGGTTGATATAAAGTTTTCTGTTGGTTTGACATGGTGACCTAGCTTGGGACCACGTTTTGAACTAGTCTCAGATTTCATCGTGAAAATCTAACAAAGAGCAATCACAAAAGCTTCCTTGTCACCTTTATGACAGGCAAGCTTAATATCAACAATATGCTTGAATAAAACTAGTTTGTAATTATTATTCCTAATAAATGCAAGCATAATGCAGAGCTAAAACACACATTTATATACAAATGGAATAGTCTTGATACACATTTATACCGGTATACTGATTATTTACCAAAGTTTGAAATTAAACTCAAATATATGTGCAAACTAATTCAATGGGCAAACTTGTTCATTGACATTGGCTGACATGGAAGACTGCATAGCTGGGTTTCCTATTAAACTTGAAAAAAAACAATATGTGTAGAAAATGATGCACTATAACAACGGCCCCATCTACCTGACAGGTAGGGCTGCATAGGGGCAGTGTGAACTCAAGTGGGAGGGAGATGGTGAACATGTTTAAATGTTTCATATCCCTAATATACCAGTCTTATAATATAACTCCAAGTTACAAATGTTTTCTTAGTCAATGACTGAAAAATAAGCTTTCAAGATTTGTTGTTATAATGTAGTTACGTTATGATGCAGTTAATGTCCAAGATGACTCATTTTGTTTGCCTAAATTTGGTTGAGATGATCATTGTAACCAAGTTTCAAAACAGAAAAGGGTAAGCTAAAAAAGTGGCTTGAAAAGACTTCACAAGGTTTTTCAATGACCCAATATCACATTATTACACTTGACCTAGATTTAATTGATAATCACTGTGAACAAGTTTCGTCAAGATTATGCTGAAATTGTGACCCCTATGTCTACACAAGCAACTTGTGGACGGACAGAAAACCAGTGCTACAGATTGTTCTCTGTTTCCTAAACCTGTTTTCTGTTTCCTTGACCTGGTTTATACCCATGAGAAATATGAGAACCACTCCTATATCCGACAAAAACCAGTCAGAACTCAGACTGTGTACCAGTATATACCAGACCTGGGTAACTCTAGATATATCGATGACAACATTTATAAACACTGCCATTTCTTTGGAATAAGATTTAACCATGTATGTTAATGTAAACCATACCAACACACCACTCCTCAATTATGGTTATATATTGTCTTGTCTATAATTATAAATTGATTCAAACTTGTACATTTTATTGACAAGGTGTTGAATAAACACCCTATTAAGGTTCATTAAATGAGCAACTAGCAATCATCTGGAACCATAAAACATCCGTTTCTCGTAAAACTGTTCAATCCAACCAGATAACCTTCCAGATATAGCTACAGTTTACACGTGCTTGCAGTTTTATCAAAGAACTGTAGGTAGTGGAATCCTAAGTTTTCTGAGAAGCGTTGAACGCCCGTTATTCACACTGGAGGATTTGTGGTATGCAATCCCAGGACATTTTGAAATAAGACGGCTAATGATCATAATGTGATGGTGTGAAACTTGACGAAAGCTGAGAATCATTAACAATCGATTATAAGTATGAAAAATATTTCTGTTGAAGGTTTTTATAAGAGCCTAAAAGCAAACCTAGCATAATTATCTTGTAATTAAATAGAAATAGGAAATTAAGGGCAGGAGTACACCCAACAGAATACAGCAGGGTATAATGAAACAAAAAGGACATACGAAAACAACAAGCCATTCACAATGCCCAACACAAAAATGAACAAGAAAAATTATCAATATGACAAAATTCCCCGGTTTTTACCCCTATTTTAAATAAGTGTTTCAAACAATGCATAATTTAAAGATAAAACTAAACTGTATTTGACTTTTGAACTTCAGGACATGAATAAGTAGTTGGCTCAGTACCAAAAACAAAAACTTGTACAAAATTATGAACTTCAAATAACACACACTAAATATTAAGCAAACATTAAACATATGTATTTTTGTTAGTCAAAGGACAATAAATTAAAAACCTAACACTTTTAAAATACCCTACCTAGATAAAAACTTCTACAACCACAATAATAAGATTAATTATGCTATCATGAGCCAGAAGGTTACAAGTCTTATCATTGGTCAATGTCTAGTCATGTGATTTAAGAAACCACCAATCACAGACATGTACTTTAGTATGTGTGACAGTATGTTACAAGTCTTATCATTGGTCAATGTCTAGTCATGTGATTTAAGAAACCACCAATCACAGACATGCACTTGAGTATGTGTGACAGTATGTAACAAGTCTTACCATTGGTCAATGTCTAGTCATGTGATTTAAGAAACCACCAATCACAGACATGCACTTGAGTATGTGTGACAGTATGTTACAAGTCTTATCATTGGTCAATGTCTAGTCATGTGATTTAAGAACCCACCAATCACATGCTTCAACTTGATGCAGGTCATCGATCTCAGACAACTACTAAACACAAAGATATTTATAATGTAAACACCACATACAGCCTCCACAAGTCAAGTTAATATAAATAACAACTGTATTATTAAAGTATTAAAATTATGACTATTCCATTGTATAAAGCTATGTTCACCTTTGTACTATAGGTGTGTATGGTGAGGGTGCATATATAGGTCACAAGCTATCAGGTAGTGCAGGGCTCAAAGGTGAAGGTGGAGTGCCAGGGGACATGTCCGAATAAGACGAGCTGGGCATCGTCTTCAAAAGATCACCAATCACCTTACTCGTGATCTTTGGCGGACTTACAGACAGGAGCGGTCTAGGATGAGAGGAGTTCCTGAAATGATATAAAAGAAGAAAACATCATAGAAATGTGGCATGCGAGGAAAAATAAAACATATAAAACTACAGCTGAAAATTGACGTTCATCTTAAGTAAATCAGACCCCAGATACTCAGGTTGCCTCACATACACGGGAAAATTATGGCATACGCCACATGTACATTTTGTTTGGGGTTCGTACACTTTTCGTACATTTTTTTAACTATGAAGGGTGTATGCCAAAAAGACGTAAGATTTGCATATTACTTCAGGCGTATGCCTTGATCTGCTGTAATTATTTCATATGCTAAATTATGCCAGGCAAAAGTATGTTTTTCAAGCAGACAGTGTATGCCAAAATTTTTCCTGTATACAGAAAGAGGAAGCAGCACTGTGTCTCATCTCAACAAGATGCTTCATGATACACTTATATATCATACCAAACATCTACAAGATATGAAAACAATAATTCAGGGAAGCTGCGATTGCAATGTTTGAAGCATCAAAATAGCTATACTCAAGCGAAGTGTAAATACATGTACATGTACTTCAGAGGACATAAAGTTCAAAGAACAAACTTGAAGCACTGTTTCTTTGTGTGACGAAAACCTGTTTGAACAATAGTTGTACATTTATAAATACTGGTATGTTAAAACTTATATGCAATTAGATCTATGTATGACAGTATCATAGCTTAGTTGATCACTCCTGAAAACAGGAATGTTGTTCAAATCAATGTACATGTCCATCCAACATGTTCACATAGAGTTATGTATATATGCGGTCATATGCTGCCATGTAACAGTAAGTGGCAGGTACATGTAGCAAAGTGTGTTGACAATAAAGGTCAGTTCCTCCTGCATGTACATGAACTTATTACACTTCTGGTTGGGTGATAACTTTAATATGACTGATAATGATCAGCACTGATGACATTAAATGTAAGATGAAGAGGGCAGACCTGAGACAATACACTTTACTTGAGATACCTCAACAGAGATTCTTCAACAATAGGTCAGTATATCTCTGATATGTTCATGTACTTGAACAAACTTATCAGCATATTGTGCCGAGCTTGCTGAGCTTAGCCTATATTTACCAGTCAGCTGTCTGCTGAATATGGTGGGCATATGTGTGCCTCCACCCAGATTTCAACCTGGGTCACCGGATAAGGTGGCAAGCGCTAATCACTGAGCTACGGGGGCCATATGAAGCAACAATAAGATAAAGGTTGAAGCAGAGACATCCACAGTACCCCAGTTCTAACTAAGAGGTTTCTATACCAATGCAATACTTATGTAACACTCAGGTTATATGCCAGGGGTGGTATTCAATATTGATCTTACTTGACTTAAGGACAACCAATCAGATCACACTATATTAAACTCTTTGTCAGAAACAGGTGATATGATTGACTTTCCTTATTCTCCAATTAAATCAGATCAATATTGAGTACCACCCAAGGTTGTTCATGAGTTCTTACTCAAAATTGCATTGACATATTTTAATACAATACAAAACAGCATTGCACCAATCAGTTTAGTAACGAATATAAATAAATACACCATTTAGTACTATATATAACTACAATATAACTGTTCTATATTTAACTATAATGTAAATGTATTAAGGAACTAATATGTTAAAATGACAAATGTTTAAGACTATGAACAAAATGAAAATGTTTAGGAAACATGAGAGATAATTAATCACTAAGAAATGAAGAGTTGTTGTGATTGAATGGTAGCAAAGTAATGAAACATCAGTATCTGATAATCCTACAAGTATTCAAGTTAGAAATAGAAGCAAATGACAGATTAGTTGATAAGCAATATACACGGAAATACTGCTGGACACTACATAGATGATGTTAAAACGAGTACAACAAATGCCATTGAACTAAAGTCAACCACAGCAGCACATAAACATTGAAACAAATGAAGACAAAACAAAATACAAATTGACAATAAGCAAAGGTTGATTGCTTGAACTTGAAAATTCCCTTTTCAACATTGAACAAAGCATTTTGAAGTCTAAAATACAAGCACAGCAATGCTGCATTATACATAACAACAAACAGGTAGTTGACATACTAGTAGTTGATTAAACGATGATTTAACAATACAAAAACAAGATTGAGAACTTAAAAAAACTGCAACAAACAACGACTCTTTGATTTAATGACATAAATACATCCAACGTTTGTATCCTACTGAATGGTGTGAATGAAATTATGCTCGGGTAGAGCTTGATGGAAGTGGTGCTGCTTTTTTGCTTTAAAGAGTCGTTCCCTATAACTTTGATCGTTTCATTCGATTCAGGAATATAATACATCAAATGAGAATCATTATTGCTTAAACTCATCAAATTTCAACAAAAACTCCCGTCAATTACTGAGAAAAAAAAGAAAATATATTTCTGTAACGAGCCAAAATAGTCACAAGTTGTTTCCCTTTGACCACATCATAATACATTGCTGGAAGCGATTAATTATCATTGGTGATTTAAATATATTTTTGACATTATAGAGACATATTTGCGCACACTGTCTTCTGACAAATTATGATAATTAATAGCGCTTTTTAAATTTAGCTCATTTAATGTGATAGTAGAGAAAAATATGCTAGTTATAGGGAATGCCTCTTAAACCTCAGTAGACGACAATCAAACAACATAACACCACTTCATCATCCAAATGTCAGACACTGGTACACATATGTACTTCACTTACTCGTCAGCGAAAGTGACACGCAGCCATCCTCCGCTATAAAACATTGCAACTATCATTATAATTTATTCATATCAATGTAAGGCTTTATGGTTGAACATATCGACGGTGCCGAACCAAAACCCCGTAACTCAATTTTGGCGCGAATTTTTTTTTTCAGCATCCGCATCTACTAGACATCCCAAATATTTCTGTTTTGTCGTCATCTAAGTAATGCGATTGTAATGCAATTGGCTATTTAAATGGCGACAAGACAGAAATGCGCGGGACGTCTAGCGGATGCTACAAAAAAAGTTTTCGCGCCAAAATTGAGTTACGGGGTTTTGGTTCGGCACCGTCGATATCTAGATGCATAGGCTCAAACAGCCAGCATATACCAGTCTATGTGCTTGATCCATACATGTTATGAAAGTGTAATGTTATAATAAAGTGCAATTAATAATGGAGGGTAAAATATGGGTTACATGAAACAATCTAATATTCTTATACTGAGAGTTAACATGTTGTTCTAAGACAAGAGCGTTAATAGTATGCAGGATTCTCACTATGATATGCATAACTTCAGTGCAATGTTGTCACATTATCTATTAATTGAACTATTCATGCTTAAAATCTATTTGTAAAATATTTAAGTAAAACTTCACACATTGTGCTATAATAATTAATAAGTACCAAATTTCATATGTGCTCACTACTTTATTATATTCTTGTATGAAGGTGAATCTAGATGATGATTTACTATCTTGAATAACCATGTGTTATGGAGCATCACAAGGTTTACATGCTCTCACTCAGTGCAATCACGCGCCTTACATGAGGATTTGCTACTTATATTTAGAATAACGTAATGCTTAGACAACTCCCTCATCATTTTGCCATGGTGATTCAATGCAGATGTTCTTACATATCAGAATTGTCACATGACCATTAGCTTATAATGTTGAATAGGTTAATTATCTGATGACTTAGCTGGATGATAAAATGACAATATTTAAATAAACAACTAACTTTTTACCAATGGCAGATATTGCTGTGATTTTTGTACGGATTTCATGACCTTTTGGAGACTTATATGACTTTTTGCAGACTTATTTGATAACATTTGCTAGTAGAAAATATAAACTGAGATGTTCTTTTTCAATGTCTTTTTCTGACCACAATATAAGACCTACATCAAGGACATACAGCTAGGATAGAATTCTTTGAACCTAAAGCTACTTCTGGGAATTAATACGTGAAATCAAAGCTACTTTTTCTTTAAGAAGACACAAACCACAGATTTCATTAATTCTATCATTACGGTAGAAAAACATAACAATATCCCCAAAGATTTCATTTTCTGAATTACTTTATGCTATCTCAAATTATTTTACAGAATCTCAAATTATTTTACAGAATCTCAAATTGTTTTGCAGAATCTCAAATTATTTTACCCCTCAAATTATTTTACAGAATCTCAAATTATTTTACTGTATGCATATGTCACAAGTGATAAAACAATACCTCTTAAAGGTTATTGAAATTTTTAGCCATGATTAAAATGAGTATGCCAATAATGACTTATATTTTTTTCACAACATGGTAACATTTTATGTTTTATGTTACAGTATTTTTTATAATAATGATGTTTTCTTAAGAGTCTTCCAGTTACACGCAAATATTACTGTATAAATCTCTTTTTAAATTAACTTCAGTTTAATTAACATGAAATATTTATTTAAAATTAAGCAATATGAAGCTGATCTCTATTGTAATGACTTTATAATTGCTACCTGGTTACGTACCACAGGTGGCAGTATCAGTGTTTGGTCCGCAAACGATTCAAAAATAAAATAAAAAATATATAAAAAAATCCGTCATAAAGCTATCAAGGTATAAAGCGTACTATATGACTATATGCCAAAGATTGTGGAACATCGCATCTCGTTGTTTCAGCATAAAACACGGGCGCTGAAGGAAAATCGCTACACAAGCCATTCAAATAAACTATAAGATATTCATTCTTACCGAAAATCTGGTTCTATTGTATCTCATAACTGCGAAACACCAAAACAGTGTTCCTTTCGTTATTTAACTTCGCTCGAGTTCATTTTATTTATAAGCTGGATACCCGCTCCACTCACAGTTCCGTAAATGCTATTAGGAACCAAGTCTATTTTTAAATGCAATGTTCCACAATCTTTGGACATAGCCATATAGTACGCTTTATACCTTCATAGTGTATTAGCTCAGTGACAGATTTAAAAAAAAAAATCCAAACACTGATACTGCCACCTGTGGGTCGTGCATGAGGGGAGTGTCCTAGCAAGGGCATTATCTAGCATGTCATTGTGACATATCAGTCTAATATTTCTCTCAATTTTAAATTTCTATGGAGCAGCTGAGACCAGGAATGAACATAGTATAGAAAAACAGGCACAGAAAACTAAGAAAGTTAAGTTATTTGTTTTATACAACCTTTAATACAAAGCAATTTGTCTTTATTATAAAAATTCAATAACCACCTACACAGAAATAATAAACAGCAGCTCTGAGCAAGTAATGAAATGCCTATGCTGACATAATTGTACGAAGATGTATCTACATTAGTATGATAAGCTGGAAGGCATTAAGCAGGAAGAAAAAAAATTCTGGAAAATGTAAAGTCCAGATAAACACTGCGACAGCAATGCTGACAAATTTCAGGTAGGCAGTGATATGTACTTTACAGCTAGAAAAACAATAATTTGAGAACAGTGCAGAAATTAACCTGGTACTCAGTGCTGTATTGTCTGCATGTAATGCAAGAGGACCCAAAGGGCCCTAGGTCGCTCACCTGTTGCACATTGGTCTAGGTATCAGTACAACCTACATTCTGACCATATTTCATTAAGATTGGATCAAAACGGCGAGCTCTGGAATGTACACAAGGTTTTTCTAAGATTTGACCTAGTGACCTAGTTTATGACCCCACATGACCCATTTTCGAACTTAGCCTAGATTTCATGGAGAACAACATCCTGACCAAGCGTTATGAAGATTGCATGAAAACTGTTGCCTTTAGCATGAACACAAGCGATTGTTGACGGACGACGACGGACGGACGACGGACGAAGAGTGATCACAAAAGCTCACCTTGTCACTATGTGACAGGTGAGCTAATAAAACATAATAGCGAAGGTATTCAAATGTAATTGTAATAAGTTGTTTGTTTTTCCTGCCAGGAAGTTTACTTGAGACCTTGATTGCTAAATGAACAAGGAGAGCCCGGCCAACATCGCCCTATAAGGTCACATTCATTGACATAAGAACAAGCTAAATATGGTATTAACACTGGTAACTACTTTACATCCAGAAATATACTTGTGTGAATTCAATAAACAACATTATATAACTTACAAGAGAATGCAAGATCTCCGCATCATTTCTGAACATAAAGGTATGTGGTTGATATAAACAAGGTAGAGGTCACAATGTGGGTAGATTTACCAGACATTCAGTCAGTTTTTGCTGGAAACCCAGTTAAATAACTACAGTCAAGTATTGTGAAACATTAACACAAGTTCTAATCTTGTAGCTGTTAGAAGTTTTTTTTCTAAATTATGTATCTAATACATCTACAGATAATGGATTTAGTTTTTACATTAATAGTTATTGAGAATCTAAAGACGTCATTCGATCTCTATATATTATATAAATTAGTTACAATATATAAGTATTACAAGAATTTGAATTGAAAGGAAATGTAATATCAGAGTTTGGCAACCAAGCCTCCTCAGCATCTCATTGGTTAATCTGGATTCAAAATTGACCAATGGTAAAGCTGCATTCTGGCTGTTAGTTCTCCAAACTTTAATTACATGAAAGCGACATTACATATTGTACAATTTAATAACGTATACATTTAACTTATTTACACAGTGTGTATTGAATTTTTTTCTCAGTATAACTGCCCTTTTTCAATTTGAACAAGAATTTTTAAAAGTTCTAACAAATCCATAAAATTTCGCCATGACTTACAAACATAAATCTTTAATAGGAGAGAAACATTCATGCAGAAATATAATTGACTCAAATTTCTAATTTTCGGGCTCATGCCCTTCATCAAGACATATAACAAGAAAACTTATACATATGTATAATTCATCCTGATGAAGGGCATGAGCCCGAAAATTAGAAATTTGAGCCAATTATTTTTCTACATATTAAATGTTATCATTTGTGTATTCTTAACCTAACATGACTAAGAAAGTTATCGCTTTATAAACATTTGTTAAAATACTGAAGTATGATTTTGCAATAAAATAAAAGTGGAATCAAATTGATGTCTTCTGTCTGGATAATTAGATTATGCGAGAAAACATGTAGTGTCGCTTTAAATACATCACATGGAAAGAATTAAACATTTAAAAGTATGATACAAGAGCAAAATGGTAGAATGAAAAATTAATGTGATATTTGTATCATTATTCATTATGACTGTATTATAGGAAGAAATCGACAAGAGTCCTTGTCTATATAGTTAAGTTATATACCAATAGGGAACATGTTAAGGGCAAGGAGGGTTAGAATGTTGATATATGATATTTTAGATTTTATTAGAAAATAGTTAATTAAATGTATGTTATTAGTGCAGGTAATATGCTCAGGTAGGACATGATTCTGGGGTTAATTTTATAGGTATTCTAGTTGAGGGGTTAAGGTTTCCCCCCTTAACCAGGGATCAATAGTTCAAATCCCAATTGATGCTGGATTAGAACTGATGCTTTTGTCTAGCTAAAGAATGGACACCAATTAGGTCAATCTCCCCCAGGCATTAAGCATTCAGTGAAATGATAGGGGAGGTACTGCATGCACAATAGATAGGTGAAGCATAAGCTGGCCTTTTCAATAAGGGAGACACTATTATAAACAAAGCCTTGGTATAATCTGTCTTCATGTGTGACTGGGGGTTGGGGTCTTGTGCTACTCATGCTGTAACACTTTTAGACATTCAACAGACATTCTATCTGACTTATAGCCATTCAACAGACATTCTATCTGACTTATAGCCATTCAACAGACATTCTATCTGACTTATAGCCATTCAACAGAATTCTATCTGACTTATAGCCATTCAACAGACATTCTATCTGACTTATAGCCATTCAACATACATTCTATCTGACTTATAGCCATTCAACAGACATTCTATCTGATTCAAACTTTGTTTAACCTGTATCACAGATTTAGTAACATTTTGAATATAAATCAACCCAAATATCACTGTTTAACCTATCCATGTGTTCAGACACTCAAACTTTAACTGTATAGTGATTTAGGATAGCAGGGATAGTTTTCTAAAGGAAGAAGCAAGAGACAGGAGTTTCTGTAACATTCATGCAGATTGGGAAATTTCTAAAGAAAAACATAAACGTAACATAATGAAAGACAGGGATTTCTTACAAATGAAAAATGGATTTGAAAATAAATAAAGCATTATGGGAAAGATAGATAAATTTAAATAAAGGGAGATAATATATGAAGGATACCTACTTCTTACCTCCCTTTGGCCCCTTGTATCCACGCTTCTTGAGTTTCTTTAGAAAGGCTAAGTGTGTTCTATAACAACTGATATAAACAGGATAGAGATATAAAACTGGTGAATGTATCAAACATTATAGATGGTCGACAGGGTGCACAAAGGTCAAATGTATGCTAATGAGAGGTCATACAAGCACACACATTACAAATGTTAACAAAAACTGTATGAAATGTGACGTTATTTGGATGAAACAAGTGATAGAAGTATGCATGGTGTACATTAGACACAAAGCACAGGTAGCATGAGTGATGTCAGCAATGATTCAATCACAATAAATGTTTGCCTCAATGGAACATCATCGTGACACATACAATCACATCAGATCACTACGGAATACCGTAAGGGCCATCGTGGTAACACATTAAAATCCAGAGGGCGACAATGCGATAGTATGATGGCGACAATGCGATAATACGATGGCGACAATGCGACAGTACGATGGCGACAATGCGACAACGCGATAGTACGATGGCGACAATGCGATAGTACGATGGCGACAATGCGACAACGCGATAGTACGATGGCGACAATGCGATAGTCATATCGTACTGTCGCCATCGTACTATCGCATTGTCGCCATCGTACTATCGCGTTATCGTACTGTCGTCATCGTATTATCGCATTGTCGCCATCGTACTATCGCATTGTCGCCATCGTACTATCGCACTGTCGCATTGTCGCCATCGTACTGTCGCATTGTCGCATCATGGCCCTCTTGTTGAGTAATTGTCCTTTGTTATTTAAAATAATTATTTTTTTGTCCGGAGCATATCTTTAAAAGTATTTGAGATATTGACTTGAAACTTGACACATATATAGATCTCATTGTATGGAGTTCTAGTTTGCTTTACTATTCAAGGAATAGCGGAGCTCTTCTTACCACGGTGTTGTCGTTGGTTAAAATTTTCGTACCAGTCCAATTTTTAGCACACCTGTTACACTGTGACATTGTGAGCTTTTGAGATTTTGTGGAAACTGTCATCAGACTGTCCATCCATGTGTCCGTCAAACTTTTGCCTCAAATTACAAAATATACTTCTCCCAAACCTCTTAGTCAATTGGTACCAAATTTGGTAGAAATGATCCTTTGGTGGTCCCATTTTAAAGTTGTTCAAAAATGGAATTTCATGAGGAACTCTGGTTTCCATGGCAGCCAAATTTTAAAAAAATCTTCTACGATGCAGCAAGGCCCAGAGCTTGAATATTTGGTGTTAAGCATTGTCTAGGGGACAAGTTTGTTGAAATCATGACCACCAGGTAAGATTGGCCCCGCGGCATATATGGTTTTGTATAGGAAAACTCGAAAATTGTTCTCCAGAACCACAAGAGCCAGAGCTTAGATATTTGACATGTAGCATGGTCTAATGGACCTCTACCAATTTTGAAGTTTGATTAAATCATAACCCCAGGGATCAGATAGACCCCTCCTCGGGGCATCTCTGGATTCGGATGGGAAAAACTAAAAATCTTCACCAGAACCACATTTCCTAGACCTTAGATATTTGACATAAATTGTCCTTAAATTCAAGTCCTTCAAGATATTGCCTTGAAACTTTGCATACGTGTTAATGATCACACTCCCCATCAAAAGGCGCGAGTAGATAACTCTGTGAATAATAACTGTAAAGAAGTGGGGGTATACTGTTTTGCAAATGTTGATGGGCCGGTCCGTAGACCTTTTTGTTCTGATCAATAACTAGAGATTGCCTTGACCTAGGGTAGTCAAACTTAACAGGATGGTTGCTTGTATTAAGTAGATGAAACCTAATGTTTTTGGGATCAGTAGATCAAAGGTCAAGGTCCCTGAGACCTTACATTAAAACACAGTTGCAGCTAAATAACTAATGAACAATTTGACCAATGGAAGTGAAACTTCATAGCATTATTGCTTATATTCAGTAGATGATACTTATCAGTCGAAAAGTCAAGGTCACTGTGACCTTATGATAGAAAAGGATTTTGGCTCAATAACTGGAGATTACTTTGACCTAAGGTATTCAAACTTCATAGGATGATTGCTTGTATTAAGTAGATGAAACCTACACTTTGGGGTTAGTAGGCAAAAGGTCAAGGTCACATGACCTTACATTGAGCAAGGTTAGTCAAACTTCACAGGATTATTCCTTGTATTGAGTCGATGAAACCTATTATTTGGACTCAGTAGTCGATTGGCGATAGTCGACAACGCGATAGTACGATGGCGACAACGCGATAGTACGATGGCGACAATGCGATAATACGATGGCGACAACGCGATAGTACGATGGCGACAATGCGACAGTACGATGGCGACAATGCGACAACGCGATGGCGACAACGCGATAGTACGATGGCGACAATGCGACAATGCGACAGTACGATGGCGACAATGCGACAACGCGATAGTACGATGGCGACAATGCGACAGTACGATGGCGACAATGCGACAACGCGATGGCGACAATGCGATAATACGATGGCGACAACGCGATAGTACGATGGCGACAATGCGACAGTACGATGGCGACAATGCGACAACGCGATGGCGACAACGCGATAGTACGATGGCGACAATGCGACAGTACGATGGCGACAATGCGACAACGCGATAGTACGATGGCGACAATGCGATAGTACGATGGCGACAATGCGACAATGCGATAATACGATGGCGACAATGCGACAACGCGATAGTACGATGGCGACAATGCGACAGTACGATGGCGATAGTACGATATGACTATCGCATTGTCGCCATCGTACTATCGCGTTGCCGCATTGTCGCCATCGTACTATCGCATTGTCGCCATCGTACTATCGCGTTGTCGCATTGTCGCCATCGTACTATCGCATTGTCGCCATCGTATTATCGCATTGTCACCATCGTACTATCGCATTGTCGCCCTCTGGATTTTAATGTGTAACCACGATGGCCCTAACGGTATTCCGTAGATCACACAGTACTGAGCTGTGATAGTCTCAAACTGAATGAAGAGTGTTTCCATACTGAACAAGGAGTGTTTCCGTACTAAATGAGGAGTGCTTTTGTACTGAATGAGGAGTGTTTCTAGTACATTTCACACCCAGTAATAAGTTGTAGACATTGATACAGCAAGCATACAAGTTATATGGAGCTAGCTGTGAACATTAAGATGATGTACTGTTTGACTTACCTGGACATTGCCTGACATATCAGTGCATGACAGGATATATATATAAAGGTGAATGTATCATGGTAAGTGTAATATTCAAGGTACACATATAGATATGCATGGCAACTGGTTCAAACCAGTTAACTGACTATAGTGACTGCTAAAAGCTCATAACCTACTGAGCTTGGATGCCAAAAAACTAATCTCTAGTCAGAATGTATATCAACTGTTCCATATGACTGTGTATGTACCGTTGTGTATGAATTGCGCAAGTCTGGCTAAAACTTTGCATGAACTGACATGTATTTATGGTTGTGTATCAACAGGTATGTATGAATTGATGTATATTATACGGTCATGTATGAGCAGTCGTGTATGAACGGTCATGTATGAGCGGTCATGTATGAGCAGTCGTGTATGAGCGGTCATGTATGAGCAGTCGTGTATGAGCGGTCATGTATGAGCGGTTGTGTATGAGCGGTCATGTATGAGTGGTTGTGTATGAGCAGTCGCATATGAGTGGTTGTGTATGAGCTGATGTGTATGAGCGGTCATGTATGAGTGGTTGTGTATGAGCAGTCGCATATGAGTGGTTGTGTATGAGCTGATGTGTATGAGCGGTCATGTATGAGCAGTCATGTAGGAGCTGTTGTGTATGAGCGGTCGTGTATAAGTTGCTGTGTTTTATATAGTCATTCCTCTTAGATTTAAAAACTGTGTACTGAAGAAACAACTTCTGAAAGAATCTTAAATGAAGTACCGGTAAGTATCAACTTTCTCAATATTAAATGTATTTGTTTATGAGTAGAATGACGTTTATGTGAGAGACGATCATATGATATCCGAGATATTATACCATGCCATATATAACACTTGGTGCTTGGAGACTCCAGACAAAATAGACATGATTTATGATTCAATAACATAGAAAAACATAGTCTTGTAAACATGCTCTTTGTGTGGACATATGATAGGTGCATGTATAGAACTAATGTTGCAAACATGAAAGACGACCATGGCATGCAGTGATGACGGAACATATGATCATGATTCTACCTGGTTAGTTTGAAATTATTTTACAGATTAATAAAAAAAGAATCTATCGAAATACATAGAAATTCTACAAAATAACAAAACACCACTAAACAACAACATAAACAAGCACCATCTATTTACCCAACAAAAACACTTATAAACTACAGCATACAACCCTACAACCAAATAAAAGTATGATTCCAACCATGCACTGTTCACAATGAACATGTGTACAAACTGAACATGCAATCTAGAAGCTAGGTCAAATACACTGATGACATAAAATATAAAATAAACAACATAAACAACATAACTAAAATCTCCAAAACTCTGCAATCAGCTCACTGAGAGAATGCATAACAAATTGTACCCTGAGGAAGACTTGAAATATAGTCGAAATGTCGGAAACTACTGGGATTTGTTTTGTATTCTTATGTACTTGAGAGATTGTGTAGAATTTCAACTCAATTTAGGCCTTTAGATTACACCAGAAAATGTTGATTACAAAATGCTTTGACCTTTAGCAAACCTTCCTTGAAATCTGCCTTAACATAAAAGTTGTAGATTAAATTTTGAAATAAATCACAACAGACTGCTCTGTATTAATGTTAGAACACAAAACAGCCATTGATCACGTACAGTAAACCACAGATTCTTAAAAACTTTGATAACCTCCAAGAAAAATTTCACTAACCTCCAGACATATTCATGATTTACAATATGACACAAAAGAACAAATCAACTGGCATTCAGATCTCAATAGATAACATGATCACATCTTAAAATCTAGATATACCAAAGAGCCGATTTCACCTGAAAGACATGATTTCACCTGAAATACCTAATTCACCTGAAAGAGTTGATTTCACCGGAAAAACCTAATATGGACTGAAAAGCCTGATTTCACCTGAAAGAGTTGATTTCACCGGAAATACCTAATATGGACTGAAAAGCCTGAATTCACCTGAAAGAGTTGATTTCACCGGAAATACCTAATATGGACTGAAAAGCCTGAATTCACCTGAAAGAGTTGATTTCACCGGAAATACCTAATATGGACTGAAAAGCCTGAATTCACCTGAAAGAGTTGATTTCACCGGAAATACCTAATATGGACTGAAAAGCCTGATTTCACCTGAAAGAGTTGATTTCACCGGAAATACCTAATATGGACTGAAAAGCCTGAATTCACCTGAAAGAGTTGATTTCACCGGAAATACCTAATATGGACTGAAAAGCCTGATTTCACCTGAAAGAGTTGATTTCACCGGAAATACCTAATATGGACTGAAAAGCCTGAATTCACCTGAAAGAGTTGATTTCACCGGAAATACCTAATATGGACTGAAAAGCCTGATTTCACCTGAAGGAGTTGATTTCAACTGAAAAACCAAATTTGGACTAAAAAGGCTAGTTCCACCTGAAAAAACCGATTTCACCAAAATGAGCTGATTTTACATGAAAGTACAGACGACACCTGGAATTAGTACTTATTTCATGTAAAAGTGCAGATTTCGCCAGAAAAGGCAGACTTAGCCTGAAAGAGCCTATTTTGCCTGAAAGAGACAATTTTGCCTGCAAGAGACAATTTTGCCTTAATGACCTGATTTAGCCTGAAAGAGCTGTTTTCGGCTGAAAGTGCACACTGGCAGTGGTGTCCATAACCTTGGGGACAAGATGTTGATCAACTGCAATACTTGGGATCCTTTATAAACAATTCAGTAGACATTTTGATGATAAATGTCCATTGAATGCTGGGAGCACACAGAGAGACATGTCGTATATACATGCTCCTGAAACCTATAGGTAGCTTTTCTCAGTTTTTTTGCCTCTCTGATAAATACATTAGCATCAGAAGCAATCAGGAAAAAGGGAGTTTAAGGTCTAGAGGACATTCAAGGAAGTTGTTAGAAAATTTGTGAAGTCCCTGTTCCTGATGCCTCCTAAAGCTCATTTCATTCAATCGGAAGTACATTGCTGAGGCAACAAATGTCCAGTGACCTTACATGCTATCGTATACATTAATATTGACATGACCTTTACACACGACTATCCTGCCATGAAGAAAACAGCAAGTTATTGTGACATATCACAGACATATCAAATAAAGATAATTAATTTAACCTGACTGAAGATTATATGCAAGGTCCCAGATGGTATATGATGAGAGAAAATGGTCACAACAATATATCTAGTAGTGAACTGCCTGGCATATTTCCATGGTAACACCTACACAGGTCACATCTATCAACTTTATCCAGCAACTATGACAGAATCTGATGATGTCGCCATCTAGTTATCAGGGGTGTCAACAGGGCAAAATTCAAAATATTCAAAATCAAGAAAATCATATGGGGCCAAACAAGAGACCTTCAATAACATCATTTCCACATTTAACTCAATTTTTATGAAAGAAAATCCTTCAGAGCAGATTAAATTTAACACATATTTTGAAATATTTTTGAGATATTTTGTCAAATAACTTTTATTTTGGTCAGAATGCATAGCTTTGTCAGGAATGCTAAATCCGGATTTTCAGATTTATCCAGAAAATTGACACCCCTGAGTTATATATCAATCTGAACTGTTCCACACCACTGACTGTTTTACACTGAACATTGACAGCATTTAAACAAATCACTTTTGCCATCATAAACTCAACATAATTATCATTATGCAAAATGTCAGATTTATTATATTGAAACCACAGTAAAATGTTTGTGTTTCTGGCAACACTTTGTGATCCAGAAGAATGTACATAATGTACATAGTGATGGAGAAATCAGAAGAAGTGTGTGTTTATATAAGAAGGTACTTACACCCTATATGATGAAACATAATGACTTATAAGTATACGAGTTTGCAGACAATGGATGAAATATTTGAAAGAAAAGCTTTTTTCCAAATGTCCACAAATGTCGCAGTTTGGACAGACAATTTTCAGTACAAGAGAAATCATGGTATTTATTACATTTTATCATTCATATTCTACTCATAAAATTGACACCATTTTTTACAGTTAAAAGACTTAACCTGAAGAAGCCATAATTGCAAAATATTTCTGATAGATTCCAAACATAAGTCTGTGTTTGTTGGTTTTATTATAATAGCATATACCTTAGAACTAAACATTGCTAAACATTTGGAAAGAAGATTTTACTGATAAATATTTACAATTTTTTGTTTCCAGCAGATCGTGATCATTGAGAATAATTTATCAATGATTGTAGAGAGGGTAGAGAAATGAGCATAATTCATATTTACCTGTCAATCAAATTATCGATGTCTTTCTGTTCCGAGTCGGATTCTTCCTCGTCAGATTTATCATCAGTGTCTTCTGTCCCATCATCCTCTGCTCCATTTTCCACTTCCTGTTCCGCTTCAGTTGCTCCGTCTGCTCCTGTCTGAACGTTCATATCCTGTCTACCTATGTCACTCATTTCGTTATCATGATTGGCACTATTTTCTTGTAAAGACGGACTACTTTTTTGTGAGCAAGAAATAGAATTTAAAAGGGGTGATGAGGAAGATTGCAACACTTCAAGCACACCTGAGTCAGACTCCACACCACTCACCTCTTTGTCGGTTTTAGGGGCAGCAGGCCCAAAACTCCGTCCCTTAGTTACAAGTCCCATTTTACTACTGGCCGGTGAGACGGATAAAGGTTTAATTTTACGTTCTTGGTGAGCACCCCCTTCACTGTACCCCCTGTATTTGGATATGAGACTCTGGAGACGATCACCACCCTTCTCACTGTGACTTCGCTTTATTTGTTCTGCAATGTAATAAAGGCATACTTTATCAGCACATTGTTTAAATATATGGTGAGTTTTATATAGCATATATCGCTGGCTTAGAATGAGAAGGTCATAAGTAAAAAATCAATGTTTTGAGGAAACAAAAAAAAAATGTCTGAAAATCACTCTTTACTTATGGTAAAACAAGCTTTTTCAACTTCAGTTTGGTCAACATAACAAGTTTGGATTTTCATAAAAATAGGCTCATGAGAAGCGCCATATGATGCAGATTTCAAATATGCATTAGCCTTATAAGGTTGTAAGTGGCACTTATGACCTTCTTATTCTAAGCCAGTGATATATCCTATTCCAGATTTCCTTAAATACATATATTACATGGTGTAAAACATTCTTGACTCTATCACATTTTTAATAAAAAATAGAACAGTACACACTGTCAGATCTATTGTTGTAGTATGCACATGTTTGAAACGTGGGCAAGTGCAGCCAAATTTGCGGCCACCAAATACGTTAACTGTGGTAATTGACTGCGGTAATTGTGGCCAAAAGTTTAAACTGTTATGTATCAGAGTGATTTGGCAATCATTGTTTTTTATTTGTTTGTCGCACAGTGACCTTGCTTATTGGCTTACAGTCCTAAAAATACATAGGGGTCATCTACTGCTGTTGACCAACCACCATGTAAAGTTTGAAGATCCGTCTTGAGTTATTTAATGAAAACCATTTTGTCTAGAGACCAAGCGGCAGACATAGCAACATGTGCAAAGCAATATACCCCATCATCACAGATAAGGGGAATAATAAAGAGAACCAGTATCTCCTGAAAATAAAGCGTGACAACTAGCAGCCCTTCTTGTAAATGTATAGAGGTCAGGGCAACAGGGGTGTCAACATAGACAAATTTAAAATCAGAAAAAGCAAATGCAGTCATCCGTTTTTGACAAACAAGGGACCTTCAATAATGTTTCCATATTTGAATCAGTTTTTATTAAGTAATTCCTACAAAACAGATTAAGTTGACCATAACTTCGCCATTTCTCAAGATATTTTCATCAAATAACTTTTATTTTGGTAAAAAAACATGGCTCTTCCAATATGAAAATATCCCAAATTCCTGATTTATCCGCAAAATTGACAACCCTGAGGGAAAAGAAAAAGCTGAATGTTTGAGACATATTCTTGGAATTAAATGGCATTCACCCACAGACATAGTTTGTCTAATCAACCTTGTTCAGATACATTGTGCAGCGATGACAATCTTGGAATAAAAATAATGTTCATATGTGACATTGGCAATGTTCATTTCCTTGATGTGGGGTTAATCAACCTTTAATGCTTGCATAAGGTCACATTAGCAATGGTGTATGATGTAATCATATTTCAAGGAAATGTATTGCGTCAAATGCCTGAAAAATGTTTGAAAAACTATATTTTCTAGATTCTATGATTTCTGATATAGAACATTAGGTAGGCTGGTTTCCACCCGATTGAAATGGAAACAATATGTAAAAGTCAATGCTTTCAATGTAACACAAGATGTACATGGGTGAATCAAAAAGTTCGTAGAATTTTGCCATAACTGTTTTATTTTCAGAGTTATTGTCGTCATATTTATACTGAATGAATACATTGGTATTTTCTTTACATACACAAATTTATAGCGACCTGATGATAACCAATTAAAAAATACGTATACCTTAATTAAGGGAGATTACGTATACCGGAGCACACGGATAATTTGAAACACATTTTATTAAATTTTCTAAAATATCTCAATTGTAGAACCTCCAAAAACCGTCAAAATGTTATGTCTGATTGGTTGGTATCATTTATAAAGTATGTTCAAATTTCAGACGTCATCTGCGATAAATAATGTTTTAATCGACATTTACATAATCGCACTATATAGAAATACCTGCGTCAAACGGGTCTATCGGAATTTACGGAACCACGGGCTGCTAATAAAATCTGTGTGGAACTTGAATATACGTACGGCATCAGAGACCATACATGATTTGAAATGTGCAGGTATATATCCTGATATAAATAGACATCGAATCATGCGTGGAATTAGTGTTTTCATGTAGGGTACCAGCAGTTGACAACCGAATAAAATACACCCGATATTGATGACGTTGGTTAGTAACGTTGTCGATGAGGACCAGCGCTATTTAATAGCGGATATAGCAAACCACTTATATTAATCTTATGGGACAGCGCACATGATATTAAACAAACAATTGAAGATGCAGAAACTATAATCTCGACGGTTAACCAAAAATACCTACATATTAGTCGCTCGAGAAACGAAAATGAGTCAAAACGTTAACGTAAGTATATACAAACTTTGTGTAAGTTTGACGTCGTTCATCAAATGACGCTGACGTGCTCCGGTATGCTGTTACAGCATGTATGCGTTTCAATGTAAAAATCATGTAGTTTTGACTAATTCAATGAAATTTGACAAATTGTTTTGTTATACTTATGATCATGTCATATTAAAATTTGGAAGCATTTGAAGCTGTGGTTTGTGAGTTATGATATTTTTCTACGAACTTTTTGATTCATTCATGTATTGCCAATTGCAACAAAACACAAATATAACCAGAAAGTTTTGTTCTCCAGGGACCAAATTTTATGGCCGAGTTACAACTCACGATGTGAACAACCTGATGTGAACAACCCATGAAATCACATCCTACACATGAACAACATATTGCTGTAGAAACTATTTGAGCTAAGAATCTATTCAAAGAAGATCTATTGTTCAAAGTTGATCTTAATGTCACAACTAAACATTGTCTTACATAAAAAATATCATATCTCATATAACTTTCCAACACGACTATAATACAGTATTACAAATATTTTTGTCATCCATTATAAAGCATACTCACCAAAGCAATGAACAATGAACATGTTCAAACATTAAATTGTATTGTATCATGAGTAAAACTTGCATTACAAAATTGTTACAATAGTTATGTTTTGTAAACAAGAGGGCCTGAAAGGCCCTAGGGCGCTCACCTGTTGCACATTGGTCTAGGTATCAGTACAACCTACATTCTGACCATATTTCATGAAGATTGGATCAAAACAGTGACCCCTGGAGTGAGCACAATGTTTTTCAAAGATTTAACCTAGTGACCTAGTGTTTGACCCCACATGACCCAGTTTCGAACTTGGTCTAGATTCCATAGAGAACAACATTCTGACCAAGTTTCATGAAGATACGATCAAAAGTGTGACCTCTGGTGTGAACACTAGGTTTCACTAAGATTTGACCTAGTGACCTAGTTTTTGACCCCACATGACCCAGTTTTAAACTTGTCCTAGATTTCATGAAGAACAACATTCTGACCAAGTTTCATGAAGATTGGAACAAATTGGTCACATCTAGAGTGTACACAAGATTTGTCTAAGATTTGACCTAGTGACCTAGATTTTGTCCCCACATGACCCAGTTTCGAACTTGGCCTAGATTTCATAGAGTACAACATTCTGATCAAGTTTCATGAAGATTGGATCAAAACTGTTGCCTCTAGAGTGTACACAAGCCAATTGTTGATGGACGGACGGACGACGGATGAAGAGTGATCACAAAAGCTCACCTTGTCACTATGTGACAGGTGAGCTAAAAAGGAAAATTAAAAAAATTTAACTGCACTAAAATCACTTGTGAAGTTAATGTATAGGCACTTAACTTTAGTAAATGTTTGTCATCAATCAAGTACATGTATAATCATAAAAGAGTAAAAATGTATGACCAAAAATTATGATATATTGAGCCACACAGTAATTCTCAAAGCCACAAACTATGGAAATATGCATTGCCACAAACAAAGCATAATATTTTGCCACTAAGTACAATATGACAACAAACCACTCACTGAAGCTTCATGCTAATATCTGACATAACACTTATATTGTATGCAAATATCTGACATACCATAGAAATTTGGTCATAAGTCGCACAAAACAGACCAGAAAATTTTTTAAAAGCACCCCACGACTTATGGAATAGTTTGCAAAAACTATAATCAAAATTTGCCTCTTTGACTTATGGCTGTGTGAGACTTATGGCCCATCATTTATGGTAATGCTTATATTTTATGCAAATATCTGACATAATACTTATATTCTATGCAAATATCTGTCATAATCCTTATATTTTATGCAAAAATCTGACATAATACTTATATTTTATGCATTATGCAAATATCTGACATCATACTTATATTTCATGCAAAATCTGACATAATGCTTATATTTTATGCAAACATCAGACATAATGCAAATATTTATGCAAATCTCACATAATGCTTATATCTTATGCAAACCTCTGACATAATGCTCATACATTATGCAAACCTCTGGTTAAATGCTCATACATTATGCAAACCGCTGGCATAATGTTCATACATTATGCAAACCTCTGACACAATGCTCATACATTATGCAAACATCTGACATAATGCTCATACATTATGCAAACCTCTGACACAATGCTCATACATTATGCAAACGTCTGGCATAATGTTCATACATGATGCAAACCTCTGACACAATGCTCATACATTATGAAAACCTCTGACATACTATTTTTTTTAGATTTTTAGGGGAGTGAACTCGGTGATTTTGTTAATGTGGAAGGGAGACAATTAAGTAATTCAAAAAATTATTCTAAATGTTGAAAGGAGATGTGGAAACACACAATACTGTTTATTAAACAACACACAGGATAATATAGCAGCAGCAGCAGCAGCAGCAGCAGCAGCAGCAGTTGTAGCAAATATGATGCTTTCATGAAATTGTATGGAATTTCATTGAAACTAATACATGGGTAGTTTCCATCAGCTACTGAATTGAGGGGAGATAATTTGGTTATAAAATAACAAATTGTGAATGAACAACTCTCAGTGTGTGGGATGTATATGTTATATGTGGATATGTTAGCTAGGGTGGGGCATTGTGAATTATAGCAGACAGTGAAGCCAATCAAAGCACTCTAACCTGTAGACAAGGGACATAACCAAGTCTAACTCAATCATTATATACTGTATACTATGTAAAAACCATCTTGGCAGCCATTTTGAATTTTTAGATATGCTCAGTGATACCTTAGTTGTTGATTGCCTTGGAAGGAACATGTTTTAGAAACAATACATACATATTGTTTAACATAATGTGGTTTATGATGATAAATTTATTGCATTAATTGGTAGATCAAAGTGATTAAAGTCAGTATGCAGAGTACCAAAAAGTGGATAACCGCAAAAAATAGAATGCACAAAATGTTCTTGCATAAATTTGGTCTTTAACATACAATATAGCAGTGATATGTACATTTTAAAAAATTTGGTGGCCATCTTGGCAGCCATTTCGAATTTTTAAATAATTATGCTCAATGATACCTAAGTTGTTCATTGCCTAGGAAGGAACATGTTTAAGAACCAATAAAACATATTTTTTTAACATAATGTGATTTATAATGATAAAAACAGTATACAACATTTTCCCTATTCGGTAGCCATTTTGACGGCCATTTTGGATATATAAGGCTAAATGCAACATTTGTTTTATATCTGGTATGATTAATCTACCAGGTAATCTTATTATTATAATCATTATCATTCACCTTGAATCAATCATTATAACATATTCACAATTTCAAATGGAAGAAACAGTTTATTTTCTTATAAGGGAAATATTTATTTATTATCAAGGGAGAGAATTGATCACTGCATTAATTGGTAGATCAATGTGATTAAAGTCAGTATGCAGAGTACCAAAAAGTGGATAACCGCAAAAATTAGAATGCACAAAATGTTCTTGCATAAAATGGTTCTTTAACATGCAATATAAAAGTGATATGTAGATTTTAAAAATTTTGGCTGCCGACCATCTTGCCATTTTAAATTTTTAAATATACCTTAGATACCTTAGTTGTTCATTGCCTTGGAAGCAACATGTTTTAGAACCACTAAAACATATTTTTTAACATTATGTGGTTTATTATGATAAAAACAGTATACCACATTTTCTCTATTCGGTAGCCATTTTGTCGGCCATTTTGGATATTTTCGACCCTCTTTTTTGTTTTGTATACTTGTCTAGAATGCCTTCCAATAATATACCAAGGACAATTTATGTTCAGAATTATGCTTTTTACCAACAAAATAGAAGATATGTACAGTTTTTATGTTTTTGGAGACATCTTGAATATTTCAAAATGCTCAATGATGACAAAGTTGCATCATTCACTTTCTTTGTAGGAACAAGTCAAAGGACCAATTTATGCAAAAATATTTTGTGTATACTAGCTTTTTTGGTTTTTTCGACTGGTATACCAACTATTATAGATTTCCTTCAAGAGATATCATACACTAATACTGTGGTCAATAAGAAATAGAAATGGTCAATATGTTAATGAGATGGTCAAGATGACAGAAGACTAGATAGCAGTATGTATCGCACCTAGTGGTATGTATCACACTCAGCTACAGAACTCTTACATCTAGCTAAACATTTCATATCAACATTATATCTATTATCACCATCTATTATTACTATGCAGATGTGATGAACATTGGATGTCTCGCAGTTTGGTCATTTGATTTTATAAATAAATTTGAATAAAAAGATTAAACAAGAGCTGTCACTAGACAGCGCGCTCGACTATTCGCAGCCATTTGTCAGAAAAAATATAAGTTCAAAACAGGCCATTTTAAATTTGTATTATATTGAAACGTGAGTTACGCTACTTAGTTGACTACATGGCAATGAAAGCTAATGTACAATGGTTGTTGAGGCATGGCAATTATCTCAACACTGGACTATTAACAAATATTTGTCAGTGAAAATGATTTTAAGACTTCAAGCGGCACTGTACTCTATTCAAGAAATGTGTATGTTTAAAGGGAATTGTATACATCCACTGACATAACAAAGTTTCTACAAAATAATCATATGAGTAAGATATGATTTGTTAAAGGAGTCAATTTTAAAACAATGGGGACAAATTAAAATAATAATGTAGATCATAGTTTGCATTAAAAAGTTAAACTTTTCAATGCAATATCATTGATAGTAGGTGAGATATGGTTTGAATGTAACTTGCATGCAAAACTTTAACCAAGGAAAGTCTAAGTTAAAAGGGGCATAACTCGAATTAAACTAAAAATGGAGTTATTACAATTGACCAGTACCATTGACTAATGATGATAAACAAGTGTTATAAGTTTCAATGCAATATCATAAATAGTAACTAAGATATGGCGTGAATAGAACTTGCATGTAAAACTTGAACCAATAAACTCCTATGTTAAAAAGGGGCATAACTGAAATAAAAAAATAATAGAGTTATTGCCCTTGACTGATACCATTGACTGATGATGGTAAACAAGTGTTGTAAGTTTCAATGCAGTATCATGGATAGAAGCTGAGATATGGTCTGAATGAAACTTGCATGCAAAACTTTAACCAAGAAATTTCTATGTTAAAAAGGGGCATAACTCAAATAATAATCATAATAGAGCTATTACCCATGACCGGTACCATTGCCTTATGATGGTTAGTAAGTGTTGTTAGTTTCAATGCCATAGCACAGAATACTATTTGAGATATGGCCTTATTAGTAACTTGCATGCAAAACTTTAACCAAATTTTCTAAGTAAAAAAGGGCCATAATTTGCATTAAATTCATGCAAGAGTTATCTAACATGGTTGATTACATGACAGGGAAAGCCAGTGCAAAGTTTCAATCCAATATATGCACTGGTTATTGAAATATAACCAAGGTTAAAGTTTTGCATGCAAAACTTTAACCATATGCAACGCCGACGCCGACGCCGACGCCGACGCCGACGAACAAGTGACTGTAATAGCTCTCATATTCTTCGAATAGTCGAGCTAAAAATTACAAGTGTTAGTCACAAAATCACAAGACCCTGTCCAACTTGTCAAGTCACAATATCCTGAGACTCTGGTCAACTTGTCCAGTCACATCATCCTGCGACTCTTGTCAACTTGTCCAGTCACATCATCCTGAGACTCTGGTCAACTTGTCCAGTCACAATATCCTGAGACTCTGGTCAACTTGTCCAGTCAAAATATCCTGAGACTCTGGCCAACTTGTCCAGTCACAATATCCAGAGACTCTGGCCAACTTGTCCAGTCACAATATCCCGAGACTCTGGTCAACTTGTCCAGTCACAATATCCTGAGACTCTGGCCAACTTGTCCAGTCACATCATCCTGAGACTCTGGTCAACTTGTCCAGTCACATCATCCTGAGACTCTTGCCAATTTGTCCAGTCATATAACCCTGAGACTCTGGTCAACTGGTCCAGTCACAATATCCTGAGACTCTTGCCAATTTGTCCAGTCATATAACCCTGAGACTCCAGGCCACCTTGTCCAGTCACATCATCCTGAGACTCTGGCCAATTAGTCCAGTCATATAACCCTGAGACTCCAGGCCAACTTGTCCAGTCACATCATCCTGAGACTCTGGCCAATTTGTCCAGTCATATAACCCTGAGACTCCAGGCCAATTTGTCCAGTCACATCATCCTGAGACACTGGCCAATTTGTCCAGTCATATAACCCTGAGACTCCAGGCAATTTGTCCAGTCATATAACCCTGAGACTCCAGGCCAACTTGTCCAGTCACATCATCCTGAGACTCTGGCCAATTTGTCCAGTCATATAACCCTGAGACTCCAGGCCAACTTGTCCAGTCACATCATCCTGAGACACTGGCCAATTTGTCCAGGAAGATTTACAGTGATGATCATCAGACACTCAGTCTGTTGCTTTTACCCGGGGGCTTGCAATTGTTTACTGAGTAAATTATGTAACAAATTATTTCAAGACTTTGTAATGACTTATACTAACTAAATGCACATCAGCATTGTACAATTCTTGATTTGGGATTTTATTTATCATCAAAATCATGAGGTCAAAACTAAATCCAAACATTACAGAATGCTTGGTATGACCACAGGTGATGATATGAATGAATTCTAGGCTAGTACTAAGAAAGGTAGATCGTTATTGAGTTATGTCCCTTACCACAGTGATAGCCCGAGTTACCCGACTTACTAGAGATAAATTTAGATCCATATTGACCGGGTACTACTTCTATACCTTCAGAAAGTTCAGACTCAGTTGAACTTCTTGTCTGACTCTGACTTTCTCGTTTGAATGCCGACTCAGCAGGTTTGAGTCGACGGAGAATTTCACGTCCTCGGTCCTGTATGAGGCAATAGCGACAACCTTTATATTCAGCATAATAAATCTTTACAATTTCAAACTTCAGATCCATTGGCTTAATTATATCACATCCTATTTCCTGTTTTAGATATTGTTTAAATAAAATGTTTTATTATTTTATTAATTAATATTCTCCTAATTTATTCTTATGAGACAAAGTTTACTTAAGTATTTATAATTATTCATGAGTAAATATGTCTATGGTGTAATAAAAACTTAAATGAATCTTTTGCTGTGAAGATTTACATCATTATATATTTGGACTGGTAAGAAAGCAGCACAATATACCTGACTAACAGCACGCCTGTTGCCTAAAAAGCTCGTAGAATCTCCTTGAAAAGTACAATAAAAATTGCATTATTTTAATAACAAACTTCACAAACACCTGGGTACTGTTTGATCGAAGAATATATATAATAATGATCCAACAATATTAATTCTATGTACTCTGACAGAAGGTAGATATTGTTTTTTCTGATTAAGTTTCACTATATAATCAGGTATTCAATATTCTGCAGCTAACAGTACAATACTTATTTAATGACTTTGAAAATAACCTTTACCTCTTTTAATAAAACATATAGTTCTAGGAAGAGCAGGTTTATATAGATAATTGTGAGCAGGTGTAAGACAGACTTAATGCCATAATATGCATGGAAATATCCAAGCTTCCATCCTTCATACTATATTGAATGTAAGCTACCAATATATCACTCTGTATCAGTCTTTGTTGAAATCAGCTTCATTTTTACTATATAATATTACATCCTACATAGAATGTCCACAAATAAATATTCAGATACATATTTACAAATAAGGACACTCAAACATTTTATGCTGAACGCTTACAGTCACTTTAAATACTGTTTATGACTCCCAGTTTTTTTTAAATGCAGAGCATAGCCTTTATTTGTCAGTCAGCTTTATGCTGAAATATGGCAGGCATATATACAGGGTGTCTCAAAATACATGTCCGCTTGTTGAGGACGTATCACGCCGTAATGTATTGCTTTACATACCTGATTTATATGTATGACCAAAGGGCATTCAATTCAATGTAGAAATTACGAAAAAATTAATGAAAACAATGCATACACAACCTATAGAATGCATTTTAAGTAGCTAACCCTAATTTGGTAAAAACTGTCTTTGACGTTGTTTGACGATTTTAATGACGTTATCATACTTTTGAGTCGGATGTGATGTTTCCATTTTCTTCACAAATTGATATTTTGAGTTTCAATGTAGTTGCTTATCTTGAACTGTATAGTCTAACTTTCAAATAGTATTAGAAGAAATGAATATTTTGGACGTTTTGGATACTTTTTCCCGATTTCAATAAAAGTAGGATAACCAAATTCATTCTCCTATCAAGGCAGTTTTTGGTGATTGATACTTCATTAATTACTATTTTATACTTTCAAGTTACATTATATGACTATGTTTGGACTGTTGGAGATAAGCTAGACATACCGCTATACATTTAATCCAGTATGTTTATTCGAGTCGATTGATGCATCTTTTATGAATATGATATGCCTAGAAATGTGTGAAAATCAAATTTTGAGTCATAATTGTTTTTAAAATCTGTTCCTCCCTTAAATACGACCGCTTTTTCGATTTCATTTTCTAAAGACCTCTGATCAGTTTCTCAGCCAGTGTGTGCATAGTAGGGTACGACTGACTATTACTTTACCCACATATAATATAAAGTTTACCCAAATTACCGCACAAACTATGTTATCTGCCTCTTCGGGCATTTTAGAACGTACGTTGCTAATGACTTTAGTATACCGTATATGACGTCATCAACTGTTCGAGTATTGACACATGATGTAATTCATCCCACAATTTTTAAATTTAGCTTTCATATGAGACTATAATTATCAATTTACTAACTCATTTGGCAAAGTTATGACCCTTCGACAAGCGGACATGTATTTTGAGACACCCTGTATATGTGCCTCCACCCGGATTTGAACCCGGGTCGCCAGATAAGACGGCAAACGCACTAACCACTTAGCAACAGAGGCTCTCACTTCTTTACAATCATTCTAAACCCAGTTAAAATTTGTTGAGTCTTTTGCTGACTTTTTGTTTGAGGTTAAAATTGTATTTCACTTTTGCCCACAGAACTTGGGGCTATAAAAATCTTGAGTTCTTAGTCACTTTCTTTGCCACATTAATTTTGATGACAACAGCTCTTTGATGGTTCAACACTAATATACGAATAACCCTCAAGGTTGTAATATATGGATTCCCTGTTGTATGTGAACATGAGTAGATCGAACCACAGGTAACTGTATCATTGAAAACGAAAAAAAACTGGTTTTTGAAAATTTATTTTGTTTTTATAAGACATGAGGGCCCCTTTGGGTCCTAGGTCGCTCACCTGTTGCACATTGGTCTAGGTATCAAAACAACTTACATTCTGACCTTATTTAATGATCATTGGATCAAAACAGGGGTCTCTTAGAGTGAACACAAGGTTTTTTTCTAAGATTTGACCTAGTGACCTAGTGACCTAGTTCTTGACTTCACATGGCCAACATTCAAACTTGGCCTAGATTGCATGGACAACATTATGATCAAGTTTCAAAAAGATTGGATCAACACAACAACCTCTGGAGTGACCACAAGGTTTTTCTACGATTTGACCTAGTGACCAAGTTTTTGACCCCACATGACCCAGTTTTGACCTTGGTCTAGATTTCATGAAGAACAACATTCTGATCAAGTTTCATGAAGATTGGATCAAAATAGTGACCTCTGGAGTGAACACAAGGTTTTTCTAAGATTTGACCTAGTGACCTAGTTCTTGACTCCACATGGCCAAGATTCAAACTTGGCCTAGATTTCAGGGAGGACAACATTCTGATCAAGTTTCATGACGGACGACGAACGAAGAGTGATCACAAAAGCTCATCTTGTCACTAGCTAAAAAAAAAAAAAAAGAAAAAAAAATGCTTTTTTCGTTTTCTTTTCGTTTTCCTTTTTGTTTTCTTTTCGTTTTCAACGATACAGTTACCTGTGGTTGGAATATCAATCTAAGAAATTATACGTAAAAAATATGTTTAAAAAATACCAGAAAATGGAAATTTTCCAACGAAATAATAATATGACAAAGTTCAACAAGTAATACGTGATTTAGTAACGATAGAAACGCTGTATTCTAACAAGTACTGCGTCTATCAAGGATAGGCAATGACGCGTTAGATTAAATGAAATACTAGACAGTGTTGGATACAATATCAGGTAATATTACCTGAGTGTGAAAAGTGTGGATTTATATTGGTAAACATGCGTACAGTACAAAATTAGAATCTTTTAACGAGAACACAAGATCAGTGCAGAAAAATGGTAACTACATCTACTTATATGGGCATGTACCATAAGTTTTGCACCGAGTTCTTGATTTAATTTAATTTAGCTTGCTGACTAGGACACAGGCATGTATTTTATATCTCAAGTCAGACATATTTGTCTAAAATCATGCATTTATGAAATAAAACAGCAGGTGGTGGCTTTTAGTTTCAAAGCGTCTATAAAAGTACATGTGGCAGACAAGTCGCTAAAAGTATCAAAGGTAAAGGTCGCAGAAAGTTCTGGTAAAATATGATGGTTTTTATCAAAGTTCAGATCAGTAAACAATATAGAAACAATGGTAAATACCAGCTCCGGAGATGAAGTCTGGCAAATAAAGGGGCAATAACTCAGTGTAGAGTAATCAAACCTAGAAGTTGATAAATAATGATATAAAGATATATATATATTATAGAATGGTTACTATGGTTATCACAGGTAACTGTATTGTTGAAAACGAAAAAAAAAATGAAAAAAATATAAAAAATATAAATTTCAATTTTTTTATATTTTTTTTCGTTTTTTTTTTTCGTTTTCAACGATACAGTTACCTGTGATGGTTATTAGAGGTATGAGATATTCTCTCACCTGATTGGCTGGTACTGCTCACATCATCCACCTTCCTGGAAACACAACAAACAGATATAAATAAATAAACAATATATTAATAAATAGTATGTTTGGCTTAAACAAACTTTTTTGGAGAATCTTACATTGCCAAAGTAATAGTGATTCTGTAATAAACAAGACCGGGTTTAGTGAATGCTAATGCCCCGGTAGATTAGCCTCGTCCATAATAACTAACTCAGTCCATGAATTTACCTTTGCTAGTTTAGTAATGAACAGTCAAATGTATAGTCAATTCAATAAGTAATACTAATGAGGGAACTACGTATCTCATTCAAAAGAATAGTGGTGAATACCATTAACTCAGGTATACCCGGTTAAACCTATGTTAACAAAATTAACCTACCGGACAATAGTTATTTACAACGCTTCTCATTTATCTTTGAAAGATCTGTAAAGACAAACCAACTGACAGGACAATCACTATATGCCTCCACATCAATAGATGCCAGGGCATAAAAGTATCAGCAGTAAAATTAGTGTTTTAAACTGTAGTATTAAAACAAGGGAGAGAATTCAAAATCATATAACGGGAGACAATTCAAAATTAAACAAGGGAGACAATTCAAAATTATAACAAGGGAGACAATTTAAAATTAAAACAAGGGAGACAATTCAAAATTATAACAAGGGAGACAATTTAAAATTAAACAAGGGAGACAATTCAAAATTATAACAAGGGAGACAATTCAAAATTAAACAAGGAAGACAATTCAAAATTATAACAAGGGAGACAATTTAAAATTAAAACAAGGGAGACAATTTAAAATTATAACAAGGGAGACAATTCAAAATTAAACAAGGGAGACAATTCAAAATTATAACAAGGGAGACAATTCAAAATTATAACAAGGGAGACAATTTAAAATTAAAACAAGGGAGACAATTCAAAATTATAACGAGGGAGACAATTTAAAATTAAAACAAGGGAGACAATTCAAAATTATAACGAGGGAGACAATTTACAATTAAAGCAAGGGAGACAATTCAAATGTATAACAAGGGAGACAATTCAAAATTAAAACAAGTTAATAAGTTTTATGACATAACAGGGGAGACAATCAATAATACCAAAAAGGAAAGTTGAGTCATTTTTTACTTCAAGTAGAAAACAAAAAGAGACATTCGAAATTTAAAAGTATGAAGGAAGAAGTCGAGCTTGTTATAATGCTGTTACTATTAAATTATGGGCAAAAAAATCAACATAAAAAGGGAGAGGGGAGACAATAACCTTACAAATACAAAAAGCCAACCAAAATGAGTAAAATCCTAATTATCTATAAAAGAATAAAAATATTGTCTGTAATCATACCAAATCAGGAGATTTTACAAGTTGGAACATGACATAAAGAACCTAGCACAGTACGCCAGAGATAACTCTGACCTTGTATATAAAGAACATGAGTGCTACAACAGGCACTAATAGTTGCTCAACTATGGTACATTGTCAGCATTGTTGTAATGTATCAATAACCCATCACATGCTACACACGAAATTACACGTGCTACTAAGTGTGACCCCCTCCAACGTGCAACTAATATACAATGTAATACTATATATCAAATAACAAGCTGTGAAATGCCTAAAACTAAAATAAGTGAATCTATGAAAATGAATTGGTTTTAACGACAGGACTGCGTGTGTAGAAACAGTAACGTAGTGTGAATTTATATTATATTACCATCTAACAATAAAGTTAACACATTCTTACTTAACTGTGATTGACAACAATATTCTAAGCCATGCCATCATGTCTATGATTACAAATAACATTGTCTTCTAAGTCACACTTGACTATACAATAGGTAACAGCTGAACACGTTTTTCATCACGACTCGAGCAGCCATGCAGGCTTCACAGGCAGCAATCTTATTGGTCAATTATCTCAGGTTTAGTCATTTGATGCTATAAAACAATAGTCCACTTTAATACAGAGTAACAATTCTACATCACTGATGTCAGCACCGTGACTTTCTTCCACTAAAACATGTAACCCCGAGGAAGCTGATGTCATGGCATGAAAATGTACAAAACCAGTGTTTGGGCATAAAAATGGCCTTGAGTTCTTACATGTACTCAAAGATGAAGCCATTATTCAAGAAACTATTATTGCTTAGTTACACAGACATGCAATCAATTTAACAAATATTTACAGTTAATAAATAAATAATTTGATTGGATGTTGCCAAGCACTAAACATAAAATAAACATATGATGGGCTGTTGTCAATAGGGGGTGTTTACATGAGGAGTTTGATCCGCTGTTGTCATGGGTAACATATAATTTATGGTCCTGGTTGGCTCTTACATGAAGTAGATGGGAGGGGCCATGAAGTAGATGTGGGAGGGGCCATGAAGTAGATGGGAGGGGCCATGAAGTAGGGCCATTATGACACAGGAAGTAGATGGGAGGGGCCATAATGACACAGGAAGTAGATGGGAGGGGCCATGAAGTAGATGGGAGGGGCCATGAAGTAGATGGGAGGGGCCATGATGACACAGGAAGTAGATGGGAAGGGCCATAATGACACAGGAAGTATATGGGAGGGGCCATATTGACACAGGAAGTAGATGGGAGGGGCCATAATGACACAGGAAATAGATAGGAGGGGCCATAATGACACAGGAAGTAGATGGGAGGGGCCATAATGACACAGGAAGTATATGGGAGGGGCCATGATGACACAGGAAATAGATAGGAGGGGGCCATAATGACACAGGAAGTAGATGGGAGGGGCCATAATGACACAGGAAGTATATGGGAGGGGCCATGATGACAATGATGATGATGATGTGAATGCTATTAGTGCTTAGAATTGCTGTATATCATTCCTGTACCCTCTATATAGTACATATATTGCATACTCCAAAAACTTGAAACATTTGACTACCTGAACATTGCTGATAGTATGTAAAGTTAGACAGTCAAAGTAAACTAGTTAATGTTGAAAGCAAACATTTGTTGATATAGTCAGCATGCACATAGGTACTTAAATATTACTTAGCAATGGCCTCATAATAATCACTAAATCCTCCAACCTGTCATTGTTGGCTACATTGTATAAACCTATAGCAAGGCACTATAAGCAGCCTTCTGAACAGTGATGTACCATAAATATAAAACCATCCGACAAAATGACTAATGAGAACTAACCCAAAGCATCATGATCTAGCAAAAAAGTAATCATAATACAAAAGTCAGTTTTAAAGCAATATAAGGTGCCGAAAATAAGAACTAAAAATTGCATTAAAATTTTCACTAAAAATTACTAACCCAAAGCAATCATTATCTAGCACAAAAGTCAGTTTTAAAGCAATATAAGGTGCCTTAAATAAGAACTAAAAATTGCATAAAAAAATTCACTAAAAATTTAACCATGCAAAATCTAAACTAGTTAAAAAGCAATCATATTATTCTTAATTGCTATTAACGAGGTACAAATCAATTAAGAGAAAATATCTCTCAAGACTCATGTTTTCATTTCCAATAACTATTATTATATATTATGCATGTAAGTAAAGAATTGAGCAATTAAGTTCATACTTGTTCAAAGTGTAGGATTTGAATACTGCATGGTTATATTGCTTCTTTTCAATAAAATTGGTGAGACAGATTTTAGAGTTGATATTTCTATGACATCATTATGATTTATATAATGTCAGTCGACTCGTCTCTAATGAAATATCGTGAACATTTTCTTTGAAAATGTAGCAATTTTCAATGACATAAAAATGTTTTAAGTCTATGAGAATATCATATTATACAAATGGTTTGTGTATATTACAAAGTGTGGGCTAAACGATATAAATCTATAATACAGAAAATAGACAATCCCTGTAAAGATTGGCCTTTTTTACACGGGGACCAGGTGTACACCTGTAAAGATTGGCCTTTTGTTACATGTAATGGGGGTCAGGTGTGGAATCTCTAAAAAAACAAGAGGGCCTGAAAGGCCCTAGGACGCTCACCTGTTGCACATTGGTCTAGGTATCAGTACAACCTACATTCTGACCATATAAATTTCATGAAGATTGGATCGAAACCGTAACCCCTGGAGTGAACACAATATTTTTCTAAGATTTGACCTAGTGACCTAGTTTTTAACCTCACATGACCCAGTTTCAAACTTGGCCTAGATTTCATAAAGAACAACATTCTGACCAAGTTTCATGAAGATTGGATCATAACTGTTGCCTCTAGAGTGTACACAAGCCAATTGTTGATGGACGACGAGGAAGGACGGACGACAGACGAAGACTGATCACAAAAGCACTATGTGACAGGTGAGCTAAAAACCAATACAGGCATTCATATATAAACTCACCAATGTTTGTATATTAAATACAAGTTATACATTGGGGGGGGGAGGGGGCAAACCTACTTTGGGGACCAAATTCCCAACGATTGAGTTTTAAAACAGCCTTTAATCACAGGTAACAGTATCATTGAAAATGAAAAAAAACAAAAACAATTTTTTTTGAAAAATTTATATATATATATTTTTTTTTTTTCAATGACACAGTTGCCTATGCCTTTAATGTATATTCAATCAAACACTTAATTAAACTTATCTTAAGCAATACTCTGGTTTGGCATTCAAAATCATCTACACCAAACTTAACAGACACTGAATACCACTTGTAATTATATATTTTACTTTTTATATGCATAACTTTTTGTGTCTTTTTTTTCCACCATATTGTGAATGCTGCACAGTTTTTATAGTCAATTCATGAAATATATGTAAACTGATACAAAAAGCATGTCGTATTAGCCCACATGTTTTACTTGAGACTGATTTATTCAGGAAGATGTTATTTACTGATGCTAGACAATGATAATACAAGTTTCAACAACAGCATTCTGCGAAACAATTATCAATATTGATGTTCTAAAATTGAGAAGAAAATTAATTTGTTATTAGAGACATATTAAAATAACATTCAATAAAAAACATGTACAAATAATGTTGTCAGTAAAATAAGCCAAGATAAATGATTGACAATTGGGTAATGTGAGAACATAAAAAATGTAAAGATACATCTCCAGGCAGATATTGCTGGCTTAGAACCAGAAGGTCGTAACTCCTACTTACGACCTTATAAGACTCATACATATTTGAAATCTGCTTCACAAGGCGCTTCTTATGAGCTTATTTTCATGAAAATCTGACATTGTCATGTTGACCAAAATGAAGTTTTAAAAACGTGTTTTCTCAAAGTAAAGAGTAAATTACAGACAGTTTTCTCTTGTTTTCTCAATATATCAATAAGCCAGCGATATTTTCATTATTTCCATCCTAACTGATTTGTACCTCTTAGATAGCAGAAAAATTTATACTGTTTAATCTGCAAACTAAATCTAGCATTTTTTACCTTGGTTTGCTTAGCATTTTCAGTGTTAAGCTGTCAACAAAATGAAAATAAAACACAAAATTGACACTAAGAAACATAATGACCTTGACCCTAACTGTGACCTTTTGATTATCCATGCATTATGACCTTTCTGTTTTATGAAATGAATGCTATTCAGATGACCTTGATAGTATACATCAACTATTTCATGTTTCAAAATAAGCTAAGTCAGCAATCAGCCACATTGTAAAGTGTGACCTATACATTCTGCAAAGGTCAAGGTCGCAAGTTAAAATATCATTATAATTAAAAAAGTAAAAATATGGTAGCCTTGAACCTCATGCAGCCAGTGTATCAAACGAAATTGACAAAATAAATATAAATCACTAACTCCTCGACACATATTTGAATGGAAACTGCTAAAATGACCTTTAATCTTTAATAAAACTGCAAAATCACATCAAATGACCTTTGGAATCGGAAAAAACAAATGTAAACAAACACCATGTAAAATTTCAGGAAAGGGAAATAACCCCATCTATCCGGTGCAACAATAACTTTTTCCAAGTAAATTTGGTCCAGTTTGTTGACAAGTTGATTTTTTCCCGCCAAAAGTTGCACACGACCCTTTTTATCAATGGATGACGTCATAGCTGTCAAAATTATGTTTGATAAATAAACAAGCGAGCATTGAATACATGCATATCAAACATTGCCGATTAAATAAGGATTTGCTCGTAGTGAAGGCATGGTGTAAGTTTTTGTTGTGATTTCATTCAGAAATTGGTCCATTTCGTATTTATTTATTTAATTTACTCGTCAGTTATTGTAAACAATCCTGCAGGCAATGTCACGAGAAAAAGAATCTACAATATCATGAGAAAATTCATACACCGGTACCGTGGATACACCGGCTTCATGGGGTTTCACTATATTGGGTTCCACAATATATACAATATTGATCTGTTTATTATTGAAGCAAATTTTCATTGAGCAAAGCAGCATTAGATAGGGCAACACATCTATTCAATAAAAAAATAAAACAGAAAATGTTATTATGGTAAACTCTCAGTTTTAGATCAACAATGCATTCAGGGTACAGGAATATACATGTATTTTTGAAAGAGAGACAGTTTAGAGCACTCATTGCTATAAAGGAAACAAGCTAGCACAACCTTGGTATCCTTGATGCTCGTGTAGTAGGTGACCTAGAACTCCTAAAATATATATATACACCTCTAAAATATATATACGAGGGTTGTCCCAGTAAATCGTGTACTTTGCTCATTACACAAAAAGTATCCAAAACATCTGTTTCATTTTTTCACTGATGATTAATGAATATGTTCTTAAAAGGTATCCGGAATTTTATGAAAATATATCAAGAAATAAATTGTTAGTTTACATTACTAATACACATGGTATGTAAGCGCGGCGCACAGTGACGTCAAAGTAAGAACGTCATACCGCGGAACCATTTTTCTCTATATCTTAAGCTCAAATTTCTTGTATTCAATTGATAACGATTGCATTAAACTTTTTTTCTGATACGCATTTGCGAACCAATCAAGATCGAATGCACCATAGAAAAGCTGTCTGATCGAAACAACCAACTCTCATGGTGGGATAAAAACCAGCCCGAACATATCCCTTCTACTGCGAGAAGAGTGAAAGCCCTGTGGTGCATGACACATTTGATAAGGGTGAAAATACAACCCGTTGATGTCCCAAACATAATAAAATATTCATAGTCATTCATGCATACGTGTTCTAGAAACATTACTTTATATCCTCTAGTATTAGGTGAGAGTCTTAAACTATTTTCGACGGCATAGCAACCAAAAATACAAAGTGTACTATGATTCTACGGGTGTTTCCTCTTCTGACGTCACAATTCTCGCACGTTTTTATTTTTAGTGTTATTATTCAAACACGCGTATTTCACGCACAAATAATGAAATTGATTTTAACTTTAATGTGATGACATTACACAAACAGTCCTTAATGTCGAAGTGAAAATTATGCGAAATATCTTATTGAAAATATGAGAACTACAACTTGACTGAACATACATTGAATGAATCACGGCGCGTTTTATGGGTTGCGCCGCATTTGCGTACATGGGGTTGGTTAATCACCGATAATATGCAGCATACACATACCTGTTCAGTTTTTCCACTTGATTTAGATCAACAATGAATTCATAAAGGTAATTACAAAACATCATAATCATGTGACGCCAAATAAAAAAATTATTAGCAAAGTACACGATTTACTGGGACAACCCTCGTATATATATATATACATCTAAAATATATATATATACATAAAACATCTCATTCTTAAGCATTTTTCTGAACATCACAAACATTAAGATAAGATAAACTTTATTTAAGGTCGATTGTATTTAACGTAATAAACATAAGCTATAAGCTACAAGCTTGTATTCGACATTATAAACATTATTATGAAAAGGGCTATAAGCATTACAATTTGACTGAAATACAAGTGACACACATGCTGCTAACATATACAATAGGATGATTATTCATTGGTTAAACAAGTACTGAAAGCAATACAGAAGTCCCAAACTGGATTGAAGCCATGACCCTTTACTTTATTTTCAATGTTTCTGTTGCCCTTATTATTTGTACAAATAAAACCAATCGACGGTGCAACTTATCGACACCAAGTTACATAAAACACAGGGTCAAGATTTTTGAGGGAAAGACCAAAAACCGGTAGGGGACTTATTATCACCAACAACAAACTACCCTAAGTGTAATAAGAATCTTATATTGTCAATGAGGTATAAAATGTCAGGTGGCTAAGACTTAAGGAAGCACCAGGGCCTGTATTTACAATGCATCTTAAGTGAAAACTTAGAATTTTCTTAATCTCAAATTTTCCTAAAATGTATCAACTAAACAGAAAAACTAATATTAACAATTATTTACATTGTTTAGAAGCATTATGTAAAAAGCTACAATAATCATATAGAAAACATGGGCTATGTTTTGTTTCTTGTGAAATATTGGCAGCTCAATATTTTAACTTAAGTCAAAATATTTAAGTTTTCATTTAAGATGCTTTATAAATACGGGCCCTGAATATAATTATGTTCTATGTTCCTGTGTAACCTACAGCTTGGTACAGATACATCCAGGTCTTAACTGATCATGTAGAAACTGGAACCTTTATACCAACAATAACATGGTGCTCTCTTAAAGCTAACAAACATGACAGACAAATCACATAATGCTAATCAGTGAATGAAGACATCAATAATTTGCTTTGAAAATAACTAGAAATCTAAACATCAAACAACATCTTTCTAATTACATGTAATTATTTTCTTTGTTTATAATTTGAAACATAATTATACTGCGATGATAATAGGCAGTGGTTACAGTAACACGTGAGCAGAAACAAACGCATTCATAGTATCAATTTCAGTTTATTATAACTCTAACGCGATATTCTGCAATGTCAATATAAACAGAAATCACTGAGCATTACATCGATTTACGGTGAGCAGAAGTTTACTTTACCTGCTCACTTCTATTCACCAAGTATGTAAGAATTACGGTACACATTGAAAAGATAATCCCTTTTCCAATATCCTTATGTTGCTATACCTGATTTGCCTGTTTACTTTAGGTGACACAGGTCCCAATACCGCATTAGAGTTATAGCATAAGAACATTATTCATGTTCCTGGTCTTAAACAAACAATAGGCCGCAGGCAATCAACATAGGAATAGCATGTACAAAACACAATATACAATGTGAACACAATAACATGGAATGATAAAGATCAAATCCTGTATTTCTCACTTAAAAGTAATAATAATTAGGTCAGAAATTACAATCCCTTGTCCATAAGCAAGCCTATAATTTGAGATTGTAACCCAATTGTTGACTCAATATAACCCACTAGAACTTGACATAGATTCTGTAAAGATTTCCTACAAGTTGACATTGTAACTAAATTGCTGACTCAATATAGCCCACTAGAACTTGACATAGATTCTGTAAAGATTTCCTACAAGTTGACATTGTAACCCAATTGTTGACCCAATATAGCCCACTAGAACTTGACATAGATTCTGTAAAGATTTCCTACAAGTTGACATTGTAACCCAATTGTTGACCCAATATAGCCCACTAGAACTTGACATAGATTCTGTAAAGATTTCCTACAAGTTGACATTGTAACCCAATTGCTGACTCAATATAACCCAACTAGAACTTGACATAGATTCGGTAAAGATTTATATAATTTGACATTGTAACCCAATTGCTGACCCAATATATATAACCCAACTAGAACTTGACATAGATTCTGTAAAGATTTTCTATAATTTGACATTGTAACCCAATTGCTGACTCAATATAACCCAACAAGAACTTGACATAGATTCTGTAAAGATTTCCTATAATTTGACATTGTAACCCCATTGTTGACCCAATATAACCCCACTAGAACTTGACATAGATTCTGTAAAGATTTCCGATAATTTGAGATTGTAACCGAAATGTTGACCCAATGTAACCCCACTAGAACTTGACATAGATTCGGTAAAGATTTCCGATAATTTGACATTTTAACCCAATTGTTGACTCAATATAACCCCACTAGAACTTGACATAGATTCTGTAAAGTTTCATGAAGATTGGGCTAAAGTTGTGAGCTCTTGTAGAAGATGGATCATAGGTGGTAGAGTGATCACAAAAATAAATGAGCTTAAATGTGAAATTAAGAACAAAATAATGAAATTCAGAAATTCAGGAGCCTTATTCACCAACATTGTAAGTCTAAAATATAGACTTAGACTTAACATTGTCAAATGTTCTCTTTGCCCTCATGTTGTTAAAAATGTACCAATATTGATATAAATTGGTATATATGTTCAGTGGGTAACAACAAAAGGCGGTTAAAGATAATTTCAAAGAAATGCCAGTGATTATGAATAATGCCATTTTTAAGTCTAAGTCTGAGTTTTAGAATTACAACGTTGGTGTAAAAGGCCCCAGAAATCAAATAGCATCGACCTGCTGGACATGTACATTGGGATTTGTCCTCTATACCAGTAAATATATTAGCTACGAACCTTGTTGGACTTGGACTTGAGTGTCGTGGTGAGAGAAGTTTCTCTTCCACACTATGTCGTACACTATCCACACTCAGCTTGAGTTGATCATTCTTCTTCTCAAGGTCACACACTAACCCCTGTAGATCTGACATGGCTTGTTGTCTGTAAGACACATATATAATGTTTGTTTTAAGGCGGTCAGTGTATGACACATATATAATATGTTTGCTTTAAGGCAGTCAGTGTATGACACATATATAATATGTTTGTTTTAAGGCAGTCAGTGTACGACACATATATAATATGTTTGCTTTAAGGCAGTCAGTGTATGACACATATATAATATGTTTGTTTTAAGGCAGTCAGTGTATGACACATATATAATATGTATGCTTTAAGGCAGTCAGTGTATGACACATATATAATATGTATGCTTTAAGGCAGTCAGTGTATGACACATATATAATATGTATGCTTTAAGGCAGTCAGTGTATGACACATATATAATATGTATGCTTTAAGGCAGTCAGTGTATGACACATATATAATATGTTGGCTTTAAGGCAGTCAGTGTATGACACATAAATAATATGTATGCTTTAAGGCAGTCAGTGTATGACACATATATAATATGTATGCTTTAAGGCAGTCAGTGTATGACACATATATAATATGTTGGCTTTAAGGCAGTCAGTGTATGACACATAAATAATATGTATGCTTTAAGGCAGTCAGTGTATGACACATAAATAATATGTATGCTTTAAGGCAGTCAGTGTATGACACATATATAATATGTATGCTTTAAGGCAGTCAGTGTATGACACATATATAATATGTTTGCTTTAAGGCAGTCAGTGTATGACACATATATAATATGTTTGCTTTAAGGCAGTCAGTGTATGACACATAAATAATATGTATGCTTTAAGGCAGTCAGTGTATGACACATATATAATATGTATGCTTTAAGGCAGTCAGTGTATGACACATAAATAATACGTATGCTTTAAGGCAGTCAGTGTATGACACATATATAATATGTATGCTTTAAGGCAGTCAGTGTATGACACATAAATAATACGTATGCTTTAAGGCAGTCAGTGTATGACACATATATAATATGTTTGCTTTTAGGCAGTCAGTGTATGACACATATATAATATGTATGCTTTAAGGCAGTCAGTGTATGACACATAAATAATATGTATGCTTTAAGGCAGTCAGTGTATGACACATATATAATATGTTTGCTTTAAGGCAGTCAGTGTATGACACATATATAATATGTTTGCTTGAAGGCAGTCAGTAATTCAAGCTTCATACAGTTCATTTCCCCCAGTTTCAAGGACTTAAAAATTGGGTTTCGATGGCAAAAACATACAATAACAGCCTACAAATTTAATAAATAACGGTAGAAGCTTGAGAAATCAGATACCAAGTGTCACAATGGTAATATCCAGTTGTTTCAGTTTGGAAAAAAGATGAATTATTACGGTTTTGCATAGACTTGGTTCGATCCTACGGCCAATTTTTTGCCATCTTATATCAGATTAATTTTGTTCTTTTTTGTCCGTTTTCCAATAGCAGCATACTCATTCTATACATGCTAATTAACCAAAGATTGAGCTATTATTCGAGTTTAAAAAAGGAACATGTATATAACTTACTTGACAACATTATCTTCCTTCGAGGTCCTGAGTTGGTTCTCTAGGGTCTCAATAGCATGATCCTTACTCTCAATAACACCCATCAATTTATGGAGCTCATCTCTCATATCTCGTAGCTCTGTACCAACATCATCCAAAGATTCCTACAACACAACATAACATGACAACATCAAACATTAGCATAATTAGCACACAATCGCCAATCAAATCAAACATAACTATATCATTGATAAAGACAATTTGAAAAGGAAAAATAAATAAAAAAATTCCAAAAAAAAAATTTTTTTGTTTTTTTGTTTTTATTTTTCGTTTTCAATGATACCATCACCTGTGAATCAAATGGCATAAACTTATCCAAATTAAATTACATAGTCAATATTTCAATAAAATAGTTTTGAAATGATTACATGTCATAAGGGGCTGCCTGTCGGATGAGGTAGAGAGACCAAACTCTTAGTTGTGTGGAAATGGATAAAACTAGTGGCTAAACAATGTAATTATATAATCCACAGAAACTCTTTGAAAGATCCTCATTACAGCTCACATGACTTTGTTTCAACCATTTTATTTTCTGTCTTTTAAAGGAGAACTAATAGTATGATGTCAGTCTATTCAATAAGATGGGATATTAACACATTAATAAATAGTAGGCAATAATACTAATACATGATAGATCCGAACATTATAATTGTTCAATTATGAGGAGATGATCAACCTAATCAACAACATGTATCTATGAGGGGTTGCATAATCATAATGTCCTTATTGAAAATACCATTACATTGTGGATTTAAATCTAAAGTACAGTGGTTATTTGAAGCTAGAACAAACAAGTCTGGAACAATTATAGATATGCTGCAGCAGCCAGTCCTAAATAATCTTACATCATTCTTAGCAGCTGCAGATCTCAGAATAGAACAGAACAATAAACTATGAGACAGACAGACTCATATATAGACATAAAACAATGATAATTGTCACACTGCCCACATAGTGCGACTCACATTAGATATAGTTCAATTTTGAACCTTGAGCCATGAACTTGCAGACGAGTCTATTTGGGCGGATAACCAGTGATTTATTCAATAGTCATTACTTAAAGATATGCTACTTACTACTGTGTGTAATTCATCGATTTATACAGTTTATCGCGAATGTATTAAACTTTAAAAGTGCAGTCACGGCTCAATGCTCAAAATCAAACTATAGTCATAGGTGAACATTGCTACAGTCATGTTCCTGGTGTAACAGGCCTAATTTCCCCCCCGTATCCATTTTTCTCTTGGGAAAACTCGAGCCGGACTATTCTCCCCCTGGTCCATTTTCCCCCCCTAATAGAAAGAATAGGCCAGCCCCTCCCCCCCCCGGGGAAAAACTGGCCGGGGTAAAAAAAGGACCAGTACAAATGTTACTGCTGATCCCAGCAAAATAATCTGTACATATCTTTATACCACATAACCCAGGTAGCCATAATGACATGGTATAATATCACTGCTGATTTATGAAGAACTATATATCAAGCAACATATGGTGCCGACATTGTTTTCAAGGAGCTTAAATCCTTGAACTTTCACGACAATAAAAAAATATATTCATACAGATAATGGTACAGTATATACAAGCATCAACATCTGATTCAATACACTGCTAACAGGTGAAAGAAAACTAGAAATCTGTTAAAAGGACACAAATGCCCTCACTCGCCATTTGGCCATGTCAAGGGTTATAACTCAAATGAACATAGTGACTTAAAATATTCCTACAAAGTTTGATGAACGTAGCTGAAATACTTACTGAGTTATGAGAAAAAGCAAAATGTCATCATTTCAAGGTCAACGGGCAGATACATTAAGCATGTATTATATAGTATGTCCTGACTTTTCTACCCAAGTGTGATTGCTTGGAAATGGGACAAACATTAAATAGATAAGACATATTATATACAAAACTACTCTACAGAAATGCTACAAAAAGCCACACTCAAACATGAAAAATGGGTAATGTTGCACTTTGCTGGAGCCAGGCTGCTTTTGAAACAAAGTATAGCTTGGCTATTTTGACATGAGCCTGACCTTTATGCAAGAATATATTACAAGGTGCAGGCTTTGTATCAAATTCTGCGAGAAAATCGTGCAATATCGGTATATTTCAGATTTGTGTTTGTATTACATATCAAGCGTCTTCGTGATACCCACTGATTATGAAAACATACAGTCGGTGTTTAAAACGTTGACAATATATTGACTGTTAAATTATGCTAATCAAAAGGTCAGACTCGTGTCATATTGGCCAAGCTATAATTGATGCAACAACCAATATCAGAACCATAACACACTTCACATATTTCATTTCATCGCATACTTGGGTTAAAACTTTTTAAATGAATTTTTAAATTATTGAAACTAATTTCATAATTCATTTTTACAACTAATTTGTTAGTTTGTTCCTTATAGTAACTATTAATTTTAAAACAAAACAAGTTTTTGGCAATGATTTTAATTCAAAGACACACATGCTATTTTATTTGTCAGCAAACTGTTGATCTTACAGCAGACTGGGTTAGGAAAAAAACAAGCACAATTCAATCATGGTAGAAAAGGTAGCAGAGGGTCAATAGATGCTCCCCATAAAGATGTACATGTCCAAACATTCAGGCACATGCTAACACACACCTTGCTAGTTTCATTGAGTTTTGACTCAGGCTCTTACTCAGAGATTTTAATGCTGAGATTTTAACAGACACTATGCCTGCTAGCATGCATGTAGATACTAGGTCAAAAAAAAGGGTCACAAATACCGGACTGACACAGTGTGGAGGCTATTATATCATGTCCATCTTTTGGGGAGCATATACCTAAGAATATATGAGACAGTTGACTGATATGTGACTTACAAGGTCTATCATATTCTGCTGAAATGTAGAAGTAAGTTACTGCCTGATTATAACAGGATAGCATAATGGTGTATTATTACAAAGCATCAAACTCTAGCAACACAGTGTGCAACTCATAGTTAACTTGAAGAGACCCTGTTTTATTGCCATTCAATATGATTGTTTGGTTAATATGAAGCCACCTATAAGATACATACGGAAGCATGGAAGTGACATAGTTGATATTTTTGGCCACAAGTTATGAAAAATATCAACTATGTCACTTCCATGCTTCCGTAGATACATCATAACTTGACACTATCATTATATAGAGGATATTTGTATTTTTTGGTGTAAAGCCCCATTCACACTGTCCCTGTTTGACGTCCGGGGAGAACCGTGTCAAACCGGGAAGCAACCATAGCTGCTCTTGGAGCTACCGGGGGATACCAGGGCTAACCAGGAGGCACCGCCTAACAGCCCCGGTTGTTTTAAAATGTTTAATAAGTATTCTGAACTTTGGGTAATCAGTGTAACTTTGAATAGAATTATTTTATTGACCATATTAAATCAAACTAGAAATGTATGAAATAAAATATGGATGCCCCCGTTTGCAATTTGACCAATATACTTGATTCTTTTATTACAACAAGAATTGTAAGAGTCTATTTATTTGTATTTTAAACGAAGTTCAAACATACAGTCTGCTTAAAGAGGCATTCCCTATAACTAGCATATTTTTTTCTACTATCACATTAAATGAGCTAAATGTACAAAGCACTATCAATTATCATAATTTGTCAGAAGACGTGTGCGCAAATATGTCTCTATAATGTCAAAAATATATTCAAATCACCAATAATAATTAATCGCTTCCAGTGATTTATTATGTGGTCAAAGGGAAACAACTTGTGACTATTTTGGCTCGTTTCTTAAATATATTTTCATTTTTTTCTAGGTAATTAGTGGGAGCTTTTTGTTGAAATTTTTAGGAGTTTACGCAATAATGATTCTCATTTAATGTATACTTTTTCTAAATCGATTTAAACAATCAAAGTTATAGGGAACGCCTCTTTAAAGAAATTACCTTCAATTAATGCAAAATACTGAACTGTAAGTTTTTATTTATGTAGCCTTGTAAAAAGTCTGACATTTGAATATACTTAATGAAAAGTATTAATTTCAAATAATTGTTATTTTCTAAGTTACAATATTGGAAGTAACATCAGATGAGGATAATTGAATGCCTACGCTGATTGAAAACAAAAACAATGCTAAGATGAAATATGACGTTCAATAGTGATTTGTTTCCAGAACACTGCCAAATAAATTGTTATTTCTGTTCAATTTATTGCTTGTAAACCAATTTTCAAGGAGTAATAATCGTTTGAGAGTTGAAACTTGAAGCTTATAATGCTATATCATCGGCATATTCCTTAAATTGCTTAAATCATCTATGTCATACATTGGTAAATTTTTCTAAGTGGCAAAAACCATGGTTTTTAATAAAGCCACATAGTTCAGTAGAATATCTCCTAGCCACCCACTCAAGAGTCAGACATACGTGGGGTTATCCGAAAGTTGGAGGACATTGCTCTAAAAAATAGTTTTAAGTCAAATCAGTACGAAAATTACCAAACAGTGACATTAATCTATTACAAGTAATAATCTCAAAATATATTTATAAAGTACCCTTTGTATCAAGAGTTACACCTTACCATAGGAACACAAAAATGCTTGAGCGGCCCAATGCAATTTTTTCCCAGTAAAATGTGCTACATAATTGTGACAGTGTTTTGTGAGGATGTATTCCTGTGATTTTAAATGACGAAACGTAACAATTGGCAATAACGTAATGAGTTTTACTGGAAAAAATCTGCATTTGCGTCGCATAGGCATTTGTGTGTTGCTATGGTAATGTGTTATTCTCAATACAAAGGGTACTTTATAAAACAATTTTGAAATTTTTGTTTGTAATAGATAAATGCCACAATGATTGGTGGTTTTAATACTGATCTGACTGAAAACTTCACAGAAAAAGTCCACAAACTTTTGGAAAACCCCACATATTTTTTTTGATTTCGTAAAAATACACTTTAGACATAAATACTGCAATTTAAGTTTCTAGCAAACTATACATACTGTATGAAACTGGCACAGGTAATTGAATTGTTTTAAGAATCATATTTTCATAATCATGTACTCCCATGTTTAACTCCATTAAAGTACCAACTTGATGACAATGCATTATAATTTATAAAAGATACTAAGAGGTTAATGTTTTAAGAACAACATAGTTCTCTTGTTTAAGCTGATTGTTTATTATCATAGTGCAAAACATCTTGGCCATCTATGAATTCAATCCATAAAATTACAGATATATATATATATATATACATATCAAGTGCAATCACAACATTCAAACATGGACAAATATAAATTTTGCAACTTAACAACATTACAAGACAAGAATATGCTGAAGAAGATACTGATGATAGCCACTACAAGCGCATAGAGTGACACATCACTTAGCAAGATGCCACTACAAGCACGTAGAGTGACACATCACTTAGCTAGATGCTGCTGCAAGCACGTAGAGTGACACATCACTTAGGTAGATGCCCCTGCAAGCACATAGAGTGACAAATAACTTAGCTAGATGCCCCTACCAGAACAAAGAGTGACACATAACTTAGCTAGATACCGCTTAAAGCACATAGAATGACACATAACTTAGCTAGATACCGCTTCAAGCACATAGAATGACACATAACTTAGCTAGATGCCGCTTCAAGCCCATAGAGTGACACATCACTTAGCTAGATGCCGCTTCAAGCACATAGAATGACACATCACTTAGCTAGATGCCACTACAAGCCCGTAGAGTGACACATTACTTAGCATGTCACTACAAGCCCATAGCGACACATTACTTAGCATGTCACTACAAGCACACAGAGTGACACATCACTTAGCTAGATGCCGCTTCAAGTACATAGAGTGACACATCACTTAATGACACATGACAAGCTAATCTGTCACTAAAAGCAAGATAATAATAAGTCCCAAGATATAATATACGACTAAATGGAAACAATAGCAGCTACAATATAAGAAGACTTCCTATAAAGTTGAGAAATAGAAACCCAAGAAAACTATACATTATTCTCCTAGTTCTAAACATATGCCTGTTTATCTGGCACTGAAACCTCGTGTTATAATATAATATAGACAATTCTATGTCAAACATTGTTCTCAAAATAAAATAAAAAAATAAAAAATAAAAAAAAAACCCAATGAAACCATAATATTAATACATGTAATTTGGTATAAAACTATTGTGCCTCATTAATTTGAATTTTAATGTTGCAATAATTTTCCACCTTGCTATCAATATATCAAATTTCAATTAAAAGAACGGACTTGATGTTGATTTTGTAAAAATGAAATAGAATCCCGATCTTAATCAGCCAATGGTATATCACTAAGTATCCTATTTCCTTCATGTTTATAAATCAGCTTCATTTTATAGCAATACTAGCTTATGAACTTAAATCATAAGCATATTTTCATACAATGTTTGACATAAAGACCATACAATACTGAAAATCATCTAATTTCGTTGGGACGAAATTTCGTGGTTTTGGTAAAAAGACAATTTCGTTGGCACTTAAATTTGTGGAATTTCAGTTAATAAAATAAGGGTCAAAATTAATGTTCATTGGGATTAAAGTTTGTGGTTTAGGTAAACCACGAAATCAACAAAATGTAATCCCCCAGGAAAATTAATGATTTTACAGTACATGAAATATCAGAGTTCCTCTCAGTATAATCACTTGGTAGGTAAATGTCAATTAACTATTTGAGTGATCTGGTCACATGTTGATATCACATGATGGAATTACACATGTGATCCTAAACCACACATGTGACCCGAGTATTACGTGCAGCTTAAGTTACACAATCAAGTACCCTAAGCTTCAGTAAGTAGAGTTTAAGGAACAGTGTATATATGTTATAGCAAGCTGGGAATATATCCAACATACTGGTAGCCTATATATAGTTAATGCTGTCCTAGTTCTGATACTGTTGTTTAGTTAATCAACATGAAGGCTGACTTTCACCCCAGAGTTCTGGCAGCTAGGTAGGCTGACTTTCACTCCAGAGTTCTGGCAGCTAGGTAGGCTGACTTTCACCCCAGAGTACTGGCAGCTAGGTAGGCTGACTTTCACTCCAGAGTACTGGCAGCTAGGTAGGCTGACTTTCACTCCAGAGTACTGGCAGTTAGGTAGGCTGACTTTCACTCCAGAGTTCTGGCAGCTAGGTAGGCTGACTTTCACTCCAGAGTTCTGGCAGCTAGGTAGACTGACTTTAACTCCAGAGTACTGGCAGTAAGGTAGGCTGACTTTCACTCCAGAGTACTGGCAGTTAGGTAGGCTGACTTTCACTCCAGAGTACTGGCAGCTAGGTAGGCTGACTTTCACCGCAGAGTTCTGGCAGTTAGGTAGGCTGACTTTCACTCCAGAGTACTGGCAGTAAGGTAGGCTGACTTTCACCCCAGAGTTCTAGCAGTAAGGTAGGCTGACTTTCATTCCAGAGTACTGGCAGTAAGGTAGGCTGACTTTCATTCCAGAGTACTGGCAGTAAGGTAGGCTGACTTTCACCCCAGAGTACTGGCAGTAAGGTAGGCTGACTTTCACCCCAGAGTACTGGCAGTAAGGTAGGCTGTCTTTCACCCCAGAGTACTGGCAGCTAGGTAGACTGACTTTCACCCCAGAGTTCTGGCAGCTAGGTAGGCTGACTTTCACCCCAGAGTACTGGCAGTAAGGTAGGCTGACTTTCACCCCAGAGTACTAGCAGTAAGGTAGGCTGACTTTCATTCCAGAGTACTGGCAGTAAGGTAGGCTGACTTTCATTCCAGAGTACTGGCAGTAAGGTAGGCTGACTTTCACCCCAGAGTACTGGCAGTAAGGTAGGCTGACTTTCACCCCAGAGTACTGGCAGTAAGGTAGGCTGTCTTTCACCCCAGAGTACTGGCAGCTAGGTAGACTGACTTTCACCCCAGAGTTCTGGCAGCTAGGTAGGCTGACTTTCACCCCAGAGTTCTGGCAGCTAGGTAGGCTGACTTTCACTCCAGAGTTCTGGCAATTAGGGGGGCTGACTTTCACTCCAGAGTACTGGCAGTTAGGTAGGCTGACTTTCACTTCAGAGTTCTGGCAGCTAGGTAGGCTGACTTTCACTCCAAAGTTCTGGCAGTTAGTTATGCTGACTTTCACTTCAGAGTAATGACAGTTAGGTAGGCTGACTTTCACTCCAAAGTTCTGGCAGTTAGGTAGGCTGACTTTCACTCCAGAGTTCTGGCAGTTAGGTAGGCTGACTTTCACTTCAGAGTTCTGGCAGCAAGGTAGGCTGACTTTCACTCCGAAGTTCTGGCAGTTAGGTTTGCTGACTTTCACTTCAGAGTAATGACAGTTAGGTAGGCTGACTTTCACCGCAGAGTTCTGGCAGTTAGGTAGGCTGACTTTCACCGCAGAGTTCTGACAGTTAGGTAAGCCGACTTTCACTCACAGAAATATTGGATAGCAATACATGGCCTTGACAATGTAACATATTTAAGATGGTTAACAAGTATGCCTAGTTTAAAAGCAATGCATTGATTGAAATTGAAAATATTTGAGTTTAAGTAACTTGAAAGCTTGGGTTAACATTTTCATAAAATTAAAGATAAGTCAATCAGGTGCCATAATTCTGTTGAAATGTTGGATAGTGTTACATGATCTTGACACAATGTAATGCGTTTATGATGGTGAACAAACATGCCAAATTTGAATGCAATGCCTTGATTGACTTCAAAAATATTTCAACAACTTTTTGTGTAACATTTTGTTTTAGATGGACAGTAGATAATCACTTGTAATTTTCTACAAATTGTGGAAACCTTATCAGCCTCAAGGCCTTATGGTAATGAGTTGCAAGGCCTTATGTTATTTCCCCTATATGGATACAAATATAAAGTACAAATAATACATCATATGATTACATTGTTTAATATAAGAATATTTTACAAAAATAGTTATTAATACTAGTCTTGTGTTACATTGTGATGTGAAAAGATACATTTGATGCAAACATCAACAATAGGACATTATCTTTATAATTCAGAGGCTCGTAGGGAAGATTGGGCAAATGCCTAACTCTGTTGCCTCTATAAATAAAGTCTTTATTATTATTAAAGCTATTCAAACCTCTGGCACATGTAAAAGATTCAGTCAGTAAAATATAAGAACATTTTGCCACACTAGTGGTTTTCTTAAGTACCAGTAAATACTGTATATCGCAGTGCCGAACCAAAACCCGTAACTCAATTTTGGCGCGAAAACTTTTTTTGCAGCATCCGCATCTACTAGACATCCCACACATTTCTGTCTTGTCCCCATCTAAGTAACGCAATTGGCTATTTAAATGGCGACAAGACAGAAATGCGCGGGACGTCTAGCAGATGCAGATGCTGCAAAAAAGTTTTCGCGCCAAAATTGAGTTCCGGGTTTTGGTTCGGCACGGTCGATATGGTGTATGGAGGCATAAGACCACTAGGCCATCAATCAGAAATAGAATCATAGTCAAATTAATATCAAAAATACTTAATTTATACAAAAATCTCCTAAAAATTAATACATTAAATATGTAAAGTGATAATTCTAATATATGTAGATTGTCTAGAAACATTTGATTATACAATACTATAACAATCAGGAACAATATTCAGTCTTCATTAATACTGTACATAGTTAATACTGTCAACATAGGATCAAATGAGAACAAAAACTGCCTTATATATTAAAGACACATTTCAAGTTTCCATGATTCTTATAGTGATCTTCAATGCTAAGTAAAGTCTAACTGTTTTATAGTCCAGCAATAATTTCTCAAAATCATTAAATTTTGGAGAAAGTTTCCAAACTCGGTACACACATTGGGGAAACATGCCTGATCATCTTTTTTAGGAGACCCCTCCAATATCTGCCATAATAGTTGCGATGGCAACCATTTTTAAAGAAGGTTTACAACTTTCTCCAAAAAGTAATGGGTTTTTTTTACATTATATTGCGGGACCATTATTCCAGGTAGTCAAAACAGCATTCAAATTTGTTTTCTGTTTCACAGGTTCATCCAATGTTAATGCAGATTTTTTGTGAACTGAATCAAATAAATTTACCCAACTGATACTCAGTTTTGGCAACAAAAATGTCCCAATAGCCATCTGAGCAAATTGTTGTATCATAACAGAAAACAAAGAAAAATGCATATCTCACTGGATAATGGAATAAATTTAAATTTAATGTAAAATGAATTTTAAACTTCTGATTTTACCACAAATTATACTAAATATTGATACTTAAAAAGTCCATTGAATGCCAACAATAAACACAACATATATATACATTATTGTGGATCTGTACATTATTGTGGATCTGTACATTATTGTGGATTTGTACATTATTGTGGATTTGTACATTATTGTGGATTTGTACATGATTGTGGATTTGTACATTATTGTGGATTTGTACATAATTGTGGATTTGTACAGGGTGTCCAAAAAGAAAGTATACAGTTTCAGTGCATTTTAATAACATCGTAACGTTTTGCTATCGCAAAGAAATTCAGAACATGATTAGTCAAAAGATGAAATTTTTATCTGGCATCAGTTTAAAATTTGTAACTTGGATATTTTTTTTAAAACTGTAAATTTTCTAAAATTACCTTATTCTCGCTGTGGCGTCATTTTGACGTTATTTTCGATGTTTTCACAATTTCTGTATTTCTGGTGTTTCTTGTCTTGCATGCATTCTTGGAAAATTTGCATTTTATTTCACAAATGTCAAAACTGATATTATATATATGTGATGTGTATCACGAGCATGGACATGTTTGTTGGCTCTTAATAGGCCATTCACTTGCGATTTCGACAACAAAATAGAAAGAAGTAAACCCATTGTGTTATGTGCCTTTGTTAAGCAAGTTCTTTCGGAACTCCGCAGCGAATCCTTTGTTTTGAATGTGGTATAGTTCATGCAAGTGAAGCCACAGTCACACATGGCAATAGACGGTGTCGGGTGAATAACAAGAAACATTTGGTGTCAAAATAATTTCTAGAAAATTCCACTGCTCAGTGGAATGGCCCGCCCACAGCCCGGGTCTTAATTCATGTGGATTTTTTCTTTTGGGCTATCCTAGATCGCTTATGTACAATCAAATGCGAATATACACAAGTTTTCTTCTGATCAACATCAAAATGAAATTTAAGAAGACCAGTTTGTAGAAATCTGTGTAAATGTAACCAACACTTTTAAAGAATGGGTGCAAACCGTGAAACATGCTACAGACAGAAATTGTGAAAACGTCGTAAATTACGTCAAAATGACGTCACGGTCACAATAAGGTATTTTGTGGAAATGAACATTTTTTAAAATGATTCAAGTTACAATTTTCAAATTGGTAACAGAAAAAACTTACATCTTTTTTCTAACAATGTGCAAAATTTCTTTGCAATAGCAGAACATTAAGAGTTGATTAAAATACCCCGAAACTGTATACTTTCTTTTTGGACACCCTGTACCAGTTATCATCATTCCACACATTAGTCTACACAGGACTTTTTATCCATTATATTATGGCAACACACATTGTCTGTCACTATTTGAGTAACTTGGCAGATCTACACTTGATAACATCCAGTATGAAAATGATTAATACTGTAATAATATGTTCTAGTTCAGAAAACCTATTATTGTCATATATGAGCACATGTACATGTTTATATCACAGATTACTGTTAGTCAAATATCACAGTTGATTTAAAGCATTAAAGCTACTTCAATATTTTAGATATAAATAAAATATTGAATAATTGTTGTTCGGGGAATGAATGTGCAGTTTTCTTGGATTTCCCAGTTTTGATAACATCTATACCTTCCCAAAAGAACTCTACAAAGTGTAAATATCATTGTTTTACATAACATACACAAATAAAATATAGTTTCCAGTTATAAGACAAATAATAAGCATTCATTCTATACCTATGCTCTTTGACACTATCATTTTACTGGCCCAACAGTATTCAATAACAATTTATTCCTCTACAGGCGGAAAATATTCATGATTTCTGGATCATTGGATATTTTAAATATTTTGTACGGAGATGGAAAGAACCATTTAACTTTAAAGCAACTAAACTCCATTTCGATGAGAAAAACATGTTTTGCAGATGTTTAAATCACAAAACTATGTTCTACGTATACATAAAGTATTCTTACAACTTACATAAATTTTGCAATTTACCCACTGGAGTTGAATCCCTTTAAAGTATCATCTATTATTAAATTAAAATATTGTTGATCTATACGTGAATAAGGTGTTAAATGCTGAAACCCAAACAAATGCCTACTTTTTTCATACATATTTTAATGGAATTAGCTGTTTATTATTATTATTCAAATCTATATAGCTATGTTAAATTTTTTTATACAATGTGGTGTTAAAACAGCATATATGTATTTGTCGCATGTTAGGCCTAGGTCCCGTTGAGCATATTTGCCTTGGTCATGCACTAGTACTCCTGATTTAATAAATCAGCATTGAAAGGCATCGGGAAGAGTCCTGGTGGTCTAGGTGGAACTTCGTAGAAGTCATTGGAAAATTTTAAACATCTGTTCCCAGTGCCTCCCTTAGCTCATTTATTCAAATTGTGAGAACATCACCAAGGTAAAAAATATCCAGTGGGACCTTAGGGCTTTTTACTAAATATAGTTACATATACCTGCTTGTTATAAAACATAGTAACAGAAAGATAGATAAATGAAGAGGAGTTCCATCACCAAGACTTTATAATACATCAATGTACAGAATACTGTAGAGAGAATCCCGGGAGCTGGTCTTACAGGGTCTACATTCTAGTGTCAGGGTAGGGGACTAACTTTAATACAGAATTATTGTAAACATTTACCAAGGAATTTTTTAACTTCTCAAAATCCTATAAATTAAATCATAGAGATTTAGTTATTAATAATTTATTGACTCATTATTACAAATAGATTTAAACATACAATATTGATCTACTAATAGTCTGTTAATGAAATATTGAATTAGAGGCAGTTCATGCTTTGTTAAAGTAATTCATGCACCTAACTTTGTAAAATCAACATCATGCAATATATATGTATGATTTCATACATGCGATATAATCAATTAGTTGCATGCTGTCATTAGGAAACATGTCTGTTTGTAAAGCAAACGCCTGGATACAGAAAGTCACTTACTCTGATCTGAGTTGGCTTTTTGTTTCTTTCTTCTTCGACATCCTGGTTAAAATATACATGTTTCATTAACAGGAGATGTAATGGTGGGCCAGATAGGTAGAATAAGGGGGTAATGTAGAGAGGTGGGAGGGAATGTACATTTGGAAAACTGTACATGTACATTCCCTATCGTATTAGCTTTATTAAACTCGTTGATTTCATTATGATGTATTATATGTGCAGTCAGTGCATTACCGGGTGCTTAAACACGTTAGTAGTAAAACTTCTACCTATAAATATACCATGTGCATATACTGTAAACCTGTTCACTGACACCAAAATACAATGTTTTACAGTAATAAGAGGGGCCCTTTGGGCTCTAGGTCGCTCACCTGTTGAACATTGGTCTAGATATCAGTACACCGTACATTCTGACCATATTTCATGTCGACTGGATCAAAACTGTGACCTCAGAAGTGAGCACTAGGTTATCCTAAGATTTGACTTAGATACCTAGTTCTTGACCCTACAAGACCCAGTTATATACTTGGCCTAGATTTCATGTAGAACAACATTCCCACAAAGTTTCATGATGATTGGATCAAACTTGTGAACTCAGGAGTAAACACAAGGTTTTTCTAATTTTTGATCCCACATGACCCAGTTATGAACTTTGCCTTGATTTAATGGAGAACAACATTCTGACCACATCTTGAGATGATTGGATCAAAACTGTGACCTCTGGAGTCGACACAACTTTTTCTAAGATTTGACTTAGTGACCTCACATGACCTAGTTTATGACTTGGTCTAGATTTTTTATAGAACAATATTTTGACCAAGTTTCATGGAGATTGGATCACAATGGTGACCTTTGGAGAGAACACAAGGTTTCTCCAAGATTTGACCTAGTGACCTAGTTTTGACCCCGCATGAGCCAGTTACAAACTTGGCCTAGATTAAATATAGAACAACATTTTCACCACATCTTATGATGATTAGATCAAAACTGTTAATAATGTTAATAAGCCTCTAGAGTGAACACCAGCAAATTGTTGATGGTTGGACAGACGACTGACAATGGACAAAGAGTGATCACAAAAGCTCACCTTGACACTATGTGATAGGTGAGCTAAAAAGGTGTGCTTTTGCTGCCATTAACTTGTGGTAATGTGCAAATATCATTAATATATTATATAAACATGTGAGTTATGTGTAAGAATTAAATAAATCATTGTACAAATAAGTAACAAGCAACATTTACGACAGAATTAATTAATTTTACAATTATAGAGAGCATCATGAACAACTTACATGATAGTAAACATCAAGAAGGAAACATTTTTATTTTATTCTTATTACTGACTGCTTGTATCAGTGCTGCAATATTTCATTTATACAATCAACTTTTCACCTACACAATTGTTATAATTATAGCCGGAATAAATAATGTGTTTAGGGGCCAGATATTTTTCTACCCTTTTTCACTATTTCTGACAATGTTGTCTAAACGTTAATAAGTAATTGCAAACTTCCCCCACCAGCAGCATGTGACCAACTATCTCTATGACAGAAGCAAAGATGAAGTCAAGATCATTATTCAGATATCTAAGGTGAAATCATATATAACTAAGGGAATTCCTAAACAAGCGGGCCCAAAGGGCCCTAGGTCGTTAACCTATTGCATATTGGTCTAGGTATCAGTACAACCTACATTCTGACCATATTTCATGCTGATTGGATCAAAACAGTGACCTCAGGAGTGAACACAATGTTTTTCTAAGATTTGACCTAGTGACCTAGTTTTTGACCCCACATTACCCAGTTTCAAACATGGCCTAGATTTAATAAAGAAGAACATTCTGACCAACTTTCATAGAGATTGCATCAAAATGGTGACCACTGGAGTGAACACTAGGTTTTTCTAAGATTTGACCTAGTAAAATAGTTTTTGATCCCACATGACCCAGTTTTGAACTTGGCCTAGATTGTATAGAGAACAACATTTTGACCAAGTTTTATGACAATGGGATCAAAACTGTGACCTCTGGTGTGAACACTAGGTTTTTCTAAGATTTGACCTAGTGACCTAGTTTTTGACCCCACATGACCCAGTTTCAAACTTGGCCTAGATTTCATAGAGAACAACATTCTGATCAAGTGCCATGATTATTGGATCAAAATGGTGACCTCTGGAGTGAACACTAGGTTTTTCTAAGATTTGACCTTGTGACCTAGTTTTTGATCCCACATGACCCAATTTTTAACTTGGCTTAGATTTTGTTGACATGATCATTGTGACCAAGTTTAATAAAGATTTAGTCAAAATTGTGACCTCTAGTGACTACACAAGGTTATTGTATGATTTGACCTTGTGACCTAGTTTTTGACCCCGGAAGACCCAATATCGAACTTGACCTAGGTTTTGTTGAGATGTTCATTGGACCAAGTTCCATAAAGATTAGGCCAAAATTGTGACCTCTAGTGACTACACAATGTTTTTCTATGATTTGACCTTGTGACCTAGTTTTTGACCCCGGATGACCCAATATTGAACTTGACCTAGATTTTGTTCAGATTATCATTGTGACCTAGTTTCATAATGATTTAGTTAAAACTGTGACCTTTAGTGTCTACACAAGTAATTGTGGAAGGACGGACTAACGGACGAAGAGTGATCACAAAAGCTTACTCTGTCACTTTGTGACAGGTGAGCTAAAAACCCTAGGTAAATTTATCAACCTAAGGAATATTTTTGACTTTGGAGCTTAATGAATACGGGCCCTGGTCTTCATAGTGGATTTATGTTGTAGGTCAATTACCCATTGTTTTATAATTTTTTAGGCATTTTTCCCTAATATTTGATGTTGCTTATTACTTACAGCATACATGGTGTGGTATTAATTGCATTTATTGCACAGAGTGTGTGTTAATGACTTACATCTTTCAATGTCTGTATAAGACGTCTTTGCTTGTCTTGCTCATATTTGGCTTCGTCTAACTGCTCATTGAGTATATTCACCTCCTCTTGAAGAGCTTCAACTTCTGGTTGATGTCTGTAGATGGAAATATCACGTTTAATTGGCTAATTACGATTATTTTGTACAAATTAACGGGGAAAATAAATGGGCTGCATGATCTAGCCGAAAAATTAAAGAAAATTAATTGGTACAACTATATATTATTCTATAGAAGCATTATCCATGATATTCATAATAACCGCTAATTGGCTGCCATATGTAATTAAACAAAGATCAAAAGTTAATTATCATTAACATTCTTTGCCTTAATAAATCATGTACATGGCACTCAACATTCATTAACTAAATATAAGACTTACAATTATTGTAATTGAAATACAAACATTCATGTTAAAGTTCAGTACTTAATTATAAACCTGAAAAACAAATCGAAATCTGTCAATTATTGGCTAAGAAAGAAAAGATGATAGTTAGATGCTGCAAGCATTGTGTAATGTGAAGATGTAACATTGCAATCATGCACCAAGGTAAAATAATACCGTGAAGATGTAACATTGCAATCACGCACCAAGGTAATACCAACACTAATATATAGCAACAGCTGATCTTCAAGATTACGCAATGTCAACATATTGGTATGATATGGTATCATAATCATTCATTATGCTTTATATATCTATCTTAACTCATTCAGGAATAATTGATACTATAATAAATTAAATTAATGGAGGGTTCGGTGCAAAACTATGGCACACGCCTCTATAAATTGATGTAGTTACCATAGTTTTGCACTGAGCCCTCAATATGTATTTGTCAGATCTGAAACTAGTTTATGTACCACAACACATGCATATATGTTACACACATTCTCTCTATAACTCTATGTTATTGTTTACTTCAATATCTCTATGCCTAATTGTACTGCACTCATATGTCCAAGTTTCAAATAAGCTACATCAATTTGTGTCCCATAGAAAGTTTTATTCTCCTCATGGTGTCGGTGTATGGTGAAGCTAAGTAAATGATTGTTTTATTCCAATGAGACCTTCAAAATTGCTAATTAATTTGTATCTGAAATAAATACTTGAATACTCGATATATCCACCCAGAATGCAACACTGATAGTAAATAATGAGGTAAACCCCCTCTATTATGCAATTCTACATTTCATGCAATACTAGGTACACTATGCCTACCAGCCCCATAACTCATTCATGTACCAACAACCCACATCACAAGACTTCAGTTGCAAGTCATTTATTGTGCATGGCGTTTCCTCAATATAAACAACCTCCCAATGTCAGTATTCATTGAAAACATACCACCTCCTAGAATCACTCAAAAAATCACTCATAAATACCAACCCCTTAAATAATATCACTCACAATTACCAATCCTTAAGTCACTCACATGGCAGCCCCTAAATCACTAACATCTATGACAGCCCCTAAAGTCAAACACCTACCAACCCTAAACCATTACTCATTTAGAAGCCCCTAGATTTACTCATTTGTATACAAGCCCGTAACACATCAGCAATATATACCCCCTCGTGATCAATCACCAACTACCGGCCCCTCATGATTAATCACCAACTACCGGCCCCTAAAGCAAAAGGGTGCTTCTCTACCTTACCTTGGTCTGTTTTAGATGAAAAGAAGTAAAAAAGACAAAGAAATAAAAATCAAGAAAAAAATTCTACTTATGATTATGATTTTACGCTTATGGTTACAGCACAAAATGACTAAAAACTCAAATATAAATGGAACACATATAAACCAGTAAAATGGAACACATATGAACCAGTAAATACAGATTGGGGGCAAGTAAAAACTTCATTAAAACATATCCTTGGCCAGAAGACAAAATGTACTAATCTTTCTCTTTTTTAAGGAGAAACAAAAACTTTTGCATAAACTTCATAGTCATGTTTATATACTTATTCTTGAAACATATGTTATATATTGATAAAATACAATCGTAAAGTTAAATAAAACAAATTTCTATATTTCAGACAATTAATACTGTGAACAATTGTGCAGAAGAATCGGGGGATGGGGGGGGGTGAGAGATGAGTGCAACAAGGTTATAACTTGGACAAGTAAAGCATTCTAAACACTACTGAATGAAGTAGTGAGTGATCAACATTTTATCTTGGTTGAAAGAGATCTTGGGGGACAATGTCAGAGACTTGGGGTAACATTGTCACAGACTTGGGGTAACATTGTCATAGACTTGGGGTAACAATGTCACAGACTTGGGGTAACAATGTCACAGACTTGGGGTAACATTGTCAGACTTGGGGTAATATTGTCACAGACTTGGGGTAACATTGTCACAGACTTGGGGTAACATTGTCACAGACTTGGGGTATCATTGTCACAGACTTGGGGTAACATTGTCACAGACTTGGGGTATCATTGTCACAGACTTGGGGTAACAATGTCACAGACTTGGGGTAACATTGTCAGACTTGGGGTAATATTGTCACAGACTTGGGGTAACATTGTCACAGACTTGGGGTAACATTGTCACAGACTTGGGGTAACATTGTCACAGACTTGGGGTATCAATGTCACAGACTTGGGGTAACAATGTCACAGACTTGGGATGACAATGTCACAGACTTGGAGTAACAATGTCACAGACTTGGAGTAACAATGTCACAGACTTGGGGTAACAATGTCACAGACTTGGAGTAACAATGTCACAGACTTGGGGTAACAATGTCACAGACTTGGGGTAACAATGTCACAGACTTGGGGTAACAATGTCACAGACTTGGGGTAACAATGTCACAGACTTGGGATGACAATGTCACAGACTTGGAGTAACAATGTCACAGACTTGGAGTAACAATGTCACAGACTTGGGGTAACAATGTCACAGACTTGGAGTAACAATGTCACAGACTTGGGGTACAATGTCACAGACTTGGGGTAACAATGTCAGAGATTTGGGGAAATAATGTCAATGATTTTAGGTAACATTGTCAGACACTTTAGGTAGCAATATCAAGGATTTTGGGTTAAACAATGTCTAAGATTTGGGGTAACAATGTAATGGATGCGAGATAATAATATTTGAATGTCAGGGATTTGAAATCATGTTTAAATTTAGTTAACAAATAAATGTAAATCTTAAGTATTGCATGGCAAAAAGCAACAAAAATTGAACAAAGAAAGTGAAAAATTAGTTCGGGAACAATATAATTAAGTTATATTTGGATGGGAAAACTGTGAAAAAGGGGAAAAAATCACTAATAATATTATGAATTATTAAAACAGTGTGATATGGTCACAACACAAAACACATATATGCGCTGCTAGTCTTCATAATTACGCTAAAATTGTAAGGGTATGGTACTTTACATAAAAACAACATGTTATATAATGTATTTCATCAAACTTACGCAACTTTCCATCTGTTTGAAAAATGGAATGCGATACAAATATAAGTATAGTATGAAAAACAAACAAGAACACGAAGCAGTGTAGCTGGGAAGCAAGATTGGCAGTATTACAACAAGCAGCCAGTAGCCCCTGCTAGTAGAACATTCAGCAGCCTAGGTAAATTAGTAAAAATGTCTTCGAAAAACTGAAGAATTTTTACTTTTCCAGACTTAAAAACAGACTTTGTTCAATGATAATGTATGTTTTACAGGTTATGTCATCATAATACAATTGCCTTGCCTGATTAAAGCTGAAAGTGATAGGTATAACAACAACAACAACAACAACAACAACAACAACAACAACAACAACAACAACAACAACAACAACAACAACAACAAGAAGCTGAAATGATAAACATAATGGTATTAATGTGTACAGTACTGTAACAAGCCTTGACCACATGCACAATATTACAGCTGAATAAGTCCTTGTCAACTACTCTAAAGACATTTAATTTGATGGGACGAAATTTCGGGGTTTTTGTAAAAAATATCATATCGATAGGACTTTAATTTGTGGATTTTGCGTTTCAGGTAATAAATACAAGGGTAAACCCATAAAAGTGCAAGCACTTATTTCCAATTGGGTCCTGTGTTTTTGCTGAAGGGACAGTGAGTAGAAGAGACAGTGGGGTGATACAAAGTATCCAAGCGCGCTGCCCTAGCTCGTTCCGAATAGACATCTTGGTTCTTTAACGTGCTCGGTGTACAGCACCGATACACGCGAGACTTAACCTCTGGGTTGCCAACCAGTTCATCTATGGTAATGTAAAATGTTTAAGAAATGATCAAGTGTCTCGGCCGAGGATCAAACCAGGGACCTCTCGATCAGCAGTCATGGGCACTATAAGCTCGACCCCCGTTCCACATTAAAGTTAAGTGCATGAAGGTAGAATCAGGCTCTCTCTAATACTCCTATGCTCAATGACAATGCTAACTAGAACCATCACTGTCGTGATCAGGGCCCTGTTGTTATCATTGTCAATAAGTATTGCAAGTTTCATTTGAATATCTTGAAAAGTTTTTGAACTATGGCCAATGTAAAAGTTTTGAAGTCGAAAAAGGGGCACAAGCCAAAATTTATTAAAGCTAGAGTTGTTGCCCTTTGCTACACATGTGCGTATTGTCACTGTCAATATGTATAGCAAGTTTCATTTGAATATCTCTAACCTTTTTTGAAGTAATGTAGAAAAAAAAGATGAAAAATGAGGAAAATTGTAATTTTACAAAGGGCCATAATTCTTACAATATTGTAACTGGAGTAACATAACTTGGCATACAATAGTGTATTGTTGCTGTGACCTTATGTTTAAAGTTTGAAGTCGATACCTTTAAGGGTTTGCAAGTTATTAAGAAAAAACATTTTGAACTATGGCCAATGTTAAAGTTTTGAAGTCAAAAAAGGGGCACAAGCCAAAATTTATTAAAGCTGGAGTTGTTGCCCTTTGCCACACATGTGCGTATTGTCACTGTCAATATGTATAGCAAGTTTCATTTGAATATCTGTAACGGTTTTGAAGTAATGTAGAAAAAAAGATGAAAAATGAGGAAAATTGTAATTTTACAAAGGGCCATAATTCTTACAATATTGTAGCTGGAGTAACATAACTTGGCATACAATAGTGTATTATTGCTGTGACCTTATGTTTAAAGTTTGAAGTCGATACCTTTATCGGTTTGCAAGTTATTAAGAAAAAACATGAAAAATGTGGACGGACAGACGGACAGACGGACAGACAGACGGACAGACGGACAGGGTGATTACTATAGGGCACCTGCAAAAATTTTTGCAGGGCCCTAATAATACCTGCACATCTATAGGACAGTGGAAAGGACTTATTCAGCTGTACAGTCCAGTTAGGGTAAATATACAGTAACGCGGTGGAACAATCCACTAGTACGGTGTAAAAACAAGTATAAAAGCTTATACCAACAGTTCAATACCAAACTAAACTGTTTACTGTTTAAGCAATGGTTTTAATCTTTTGGGTATACATTAACGATGACGTCACTGTCAGAATACCCTAGCTGGACTATAGGTATTAGTATAAATTAATCAATTATGAAATTCAATGTAACTAAACAATGCACATGTGCTGAAATAAACGAAGGAGTGGCAACGTAACAAGGCAACATCCAGCATTGTATACCTGACCCTCATAGAGGGGAATCTAGGTAAATCAGGGGCTACCACTGAAACTCTGGTAAAGAAAAGCAAATGTCATTTTGTAATTAGACTAAGTATACTTTTCCCTGTAAACTTATAAGCTGGCAGATTAATATAACATACTGTTCACAATATATAAATTATATATATAATTATATCTTCAACAAGAATAACTAAATTTGGACATTCCATGAAAACAAGATATTTTAAACATAATTCCGCACGAAAGCTGATATTTTCGCCCACAAAATACAAACCCCAGGTGCATATTACAATAATGAATTGACAATATGACACCTTTGCAATTCTGAAAGAACAATTTTTCCATTGAAATAGTGTACAATACTGAATTCTGAAGGGGATGTTCAGCCTGTATAATTATAAAACAAGGAAACATTTATATATCTCATATTAAATTGGCTAATTAAATATTAAATTTGTGTTTTCTGATTCCAAAACATGGTTTTTCAAAGAGACCCTTATTCTGTAATTCGGGTATTTAAGACTACTTAAGCTCAATCTGCTTCTCATTGTGTAGGAATATTATACATAATAATAATAATAAAAAAAAAATACAATATTGATTCTACAAAATACGTGTTGTTGTTGAATTCCCAATTATTACATAATAATAATAATATATAAATAATAACTATGATTTAGAAATATCAATGGAATGAACAGTACGGAAAGTAATATGAAAAATACCAACATGAATCAATTTTGAATAAATAATTAAAATAAAGCAGCAACTATGAATTATAAACTAAATATGTAAAATATATAATCACCAGGTTATTACGAAAGATGTTAACTAATGTTATAATACCATATTACCCGAGACAGTCAGATTATAAGCTTAGAGTTAATTAATATTATCAATAAGACATCGTTATTATCAACACCATGACAAAGTATTAATTTTCAACACTAATTATAAACATCATAAAACCACAAAATTGTTTCAATGATAAATAAATATTCTGGATTTACATGCAGATATTAGCTAACAGCTAGACAGGTAATCAAACTTCTTCTGATTACACTGAACATTGGAGACATTATTCAGACGTTTGTAAGACGTAGTTTGTAATGTTCAAGGATTTTAGTGAACATTCAAGTGTTCAAAGACTTCAGAAAACAACCAAGGACGCTTCTGGGCATAGTTTACAATGTTCAAAGGATTTCATTGCGCATTCAAGGACAATTTCAAGACATGATTTTGCAATGTTCAAAATCTTCGGTGAACATTCAAGAATGTTTCTAGGACAGTGTTTGCAATACTCGAGGACTTTGGTGAACATTCAAGGATGTTTCTGGGACGGTGTGTTGTAATGTTCAAGGACTTTGGTGAACATTCAAAGATGTTTCTGGGACAGTGTTTGTAATGTTCAAGGACTTTGGTGAACATTCAAAGATGTTTCTGGGACAGTGTTTGCAATATTCAAGGACTTCGGTGAACATTCAAGGATATTTCTGGGACAGTGTTTGCAATATTCAAGGACTTCAGTCAACATTCAAGGATGTTTCTGGGGCAGTGTTTGCAATACTCGAGGAGTTCGGTGAACATTCAAGGATGTTTCTGGGACATAGTTTGTAATGTTCAAGGACTTCAATGTACATTCAAGGACAATTCTAAGACATGAGTTTTGTAATATTCAAGGACTTCGGTGAACATTCAAGGATGTTTCTAGGACAGGGTTTGCAAAATTCATGGACTCCGGTGAACATTCAATGATGTTTCTAGGACAGCGTTTGCAATATTCAAGGACTTCGGTGAACATTCAAGGATGTTTCTGGGACATAGTTTGTAATGTTCAAGGACTTCAATGTACATTCAAGGACAATTCTAAGACATAAATTTTACAATATTCAAGGACTTCGGTGAACATTCAAGGATGCTTCTAGGGCAGTGTTTGCAATATTCAAGGACTTTGGTCAACATTCAAGGATGTTTATCGGACAGTGTTTGCAATATTCAAGGACTTTGGTGGACATTCAATGATGTTTCTGGGAAGTGTTTGCAATATTCAAGGACTTCGGTGAACATTCAAGGATGTTTCTGGGTTTCTGTGACATGAGTGTTTGCAATGCTCAAGGACTTCCATAAATATTCAATACTAATTCCAAAAGGTCTTGATGTTTCCTGGAAACATTTTATCAAAGACACAGCAGTTCAAGAAGTTCAGGCAATCAATGAGAATTTTATGTTTTTCAATTTATTTCATCATTTTCCATACCTGTAGTACTTTTATTGTCCCTATAGAGTAAACTTTATTGGAATAATGTGTTTTTCCAGAAATCAGATGATTTTGGATGAGTTTTCCAGACAAGCATGAAATTCTAGCAACATTATATTACACACTCAATGTTTTAATGGAATGGTAACAGACTGTATAAGATATTAAGATTGAACAGAAAACTGTGACTGCCTGATTTGTGGGGGAGATATATCTAACATAATGTCACTTAGGTAGATTGATACTCTTCTCATTTACCAAAGCCAAACATATAACTGCCATTCCATTCCGTATGATAGGACAAGAAATACATAATTCACAGTGAAACAGTCTGTTCAAATACATTCTTACATTCCTTACTAGTTACCGCTATCTCTTATAGTATAAATAGCACCAGACAACTTATAATTCCATATATTACAGACTGCTGTAAAATTTAAAAAAAATTCTCTAAACAATTAGGAAATGTCTAAATCTTAAGCAGTTCTCTAGCATCAGAATATATTGTAACCGGTCATCTGTATTGACAACCGGTTCTAGTTGAACCAGTCATCTGTACGGACAACCGGCTCTATTTGTAACCAGTCATCTGTACGGATAACCGGCTCTAAATGTAACCAGTCATCTGTATTCACAACCGGCTCTAGTTGACCCAGTCATCTGTACGGACAACCGGCTCTAGTTGAACCAGTCATCTGTACGGACAACCAGTTCTAGTTGAACCAGTCATCTGTACGGACAGCCAGCTCTATTTATAACCAGTCATCTGTACGGATAACCGGCTCTAAATGTAACCAGTCATCTGTATTGACAACCGGCTCTAGTTGAACCAGTCATCTGTACGGACAACCGGCTCTAGTTGAACCAGTCATCTGTACGAACAACCGGCTCTAGTTGAACCAGTCATCTGTGCGGACAACTGGCTCTAGTTGTAACCAGTCATCTGTACGGACAACCGGCTCTAGTTGAACCAGTCATCTGTACGGACAACCGGCTCTAGATGTAACCAGTCATCTGTACAGACAACTGGCTCTTGTTGTAACCAGTCATCTGTATTGACAACCGGCTCTATATATATAGTTGAACCAGTCATCTGTACGGACATTACCGGCTCTAGTTGAACCAGTCATCTGTACGGACAACCGGCTCTAGATGTAACCAGTCATCTGTAAGGACAACGGGCTCTAGTTGTAACCAGTCATCTGTACGGACAACCGGCTCTAGATGTAACCAGTCATCTGTAAAGTCAACTGGCTCTAGTTGAACCAGTCATCTGTACAAACAACCGGCTCTAGATGTAACCAGTCATCTGTACGGACAACCGGCTCTAGTTGAACCAGTCATCCGTACGGACAACCGGCTCTAGATGTAACCAGTCATCTGTACGGTCAACCAGCTCTAGTTGAATCAGTCATCCGTACAGACAACCCGCTCTAGATGTAACCAGTCGTCTGTACGGACAACCGTTTCTAGTTGAGAAAGCTTCATGTATCAGTTATCATCTGAAACACATCAGCGGGTACAGAACGATAGGGAATGTTACAGAAATAATCAATTATAATCGTCTACAGTATAGTCAAGGGGAGATCAACTGATACCTGACAGCCAAGGGGGGGACTAGGGGTGTCATCTTCAGGACAACCAAGCAAGATTATAAATTTTTATTGTTCCTTATTTATGGAAGGCCGGTGCGCCATGCTAAATGCGAAATGACAATTGCTAAATGCCAATTGCAAAATACCAATTATATGAAATGCCAAAGGCATAACTTTTGTAAGTGAAAAAAAAACATATCAGGAAAAATGTCAATAATAATAAAATCAGGTTGACAAGCTGGTACAATATAATTGGAAAGAATTCTAATAATATATCTCAGGTGCTACCTTTCTGCTAATCGCTAAATGGCAATTGCTAATTGCCAATTGATAAATGTCAATTGTGAAATTGAGGCATTTCGCAATTGGCAATTAGCAATTGGCATTTAGCAATTGGCATTTAGCGATTAGCAGAAAGGACTGTACTATAAAGCACCTGATATTTATTATTACTGTAGAATTCATTCAATTATATTGTACCAGCTTGTCAATCTGATATTATTATTATTATTATTAACATTTTTCCTGGTATGTTTTTTTTCACTTATAAAAGTTATGCTTTTGGCATGAGTTGGCATTTCGCAATTGGCATTTAGCAATTGTCATTTCGCATTTAGCATGGCGCACCGGCCGTCCATACTTATTAAAGACTGTGACATATAAGTTACATACGCCTCCACCATTTTATGATAGATCTAAAACTAACAGTATAATGAGTGGAGAGACATAATATAAGGAGTTTCGAACTTGTCATGCCAAAATACCATCAGTTATAATATTGATAGAACTACTGGTTACGTGTATATATGCCTGTCCTTGAAGACATTGTCTAGCTCTGATATAGTTTCACTTACATATCAATATTTCTCATGCAGTATGAGTATATAGAGTAATCACATCAGTATCACACACAGATAACTGTATCATTGAAAACGAAAAACAAAAAAATAGAAAAATATTAATTTTCATTTTTTTTTTTTTTTAACGATACAGTTACCTGAGGTATCACATGCTTGTGAATACAATACTAGAAGATGTACCATGATTTAAAGCCTTTTAGTAGAAAAAGGGTTCAATTAAATACTCCTAATAAAGTGGAGCTGTAACTAAAATTTAACTTGACTGGTATATATTATCCTATGTTCACCATTTACTCCTTACCAGCCAACATTATTCAATATGCAGGGCTGTAGCCAGAGGCAAATGTTGCCTAGGGTCTATTTGAGCTTTTTGTGGCGTCTTTTTCCGAAAAAGCATGCTTATTTTTGTAATTTTTTAAATTTTCACTGAGGCCCCTCAGTGTTGCTACGGGCCTGATAATTAAGAGATAAGCTAACAGTACACTATGAGTGGAGTGACATAGTATAGAGAGTGCTCTAGCTACATATCTCATGTGCAACTTTTCGTGACAAATATTAAGAATTATCTCCCTTGCTAAGTTGTCTTGTTAATTTCCATAATTGGATTGTCTCCCTTTGTACCCATTGTGAGAATACACTTGATGATGGAATATGTGAAATATTGATAGTATCTATTGAAAAAAGGGTTAAAACTGATTATACCCCTCTTTTATAGTATCTATTGAATAAAGGGTTTAAACTGATTATACCCCTCTTTTATAGTATCTATTGAATAAAGGGTTAAAACTGATTATACCCCTCTTTTATAGTATCTATTGAATAAAGGGTTAAAACTGATTATACCCCTCTTTTATAGCAGAACAGTTATGTAAGAACAGTAACCCCAACATTTGCACTTAGTAACAGACAGACGCACAGACAGGAGTTAAACTTTACACCCCATACCATTCTTTAAATAACATAAAAATAATATGTTGGTTATATACAAACATGCTTAATAACATAACATATTATATATTAGAATAGTTATCAAATAATATAAACATGCTTGCTATATATATATAATACTGAGGTATGGTACATATTGGGGTATAAGATATGCGTTGACATGTTCATCATGCTGGCTATATAATTATTATAATTATACATGTGTATCTAGGTACCAGACTTGTTTATTTCATTCTTCACCAGGTTTTACAGACATATTGTTCATTCAATGTTACAATGTCTAGAATTTCATTGACTTCATCATATTTATTAAATTTTATAGAAAAATTCTCGCATTTCAAGGGAACCTAACATTCCCCCATGGATATCATTAAGTTACTGTTTATAGCATGAATTAACCATGGTAACCAACAAAGGAGTGGGATCAGATGAGTAGTAATATTGCTATAGTGTGATTTGAGTTTATTTAGTAATATAGTAGTTTGATGAATGAACCTGGATACTAACCAGTACTAATTAAACGTTACATAAATGATTCTATGTAATCACAGTGGGTGCGATATATTCATTCAATTTGTCACTACTTTTAATATATATAATTATACCCTATTCACACTGTCGTGAGGAACCCATGCCTTCCTATTGCTTCATTACCTCTCCCCCGCCCACCACAGCCTGTATATCAATGGGTGCCCGCAGAACTGTAGTAACTGCATACTGATAAAGAAGGACTTACTACAGTATTGCAGGCACCCCTCGATATGTACATTGCTGCTTCGACATAGAATATACCACCAGAGTTAATTAAAGTGGACACTATATCATCACCTATCATCATTATTATTATGTCATTTGTATCTTAAAATACTTTATCTCATGCAGGCTTACAAATACTTTAAAAATAAATGTATGAATTAATATAATATATTAAATTAGGCCTATGGAAGAAAAGTGGCTAATTTTGTTTGGATGATAACATTGATCATTTTTTATTGATTACTGTAAAATTGTTTGTTATTAATTTGTTATGACCTGATGAAACATCGTCAAGTAAATAAATTAACGATATATCTTAATTTATACATGTTTGATGGTTAATTTTCTTAATCATATTGACTACAGTACCCATACTATATATTACAGAAGGTGTTAGGTAACATTCACCATACAGCTATACATTACCTCACTTCTTTAGCCTCATTCTGGTTTTTTACAAATTCCTCAATCCTTTACAGAAAGGAAAGGTTACATAAATTAACATTTCAAGCTGAGTAATAAAATGACAGAGGTAGTTATATAGCTAGACTTCTGAAACAGATCTATTATAATGGAGACAAAAGTATAAGTCCTTAGAGGATTATGTATCATATCATTAACTATCATCATACCATATAAGGATAAATACAACAAAGCATACCAAGGGCTTAGAGCACAACTATGGTATGTGCCTATATAAATTGATGTAGTTATCATAGTTATGCACCGAGCCCTGGATATGACGTGCATAATGGAAAAACACAATCAAATCACATAATATTGGCACTGATACATTTCATGGTCATCTTTGTAACTTGACCACTACACTCTGCGCTGAAAACAAGACATCTCTAATATATATGACTAACATTTGATTCTCTGACATTCATAAAACCCTACCTTGACCTCTATAGTACCGAGGTAATTATCAACCTTGACATTGTAGATAGATATATGACTTTACGATGAAGAAATAACTGGAAACTTTGACTAGAAACATTATTATGGTTGTCACATTATCATGCTTCTCAGTCAAAAGAAAATAATAATGTTATAAAAAAAAAATAATATTTTTTTTTACATTTTTTTTTTTTCAGTATGATTGCAAGGCCAAGTTGTTGAAGTGTTAATGATTATTTATAGATTATATTTTGTTATTAATTGAAGATAGAAGTCTTGGTATACACATATAGAGATGGCAGTAAGAGAATCCAATAGGAAGAATACAATTTCAAATACTTACGAAATATTTCTTCAAAAAATAATAACATCAGTATTAAAACTTGACATTCCTGATATGTTATTATATAAATACTTAAGCAAACAGCAAAACACTGAAATGTCTCATTAAATTTGAGATGATCGTAAAATTTAGTCGTTAAGATGTAATTTTTTACTTCAACTGCAAATTGTGACCAAAATTGAAACAAAGTTACAACAAAAACAACAACATGAAACACTTTAAAAAAACACAAAAGTAGGCAAACTATGTCAAAAGTAGTATTTTTAAAAAAATATACTTGTTTTTCAAAGTAAGAGATTTTAGCAGTTTATATCTGATAGCAACACTTTTATAATAATATTCTACGACTACAAAGCCAAGATCTCTGTGTGTACATTTGTCAACTTGTATGTGATGTTTTCTACTTCAAATATAGCATCATATTCGTGAACTGGAGATATTTCACAAGAATACATAATATTAATAGCTCTTTATCCTTTTATATCTATATACAGCTTGAAGTCTGAATATGTAATACAGTTCAGTCATACATGCAAGGGTGTCAACAGAGCCAAATTTAAAATCAGGAAAATCATATGTGGTCAAACATTTCTGCCAAATAAGAGGCCTCCAACTTCATTGTGTCCATATTTAACTAAGTTTTTATTCAGACATTCCTTAAAAACATAAGTTTGCCATTTCTCAAGATATTTTCATCAAATAACTTTTATTTTGATCAGGAATCATGGCTCTTTCAGGATATGTAAATCCTGAATTCCGGATAAATCAGGAAGATTGACATCCCTGTACTAGGATATACCAGCAATAGATGGTGTTTATCAAGCAGTCAGCAGCATTTCTCCCAAAATATTTCACTCATAATGTCAGTTCATTAAAGCAGAATGTGTATTAAAACCATTTCTAACTTGCTCTTCCACAATTAAATGACATTTTCTCTACTGGGTTGAACCCCCCCCCCCCCACCCATTTTTAACAGTTAAAACAAAAGATGTGGCTGTATTGATAGAGCTTTCCAGTAAATTCTTTATGTAAGAAAATAATTTCATGCGGAAGAATTGTTTTATCAAATTTTAATGGTGATGTGCGGGGCAATTTCTCACAGGTCATACTTAAAATTAGATTAAAAATTATTTAATACTGAAAATTGCAATAATTTATAGAAGTAAGAGTAAGACTGAGGAAATTATACCTGATATGTATTGTAAAAATTGATGCCAGTTTACACACAGGTAACTGCATCGTTAAAAACGATAAAAAAAAACGAAAAAAATATAAATTTTCAAAAAATCTTTTTTTTCCCCGTTTTCAACGATATAGTTACCTGTGAGTTTACACTGAAAGGTCGCCAAACAAGAGGGAAAGAGAGACAGCAGAATGTCAAACAGAAAGTGTGTACAAAGATTCTATCATACAGTGTCAAACATCACTCTTATAATATGATAAACTTATACAAAACTTCAACATTTTGTAAATCACTTACGACCTTATGAAAATAAAAAGTAACAATTTATGGATTGTTATATGGCATACCCTGTACGTGTGTTTAACTTTGAATATTAATTAAATTAAATTTTAAGCACATTTTGTAATTTGTAATATTATATTTCGAGATCGTAAAACCAGCATCATACATTCGAAGTCCAATTTTCACATTCATAACCAGTAAATTAACAAGACTAGGTCATTCAATTTTTCTTTTTTCTTAAATATTAAATGAAAAATCACAACTTATGACAATTTAAATTTTTATTTTACAAACAAGTTTCGAAAATTTAGTTCTCTACTTCAGTGTGAACAACTATTTCTTCAACCAATTTTCTAGCAAACATAACAATTGTATGGTGTACAGAATTTATAACCAGCCGAATCCATAGGTGACTTCATAAGGGACTATAGGAGTATTTTTTAATGGTAAATAGCTCAAACCAAATACCTTCAAACAAGGGTCGTTCATATATTATATCAATTCATACCTAAATATACAAATACAAATGTATAAACATTTGAAGAACATTTTGCTCTTATATAGTACTTCTTGGATACATTACATTAACATTAACCAAGACGACTGTTTACAAAAGAAACCACATAATTATACATAACTATAAGGCTTGTATGTAATAATAATAAATTTTGAGGGGTGCCCGCAAGACTGTAGTAATTACATATCGCTGGCTTAGAACCAGAAGGATGTAACTACAAAATCGATATACTGAGAAAACAAGAGAAAACTGTCTGTAATTTACTCTTTACCTATGGGAAAACACATTTTTAAAACTTCAGTTTGGCCAACATGACAATTTCAGATTTTCATGAAAATAGGCTCATAAGAAGCAGCGCCTTGTGAAGCAGATTTCAAATATGTCTTATAAGTGGTAAGTAGTAGTTACGACCTTCTGGTTTTAAGCCATCGATATAATTAAAGAAGGACTTACTACAGTCTTGCGGGCACCCATCTGTATATCTAGATAAATATGGTACACCTACTTTTTCTCTGCCTCTTCGAGTTGTTGTCTGAGTGCCTGTATCTCAATCTGTAAATCATCTACGACATCATCTAGACGTTTCTTTCCCCCTTCAACCAGTAACATCTGACCATTGATCAATGCTACAGTCTTCTCTAGTGCTTCTTTCTCTGTATTCAACTTATCTATCACCTCCTTGTCTAAAATTATACAAAGTCATAAAGGGGATCAAACATTGCATACTGTAAAATCATTCAATTTCGATGGGACGAAATTTCGTGGTTTTGGTAAACAAGAGGGCCTAAAGGGCCCTAGATCGCTCATCTGTTGCACAGTGGTCTTGGTATCAATACAACTTGCATTCTGACCATATTTCATGAAGATTGGATCAAAATTGTGACCTTCGAAGTATTCACAAGGTTTTTCTAAACTATCACCTAGTGACCAAGTTTTTGACCCCACATAACCCAATTTTTAACTTGGTATGGATTTCATGGAGAACAACATTCTAACCAAGTTTCATGAAGATTTAAGGTTATTCTAAGATTTGACCTAGTGACCTAGTTTTGGACCCCACATGACCCAGTTTTTAACTTGGCCTATATTTCATGCAAAACAACATTCTAACCAAGTTTCATGAATATTAGATCAAATTTGCGACATCGAGAGAGAACACAAGGTTTTTCTAAGATTTGACCTAGTGACCTAATTTTTGACCCCACATGACCCAGTTACAAACTTGGCCTTGTTTTCATGGATAACAACATTCTGACACAGTTTCATGATCAAACTGTTGCTTCTAGAGTGTGCACAAGCAAATTGTTGACGGACGACGACGACGGATTGTGGCAGCCTCATTGTTTGGCAATTTTTTACAACTTTGAAAAGAGCTGCACATGAATCATAGCACCGTGAGCACTTTGTTCTCAACAATAACATACATGCCAGAAAAATCTCCTGCATTTCATTGAAATTTGCTGCATTTCCATCACCAATCTCCTGCATAGGCTTCAGGAAAATATGGCATGTATGCAATAATGAGTCATAGTTCACTACTGATGATAAAACCTGACATTTAACAAGAATCATACAATGTGCCTATGTTACGTGACAACATTTGAAACCAAATCTTGCTGCGCTATAAGGCTATATAAGGTAATGTTAGTGTAACAATCTCTGAAATACCTCACAGAATAGATGTGAAATACGCACAGATCCTATAACCTGTGGGCATGTGTACTCTTGTCCACTCTGATCAAATGTCAAACAAGTCATATGTACTTATCTATTCATTGACTTGTGCTTACCTATTATATACAATGACTAGAAGACTGTAAAATAAGGAGCTGACATTAAAACTTCTTTCCATCATCTTATGATGTGTATAGCATTACTTCATCTGAACCCCTCAAGCTAGCTTGTCTAATGCTAAATATGGCATACATAATGTAAGACGAAGCCATGCATTATACTGGCTGATACATGATTCCAAGAAACGCCAGGTTCACATCATAACAAACTGTTTAACATTTACCAGGAATATATCTTTGGTTTAGAACCTGAAGGTCGTAACTACCTCTTACGACCTTATAAGGCTCATACATATTTGAAATCTGCTTCACAAGGCGCTTCTTATGAGCATATTTTCATGAAAATCTGAAATTGTCATTTTGACCAAAATGAAGTTTTAAAAACGTGTTTTGCCATAGGTAAAGAGTAAGTTACAGACAGTTTTCTCTTGTTTTCTCAATATATCGATTTGGTTCTTGTTCTATTAGCCAGCAATATGAGTGACCGATATTTCTGAATTTTGTTTATGAGTGACATGCACCCTGCTCGTTAATTAACGTACTTTGATTTTGTTAAATCATTTATCGTGTTAAACTGTTCTGTGTTGGATTGATTTATTTATTGGATTCTACAAAAATCAACTCTTATACCTGCTGTCGAGAAGACAGGTGCCACTATTGAAAGGTGGGGAGTTACCAAAGCGAGGTGAAGAAAGCTCAAACAAGCTGGATGTGAACAACCACTCTATCAAATGTTACACAGGAATTGTCTCTCTACAACTTCACTCAAGTCATCCAATATAATGATTTTTTTTAAATGCCGAGCATAGCCTTTATTCAACAATCAGCTCTATGCTGAAATATGGTAGGCATATATATGCGCCTCTAGCCGGACTTGAACCCAGGTTGCCAGGCGCACTAACCACTTAGCTACGGAGGCACATATTCCAATATAATGAAGATACATTTCTAGAGACAAATGATTCTTGGTTTAACTTACCTTTCCTGGTTTCAGAGCCTTCATGTCCATACTGTATGATAAATCTCTGGTGTCTTTCTTCAAGGTTTTCATGGTCCTTCTTCACATAGTCTAACTCACTCTGAAGTCGTTCCTTCTCACGAGTTAATCTGAAATCAATGGTTTTGATTTTTGATTGCTTGAACAGAGATATGAAATTTCTGACCCTTAAGGTCATCATCCAGCAGCAGCCAGTATGACTTACTGTACAATGTAATCTGTTACAGCTTGGCTATTTTGACCTGAGTCTGACCGTTATGCGAGAATATATTACAATGTTCTTGCTTAGAATATATCAATTTCAGCAAGCAAATCATGCGATATCGGCATTTAAGATTTGTGTTTGTATTACATCTCGAGCGTCTTAGTGATACTCCCCGACTATGAAAACATACACTCGGTGTGGTAAACGTAGACAATATATCGACTGTTAAATTATGGTAATCAAAAGGTCAGGCTCGTGTCAATGTGACCAAGCTATACATATGAAGAAACACCGTGCAATACAAGTCAAAGGTAGTCAAATAGCAGAAATTCTCTGGGGAGAAGTCAATAATATGATAGAAAGACTGCTTTCAGCAAATGCTTATGCCCCGGTGATAGCCTTGATCATAATATCAAGCTTAGTCAATCAACTTGAAAGCAAACAAAGGAACGAGCAGACAGACCTGTGAATCACTATATGCATCTGTACCAGTAGATGCCAGGACATAAAAAACATAACATTCAGTCTATGTAAAACAGGTGACCCCCAGGCAGGGCCAATTTTGACCCCAGGGGCGCATAATTTAAGCAATCTCGGTAGGGGACCACTAGATGATGCTACATACCAAATATCAAAGCCCTAGGCATTGTAGTTGTAGACAAGAAGATTTTTATATGTTCCCACTATAATAGTCTAAGTAAAACAGGTGACCCCCGGGGCGGGGCCAATATTGGACCCGGGGCATAATTTTAACAATCATTAAATTTTTAGATCTTTCATTTAGTTGTTTGATGTCAGGCGACCTTAAACATTCTGAAAAGTCACAAAGAATCATGAGCCAAAATTTTAATTTGTTATTTTAAGAAGTAAAAAAGGCATCCTTGACGATGTATACCAATGTTTTAAAATTTGTTTGAACAAGGTGAGCTGAAGAGAGTATACAAACCTTTCTAGTTCCACCCTGGGGACAACCGAACCATCACCACCCACAGCATCCTTCAATGTAACATTCTCCTGTAATATAACAACATTCATACATCAAAACATTAGCCATATACTGTAAAATCATTTAATTTCGTTGGGACGAAATTTCGTGGTTTTGGTAAAAAAGACAATTTCGTTTGGACTTGAATTCCTGGATTTTGCATTTCAGGTAATAAAAAAGGGTCAAAATTAATGTTTGTTGGGATTAAAGTTTGTGGTTGAGGTGAACCACGAAATCAACGAAATTTAACCCCCCACGATAATTAATGATTTTACAGTATTGTCCCAACAGATTAAACTGAGACTACTTGAATAATAAGTCCAGAAAATCCTGAAGTTATGAAACATTTACTTACAATCACATGACTATTGTATACATATATGGCTTTATACGGAGATAACAGTACATAGTAAGTAAACAAAGGAATCGAATATAGCAAAATATAGCCGGACGCACTTACAGACTTTGATGAGTGTCAGTTTGATCAAGCTATACCAACACACACCATGCAAGACGTCTGCTAATTTATAACAACATATTTCCATGTTCTTGCTTTCACTCTTTATCTTCAAATTTAAGAATTAAAACTCATCGACACAAAGGAGGCAAGAAGATTTTAATAAATATATAGATCAAGTGAAAAATGTGTTTAATGGTGACCTGAATTCAACAACCACCCATTTTAAGCAGTACACTGATTAGATCACAATGTCATAATGTATCCCTCCAACAGATTATAATAATAGATAGATCTGTACCCACGTGACAATGGTTCTTAAATTGTAACATAGAGTTATTGTTAATAAAGTTTTGTGTTAGACGGACTAGTTCTTAATTATATTAAGGTTATTACTATTTTAAGACATTAACTTTGTCAAACTAGAAGCAGAAGCAAGTCATATATCACTATTTGCTGCATGCTCCTTGATTGAAGAACTCCTTCATTTGGTTTATTATGATACATTCGACCTTGACCTACTAGATTCTGGACTGCCTATTTTAGACCTGACTTTGACCACGGAACTTTGACCTTGGAGTCTCATTTATGTTAATATTGACCTAGTAGATTAATTACTGTCTATGGTGCATTGACTTTGAATTTAGAGATGAAGGGCAGTCACTGATCCATATGACCTTTGCCCAGTAGACAAAGGCTTGACTTATGTACATTTGACCTTGACCTAGGAGACAAAAGGCAGCAGCTGGTAGTTTTGACCTTGGCCTTACAGATAAAGGCCAGAAGAAAGCCAAAGAGCACAGTGTGACAACTATGGACCTGGGTATTAAGGAAATTATAACCTACATTTCTATATTAGAACACACATTTACACATTCACCAACAATTCTCCACCCTTTACAGACAACTTACAAACTGTTTGTTCATTTGTCTAGGAGGCAACTTGTCATACGCCTCTTGAAGTAACAACAAACCAACAGGATTGTTACTGGGTTCATGCTAAAGTGAGAAACTTAAACATCTCAACTTCTATTCCAAAGAAATTTGGTAGTACGAGTATTCTTTTTTTATTTACATAGACAATATTATAGGAAAAATCACTGTATGTTATGATTAACATCATAACTATATTACAGGGTTTTCCCTAGAATTTTCCATACGAGGGTCCCAGGACCCTTAAGGTTTATATTTAGGGAGTCCCTGAGAAATTTTGGGGGTCCCTTCACTATACTATTAGAAATGAGGGTCCCAAGGCAAAAAGTTGCATCAGGGACGCAGAAAACCTGCATCAGGGAAATCCCTGATATTACATAGATCACAATTGAAAATTCTGTGCCATACATAACACAACATACAAGTCATGTTCCAAATGCTTGAACAGTTTCACCAAGTGATCTTGTTTCTCCCCAAGGTTAGATCAAACTAACCAAGGTGTCATGTAGACCAATCTTGTAACCAGCTTTCGTAACTTAATGGAGGGCCAATATTTGATGTTAGAATAACATGCAGTTTCCGGTAACAGTCAATCATCAGTTTTTCAACGCTATCAAGGAGTTAATACCTTCCCAGGAGTAAGTAACCTTTTAGTTCTATTTGATTCCATGGTTTGATTCTCATGAGCCATATTGTAAAGTAGTCCGTGATAATGGTGGCTTCCCTATTATGTCAGGGGCACTTTTGTTAGATAAACGCTGAGAAGTTCCGATTGGCAACACATGAGATAGCCCTAGCATCCTTGCTATGTCTATGATCTTTTAGAATGTGTCATGAATGTAACATTGTTAAAGTTTCTACGGTTAACATTGATGATACGCTTCTTATTGCCTTCAAATTTAAGTATCATGTATGCAAATCATATGTTGTTAAAATCCATGCAATAAAATATGATTAAGCTATTATGACTAAGATGCATTGGATCAAAATTATTAACAATTAAAAGCCAATTTTTTTTACAAAGCACAACAAATGACAACACAGGCCAATAAAATAGCTCATTTACAATGTGAGTTAATAAATACTATTACTACAGTAAATCAATTAAAAAATTCAAACAGCAGCCAATCAAAATGATTTAAATGATCACATGACTTGATATCATCCAATCCAACTGAACTATATTATTTGAATGTTAAAATTAAGGCTAATCTACATAAATCACATTTCATGATCAACCAATCAAATAGGCCGATTAAAGAGTAAAATATTACTATAAAAATAAGTGAATTGCAAAGCTAATAAAATTAAACTACAAAAGTTAACATGCCAAAATAGCCGCCAATGGCCGTCAAATGTACTCACACTTTTTCGCACAACAATATGTTGTGGAACAAGAATAAATGAATCAGGCGATGATATGGTGGATGAATCAGGCTAGAGATAAAATTACATACATAATCACCAATCCTTGCAACAAAAGTTAACAACTTGGGCACAATTGTCATTTGACAGAATAATGTAGTTATTAAAGATACATATCAGTCTGTACAGTTAAAGAACATACTGATGGCTGCACAGTTATAGAACTTACTGATGGCTGCACATTCATAGAACATACCAAATGGGCGCACATTTATAGAACATACTGACAAGATGCATGTACAGTTATAGAACATACTGACAAGATGCATGTACAGTTATAGAACATACTGGCCAGATGCATGTACAGTTATAGAACATACTGGCCAGATGCATATACAGTTATAGAACATACTGACAAGATGCATGTACAGTTATAGAACATACTGGCCAGATGCATATACAGTTATAGAACATACTGACAAGATGCATGTACAGTTATAGAACATACTTATGGCTGTACAGTTATAGAACATACCGATGACCGTACAGTTATAGAACATACTGATGTTGCACAGTTATAGAACATACAGATGGCTGCACAGTAATAGAACATACTGATGGTCGCACAGTTATAGAATGTACTAACTTGAGGTGAGACAATGGATTATAAAACATTTATAAAGAACTAGGTTATATGGAGACAAAATCTCATTAGTAATCTGGACAGGTCTTCAAGTAATCTGGTTCCAGTCATTATCAGCTTAAAGTGTCCGACATTTATCTTAATCTAACAGAATGAAGGCAAGCAGACAACAACTATAGGAGCATCAATGTGACAGCATGCCACCAGCATTATAATCCCTGCTCGCTCAATCTGGGTGTGTGGGAGGAGATAGAAATACTGTAGCCATGACATGATTACATGTAACCTTGATTAACAAGGTCAGGTCATCGTAGAAAACTTGAAGCAACAAAAACTAAATGTACTGGAATTCCTAGAAAACAAGCCAAATCAATAGGGCTTAAATATGTCCGCCTATTCTTTGACAAGGAAATTTAGCCATTAACTAATAAGAAATAATACATGACTCAGTGGGGGTAAGTGAATACAAAATTTTGAGGGTTGTCTGCAATACTGTAGTAAATCCTTCTTTATTTATATGCAGTTACTAATAATAATAATAATAATAATAACGACTTTATTTATTGTGGATTACATATTTGACAGTTAATATAAATTTTCAATAAGGTCCACTGAAAAGAAGAAACAAAATAACATAATAAACAAATAACAATAAATAAACCCCCTCCCCAACATAGGCACATATATAAAAAAAACATATTGTATGTAGTGAATTGCAAATGATAGTGTTTTTGTTTTGTTGATAGACTGTAAATATTAGATACTTTGTATCTTACTACAGTCTTGCGGCCAACCCTCGAAATATAGTAAATGAAAATTATCACTCAATAGACTCAATTCAAGAAATATTGAGGTTTTCTTATATTTTCATTAAATGTTTCTGAACAAGTACCAAGAAAACATAGATGATACAGATTTTGTATTATTCCTGAAATGAATCTAATAGACAATCAATTAGAAGTTAAACGTGGAATGGGGATTACACCTTATACAAAGCTGCAAATTTTACATTGTTGATGGTGGGTGGGGCCCTGAGTGGGGAAAATTCAGTGTATGTAAAACTGGTATAAACAGCATGTGAATCGCCGTTGCTAATACATGTGTCTTGACCAGTTGACAGCAGTTTTTGTGTGAGAATGTCAGTAGGCGGAATAATTTATTAATTACATGTTGACTGGAATTTGTGGACATGGAAAATGAATAAAATTTGAAGCATGCAAATATATTATTTCATGCAAATTACGTCCTTTAAATTAAGCAAATGATTTTCCATGGTTAGACAAAATATGCAAATGAGGTGTAACATGGAACGTGCAAATGATATAAAATATAAGTCCCTAACTACTTTAAATAAGTTAATTGAAATAAGTTAATTGATAATATGAAAATAATGTAAATATTCAAATAAGTTGTACTATGCAAATGAGGTATGATATGGAATGTGCCAATGATATGAAATGTAAGTCCCAAACTACTTTAAATAAGTTAATTGATACTAAGCAATTAATGTAAATATTCAAATAAGGTGTACTATGCAAATGAGGTAAAATACCGATGTTTCATCTAGGCTGTATGATTCATGCTAAAAATTGAGAGAATGCACATTTTATCTGAAGGAAAGCACAGAAGATTATGCACAACACTTTCTTTGTTCATTTCTGTTATAAAGACTTTATTCCCGATCTAGCAATTCTTAACTATAACAGGCACCATTGTTGGTACTCTTATCTTTTATTTACGATTCTATTTAAGGCATGAGCAAGTAAATTTGGTCGCAATAATTTTAACACAAGTTTTCGGTAATACAAAAAAATTACCATTGTTATTCATTAGTAGAGACCGAAAAGACTGTTACAATTTTTCTGACATTTTTTAATCTTGGTGTACTTATTTATATTATATTCTTACCAAAAAATTACTTGTATAAATTGTGGCACCATGAAATGTACTGAGATTTATTGAACCTGCCACCCCCCCCCTGCCCCCCCCGCCCCGGAGTAAGAGAAACTAATTGTTATCTACCGGGGACCTGGGGTCATCTGACAGTCCCCACTGTTGTCATCTTCTGTCTCTAGTTGCATGTATTTATGTCAATCTCCCTAATTAATAACAGGGCCTAACACAGTAGGCATTAACAAGAAATAAATGAACATGGTGTAATGTATAAATGATATACTGTAAAATCATTTAATTTCGATGGGACAAAATTTTGTAGTTTTGGTAATTCGTGGATTTTGCATTTTAGGTAATAAATACAAGGGTCAAAATTATTGTTCAATGGGATTAAATTTCACGGTTACCGTAGAAGATGAACCACCAAATCCACAAAATTTAAACCCCCATGAAAATTATTAATTTTACAGTATTTAAATAACACATAGCTTTGAGGGTGACAGTAAAAATGTCAGCCTGAGGAAAGTACTGTTACCCAAGGGCGAAGCCCGCGGGTAACAGTACTTTCCGAGGGCTGATATTTTTACTGCCACCCTCAAAGCTATGTGTTATTTATTTTATTACCCCAAACTTTTTTCGTCCACAATCTATTTTTGGTAGATATAGGTACGAATCGTTACGGGTACGAATGAACTTACTTTCAATTTCGCAAGGTGTAATTTACGGTGAACTCTACAGGAGTCGATTTCATGGCATAATGTATGAATAATACGAGTTAAAGACTCTGTTCCTTGTTTCCCCAAGTACTCAAATCGTGTGAAAGTAGTTAATTACCTGATTATTTAAAGGATTCAACATCAAACATCTTGATCCGGCTGCTGACCGTAAAATAAACAACTTCAATCTACCCAAAGGAAAATATGTAGCAAGAAGTATTAATGTCTTTCTAAGAAAGCGTAGATGCGCCCTATTCTTGCAAAATTTTTTGAAACCCAATACGTGGCTGGGTATAGAGAACTCGAACTAAAACCATCGTTAGGCGGGTGAAATACGCCGCCATGTTTGTTTTTTGCATTTATTAATATACCACGTGACATGAAAAGTACTGTCAAAAAAGTACTATCACCCTGCTGACAGTAAAAAAATGTTCAATCACGTGGTGTATTGATCCGGTTGATCGTAACAGTAAGAATATTACATGTTTGTCTATGGGAAATTAACATTACGAAAAAAGTGAGGGGTAATAATAAATAATATGTTACCTGTTGTAGAGCTTCAGCCTTCTCATTAACTTGCTCATTGATGTCTCTTAGTTGTTTGTTTGCATCCCTTAATTCATCAATCTTAGATTCTAGCTCCTCTAACTGGGGTTTCTTGTAGATGAGCTCACTGTTAGCCTACAAACATTCAAACATTCACAAATAAAATAGTAAAAAATGAAGTAACATAGTCATCTATTTAATTTAATACATATTGTATTTCAAAAAAAAACATTGTAATTAATTTGTTATGACCTGATGAAGCCATTTAGGCGAAAATGTAGTCAAGTAATAAAATTAACCATACATTTTTATTTATAGGTGTTTAGTGGTTAATTTTCTTACTTGTATTTCCATAGAAATAGGATTGGGCAACAGGCTAAGCCTATATTAGCCCTCTACTCTCAAGATAGACATTGACCCTTATACTAGATGTTAAACATTGTGATCAGGTTTCAATAAGATTCGGTTATGATGTCACCTCTAGAGTGTTGACAAGGTTTATCTCAGATATTCTTATAAGCCTATTTTCATGAAAATTGGAACTTGTCATGTTGACCAAACTGAAGTTTAAACAGCTTGTTTCACCATAAGTAAAGAGTATTTTGAGGACAGCTTATCTTTTTTTCTCAAATTATTGATTTTTTTGTACTTATGACCTTCTCGTTCTAAGCCAGCGAATTAGGCAACAAATGTAAATCAATGTGTTGTAATGGTAAACTAAAACCAAGAATAGCACCGATGTGTTGTATTAATTATACTAAGGGAGACTTTCCAGTGTGATTATAACAGTTATACTAAACCTGATATTAATACCAGTGCACATACAGTGAGACTTAAATACACTGAAAGACAAACACAGTCTGTTTCTCAGAAATTAACTACCATGTAGCAAGCATGAAGTGCTAATATCAAGCTAAACAATCTCCAAATGTCTCCATCTCATATATTCTTGTCAAACTTTGAATTTAGCACTGGATGACCCTGAATTCCAGACATTGTGCCTAACAAGTAAACCATCTGTATTAACATTTATCACATATTAACTTGCAGTCTGGAAGAGCATTAAAGCCCTGCCGGAAATATCATAATAGCCCAGCCCATTCATTAAACATTTCAATTAGCATTATGTTGGTTAGTTCAGGATGACGCAACGCAAGCCAATCCGTGCCTTCAATCGACCTGTGACGTCAGTATAATACAAACGTTGGCATGACGTCGCGTGCATTGTAACGCTAAATTTTGAATGAAGCCTACATGTAGCGTACATCAGCGTTTTGAACGTTAACGAGGGTTCTCTAAGGTTAGGTGATACATAGAATTTTACAGCCGTGCTAATTACATACAAGTTTTATTAAACATGTCAACAAAAACAATGTGATACTTGGCAAAGCCTCATGTCATATTGTTTTGTCAACTTGATTAATAAAACTTGTATGTAATGAGCACTCATGCAAGATCCTCTAATTCATATTCACCAAACTACGCCTTACCAGTAATTCTTCTTTCTGTACGATCAGATTGTCTCGTACTTTCTCCAGTTCACCAATTCTACTCCTGTAACAAATACAAACAACACAATAGTATAGTTCAATTTTGAACCCTGAGCCATGAACTTTCAGACGAGTCTATTTGGGCGGGTAACCCGTGATTTATTCAATAGTCATTATATTAAGATAAGCTACTAACTACTGTGTGTAATTTATCGATGTACAGTTTATCGGTGAATGGAGTAAACTTTAAAAGTGCAGTCACGGCTCAATGCTCAAAATCGAACTATAGTTACTCCAAATATAGTTACATATATAAACATGAACAGTAGTCATGGTAGGGCTTTTACAATGCTCATCTAACAGCAGAGTAGCTCCCATCTGGAACAGCAAGTTTACACATTTCTTTACCAAATGGATGAACGAGCCAAGAAGAAAATAAAGCAGTTAATGTCTGCACTCCATTTGTGCCTCTATGTTTGCAACTAGTTTTTCACACTGGTTTGACTGTACTGCTTACAACACATACATATTGCGGTAGATTTAGTGTACAGCTAACAATGGATTACCTTAGATGTTCATTATCATTTCTATACTGATCTATCTTGTCTGTCAACTTGTCAATATCTTTCAACTTTTCTAAGCTGGAGTCAGCCTGTAATTCAAGAAAACAACATTCATATTAAATAATTTGCTTCAAATCTTATTTCCAACCCATCAGGTGAGATCTGTAGGAAAATATTGCCATGCAGGTACCAGGCTTCTATCCCAGAGCTATCCCACTATAAGTATTCAAACATTGTCCACGACAAATAGTTTTCTGCAGCCAGACAGGTTACAGAATGTATTGTTATACTTGACCTAAGGTTTTGAACGATGACTTTTTAACGATTGTATGTTTTTCTGTAGTTTGGGTGATGATCAAATTGATTCTGGTGATTGTTTATCCGCTATTTATGTTGATAAACATACATTACATGAAATAATAGATATATTGTACTCTACAAATGCAAATCGCAACTTATTTAGACTTAGTTGTATTAAGGTTATTCATCTTCCAAGGGGTCTTAGACTTTGACTCAATAAATAAAGGATATTTGTTGATTTTGGTGAAAGATCGAATTTTATTTCACCGAGTGATCACAGAAATCATTATTTTCACGAGTGGCGTAGCCACGAGTGAAAATATAATTTTCTGTGATCACGAGTGAAATAAAATAATTATTATTATTTGCTTCATTTTTTCGTAAAACGGTACAGTAATAGGCTATATTAAAAAAAATTACGTTGAAATTAGAACGTCACGACCTGACAAATATGATGTCACAATGACGTAACACATATTTTGAAGCCCAGCGCTGTTGACGTTGGGTTTCTTTTTCTGCATGATATTGGAACCAGCTCCAAAATAGTAAAATAACAAAATGATAATTTCACTGTTATTTTTCATTGTTATTTTAACTGAAAATCACCATAATCTATTGAAAGCTAATAATAAATCTCAATAATATCAATTAAAAAGCTATAAATGTGGTGAGATAGTGTTATTGTTGAGGAAATTTAGTGGTGTTTAACCGCATTTAGCTGCCCCTTACTGTTGGCTTGACTGTTGTTCCCTGCATATTGTTATATATAGACTGGTTCATGGTTTTCTTCACTTAAAGTTGTAGGCCAGACTGTGACATTAGCCAATTATGTTTTGATAATCGGTCACATGCTCTCCCTGCCAAAGACAATTTTTATATCCCAAGACTACCTTAGGTGTAGTAACATCAGTGTGTAGAATCACATGATCAAATGAATGCGGTTTTACGCTCAAAACTATTGCGATTTCGTCTGCTAATGGTGAGTTTTTTCTTGATTATAACGATTGTGCATTTAACATATGGTTATATTATATAGCCTAATGTACATTCCGTATATCTAAGAATATTGACAAGTACCGAGTTTGCTCTATCTTTAGCTGTTTTTTATTGATGCTCGACCAAATGCAGTTTGGTCGAGCATCAATTAAAAACAGCTGTGTTGATAAAAGGTTTGATTTAACACCCTTCAGAACGAACTTCCCAATTCTGCTGATACCTGATGAGAAATATGCCTGAATATACTTAATGACAGGTAAATCAACAGGTACCAGTCACTCCTACATTCACCCTACCTTGGCTATATTTGTCAATCCTCTGTTAACCTCACAATGCTATATCAGGAAGCTATATAATTGGTTTTATTTTTGGTCTTATTTATAAGATATTTTTAATTAATCACATGGTAATGTGCAGGTGAGATATATTTTTTCTATTTAACATCATATTTCTGAATGACATTAATCTTGTAGAACAGCTGCATGAGATTGTTACAATAATCAGGCAAAATGATTATGTTCAAACCTCCTCAAAATACACCTATAAGGGCATTAAAACCTTGAGAGTTTTATTAAGGTTATTGAATATAAAATTATTTGGTCAATTTGCAAACATGTGCAAAGCTGAATACGCCCATACATCAAAGATGGGAGAACATAATAATTAAAACCTTTTAAACTCATGAAAAGGAATGTGTAATTATGATTTTGTGGATCAAGGGCTCCATGCAAAACTATGGTAAATATATCAATTTATAGAGGCAAGTAACATAGTTTTGCACGGAGTCCTGAATCATAGATATAATAGGGATTGAGTTAAAAATTTATTTGTAATACTGAAGTATATCATTATGAGGAATAGGAAATATGAATGGCACTATATGGCTGGTGAAAGAGTAAAATAGCAGAGGTTCTGGAAGGGTTCTGGAATGTTATAGAGGAATATAGCAGAGGTTCTGGAAGGGGTCATGAATGTAATAGAAAATATACCAGAAGTTCTGGAAGGGCTTAGGAATGTCAAAGAGAAATATACCAGAGGTTTTGGAAGGGGTCCTGAATGTAATAGGGCAATATACCTGAGGTTCAGGAAGGGGTCAGGAATGGAATATAGCAATACACCCAAGGTTCTGGAAGGGTTCAGGAATAAAATAGAGAAATATACCAAAGGGTCTGAATGGAGTTAGGAAAGTAATAGAGAAATATACCAGAGGTTCTGGAAGGGGTCGTGAATGTAATAGAGCAATATACCTGAAGTTCTGGAAGGGGTCAGGAATGGAATAGAGAAATATACCTGAGGTCCTAAAAGGGGTCAGGAATGGAATAGAAATATACCAGAGGTTCTGAAAGGGGTCACAAAACGAGATAGAGAAATATAGCACAGGTTCTGGAAGGGGTCACAAAATGAGATAGAGAAATATAGCACAGGTTCTGGAAGGGGTTATAAATCGAGATAGAGTAATATACCACAGATTCTGGAAGGGGTCATAAATCGAGATAGAGAAATATAGCACAGGTTCTGGAAGGGGTTATAAACTGAGATAGAGCAATATAACACAGATTCTGGAAGGGGTCATAAATCAAGATAGAATTATATAGCACAGGCTCTGGAAGGGTTCATAAATGGAGATAGAATAATATGACACAGGTTCTGGAAGGGGTCATAAATGGAAATAGAATAATATAGCACAGGCTCTGGAAGGGTTCATAAATGGAGATAGAATAATATAGCACAGGTTCCAGAAGGAGTCATAAATGGAAAAAGAATAATATAGCACAGGTTCTGGAAGGGGTCATAAATGGAAAGAGAATAATATAGCACAGGCTCTGGAAGGGGTCATAAAAGGAAATAGAATAAAATAGCACAGGCTCTGGAAGGGGTCATAAATGGAAATAGAATAATATAGCACAGGTTCTGGAAGGGGTCGTAAATGGAAATAGAATAATATAGCACAGGCTCTGGAAGGGGTCATAAATGGAAATAGAATAAAATAGCACAGGCTCTGGAAGGGGTCATAAATGGAAATAGAATAATATAGCACAGGCTCTGGAAGGGGTTATAAATCGAGATAGAGTAATATTCCATAGGTTTCAAGAAAACATTAATTTAACAAATATCAAAACTAGTATTTAAATTGCTGTCAATTAAAATCTTAAATTTGTGCATAAAGAATAATCACGAATTGCCAAAATTTGTTGTAATGGTCATAATAAGTAAGTGATATTTGAGTTTCTATTTATGCAAATATTAACTTATGAGCAAAGAAATCTAATAACTTAACTTCAAACTGAATGTGATCTCAAAATTGATTATCAGGGCCTCATATCATACAGCACTGTGACAGTAAATCATTATTAATATTGATAATGAAAAGTGACAATTAAACTGTTTGTACTTCACAAGCTTATCAGATAACAGCTGCCAATAATATTTAATTATTTGACCTTGAAAAGTCGTATCATGATTTATGAGCCCTGGATTTTACAGTTAGGTTCATTATATCTAGGTTTAAGATATTTTTCTATACACAAATAGTCAGTGATATCAATAGAAAAACGAGTCAAAGAGAATGCACATGTTTTATTCTTTATTATCAGTTCAGCACTATATGTAACATATACAAATCCTTAATATATCCTTAATTATTCTAGATTATATTTACAATAATTACTACTTACATACTACTAATATATCATATATATTACAGTTAATCAAGACTTCGCACTAACAATTGAACAACCACCTGTGTTAAGAATCAGTAATCAGTGAATGTGCCTGTAGTGAATAACCTGCCCTTACATGTTTTACTGTACATAGTGACTCACATATTTCACTAAATTGATGTTATTCAACAGATATTATTCATTTGGCACTGTTTATAGTTGAAGGAACAGACATGGTAATTATCATTAACCATTTAGTCAAGGATACCCCATTTTCGCGAAACTATGTAGAGACAAATATGCCGACAATAGGCAAAATGCTAATGTTAGTTTCTACAACACAAGTACCTCATAGATTGTTCAGTTTTATAGAACAGAATAGCATGGCTGTTTTTATAGAGAACAACTGTCACAGTACTTTAGTTATAAATTAGGCTGACCCCTTATAACAGGTGAATGCTTAACGTAGGTGATCACTGATAACAGGTTGACTGTATAGAATATTAATGTTGTCAACATTTCATCTAAAACTAGACTTACTGTAATATCATGATTATAAGACATATTAAAGGAGAATCATATACTTCAGTTTACAAGATTGTATAAATATTATATCACAGTCAAGTTTATCTATACAACACTTATAAACAAATTGTCACACAAAATGAGAAAAATTTGAAGACTATTATGGTAGGTTTTATCATACAAGGGAAGTAACTCAGTTATCTCTGTGTTTAACGAACAAGAATTACTGAACTTAGTCATGTGAAATTATTGTATATATCTAATAGCACTGTTTGTATACATGACCACCAAGAACCTTCAAGAGAGATCATTCAAAGATACCAAACCCCTGCACCATCCATCACCAGGGCCGGTACTTAAAGCATTTTAAGTGAAAACTTAGAATTTTCTTAAAATCTAAAAAATTTCCTTAAGCATATCAGCTAAACATGAAAACTAATAATTAACATTTATTTACATTGTTTAGAAGCACTATGTAAAGAGTTACAATAATCATATAGAAAACATAAGAGTATTTTTTATTTCATTAGCAGTATGGGCAGCTCAATATTTTAACTTAAGTCAAAATATTTAAGTTTTCACTTAAGATGCTTTATAACTTACCAGCCAAGGCTCTAAACCACAACCAACAGACAGACCTTGCTAACACTACCAACAATGCCAAGTCTAACAAACATAATGAGCAGAGCCAAGTCAAATGCACATCACCATTAATGCCATGCCAGTTAAGAGATTTCAAGTTGATAATCAGGTACATTATATTAGTAATGACTGACTACACAATGTACATAGTTATATAGATGTTACAACCTTTAAAATTATAAAATTACCTAATACTGTGCAATATGTCACTATACATGTGCACTTCTATATTTCCAGCAGATCATTCAAAGAAAATCAGTTGGTTTGTCTAAATTGCCAAAACAAGTTGCAAATCAAAACGTAATGGCATACAGTATACTTAATAATTTGTAAAAACAAATTGTCATTTTTCAATTCCACAAAGGAATATTTTGCATTAAGTATTGAAATATTAATGTGTAGACTGACCAAAGCAATAATCTAGCAAACTGCAAGGCCATACATATTTCTTAAGTTATTTACATTTTTGTCAACTAATTACCAGAATGCACCCTTAACAATTTCAAATGTACAGGCAGAGGCCACGAATTAGTTTAAGACTACAGTTATGAAGGGTATCTCCCAAATTTTCTATTTCAATTGAGTTTCTGTAACCAGACCAAATCTTAATCACACAAAGGAGATCTATGGTTGAACAAGTTTGCCATGTTCTACCTCCCATTGAGAAACTATATCAAACATAATATTTCCTGCCTAGCATTGGTTTGAGAATCTCAAGCTATAATAAATATCCCATATTTACCCTCAATTGAAATTCTTCAGTTATTAAATATGACATATCTACCACCCATTAAAGATCTTAGAATAACAAAGAGCACATTTTTTACCTCCCATTAAAGATCTTAGGATAACAAAGAAAACATTTTTTTACCTCCCATTAAAGATCTTAGGATAACAAAGAGCACATTTTTACCTCCCATTAAAGATCTTAGGATAACGAAGAGCACATTTTTACTTCCCATTTAAGATCTTAGAATAACAAAGAGCACATTTTTACCTCCCATTAAAGATCTTAGGATAACAAAGAGCACATTCTTACCTCCCATTAAAGATCTTAGGATAACAAAGAGCACATTTTTACCTCCCATTAAAGATCTTAGAATAACAAAGAGCACATTTTTTTACCTCCCATTAAAGACCTTAGGATAACAAAGAGCACATTTTTACCTCCCATTAAAGATCTTAGAATAACAAAGAGCACATTTTTTACCTCCCATTAAAGACCTTAGGATAACAAAGAGCACATTTTTTACCTCCCATTAAAGATCTTAGGAAAACAAAGAGAACATTTTTCTACCTCCAAATGAAGATTATAGTTGCCTATTTCTATAGAATTCAATTCACAACAAAGACAGACCAACTGTGGCTAGAGGAGCAATATTCCCAATGTAACCAAACAAACTATGAAACATGTAAATATTGGGTGCGGTTTTAAGTACCTTTTGCCGATGTCTAGCATCCTGAAATTATGTAATCATAAATAATCTCACTAAAATACATCTCACTAATAATTCATCAAAATTAATAGAAGGTTATAATTTCAAGTTGTAAGAAAAGCACACTTGTAAGAATCACTCATCACAAAAGTTTCTTGAACATCATCATGCAACTGCTATTTGCATTGAGGCCCACAAGGAAGATCGGGAAATGCTGAATGTGTCAGCCTCGTTAAATAAAGACGTTACTTTGTTACTTACTTAATTATTATTTGCCATAATATCTTGCAAATTATGAAAATATTCCAGAGGTAAGCTCCTAATTTTTATGAAGATATAATTTTAGACCAATAAATTTGGCACAATATTTAATATTTCTAAGTACAATTACAAGAAATTCAATAGAATTCAACGGAGAAAAAAGAGTTGATCCAGATGAGGTCTGGCATTAAGAAGTTGATGATGCTCAAACTTACTGTACTGATATAGTGAGTAATTCTTACAGTTAACATACTTTCTGTAATATAAATGTTCACAGCAAACCAAACACATGCAGAAGATAAAACCTGTGCTAAGTGATTAGCACCCCAAACTTCAACATATTTCCTCATTTCTTTTTTTTTTATTCATGTACTTTAACAACAGAATGTATAGCTTGGCTATTTTAACCTGAGCCTGACCTTTATGAAAGAATATATTACAAGGTTCTTGCTTTGAATATATCAATTTCCGCAAGCAAATTGTGCATTATCGATATTTCAGATTTGTGTTTGTATTACATCACGAGCGTCTTTGTTATACTCCTGATTATAAAAACATAGACTCGGTGTTGTAAACGTAGACAATATATCAACTGTTAAATTATGCTAATCAATAGGTCAGGCTCATGTCAAATTAGCCAAGCTATACATGCATTTCAAGAGCAAAATGGATCTGGTGATTTTTCATAAAATTGATAGTGTAAAAAGATCAGCGTAGCACAGGTTTTATTGTAGTATATATTCTCACTGGATCACAACATCAACACTTGGTTCTAATCACTTAATGTAAAATCATGTAATTTAGATGGGACAAAATTTTGTGGTTTTGGTAAAAAAGACCATTTCATGGATTTTGCATTTCATGTAATAAATAAAGGGTCAAAATTATTGTTTGATGGGATTAAATTTTGTGGTTAAAGGCAAACCAGGAAATCCATGAAATTTTATCCCCTACGAAAATTAATTATTTTACAGTACATATACAGTCAACCCTTGTAATAAAGAATAAAGCCACCCTACCAGATTAGAAATGTGTGTGCTACATGATAATGTAACAAATGTATCAATAAGAGTTGAGAATAAATATGCTGATTTTGTAATCCAGTGAGAGATATTCAAATATTGATGGGTGAAGGAAGAACAAGGCTTAAGGTTTAATTATCTAAATTAAATATTAATCCAGTGTTCGTCCTTCACCCTTCAACTAGAATCAGGTTATATATAAAACAGCAAAATGAGTACAAGAAACTAGAATCAATCAACTCTAATAAAGCTGGCTTAGAACAAGAAGGTCGTAACTACCAAATATATATATTGAGAAAACAAGAGAAAACTGTAATTTACTCTTTACCTATGGGAAAACACGTTTTTAAAACTTCATTTTGGTCAACATGACAATTTCAGATTTTCATGAAAATAGGCTCATAAGAAGCGCCTTGTGAAGCAGATTTCAAATATGTATGAGTCTTATAAGGTAGTAAGAGGTAGTTACGACCTTCTGGTTCTAAGCCATCAATATACACACACTGTCACAGGAAAAATTGAAACGGAGAGCTTAATATAGTTCTATAGTTTATATGATGGATTAAACAAAATGTTTATAGTTATGCTATGTACAAACAGGACTATTATGTCACTATTTTGTCCGGTAAATTATACCTACAACTTTATAGACAAAGGAAACATTAAAAAATCTAAATGCAAGAAAGTTTGGTATAATTCTACAGTATGGCGATAAATTATTGATAATAAAACTCTATGTCTACTCTGGTAGGAAATTCAAAATCATGATAAAAATCCTTGTGATGAAGTGTATATAAACTGTAACCATGGTGGGGTAGTGTTAGCATTTAATGTTTTACATTTTTATAAAGTCAGGTAAATGAAGAATGTAAGCTTTACAGTCCAGTTTAGTAATAACCAACAAACATTTAGACCTAGATACCCCTAATCTGATGATCAATGACAGACCCCTATCTGATGACCAATGGTAGACCCCTTTCTGATGACCAAGGCAGACCCCTATCTGATGACCGAGGAAGACCCTTATCTGATGACTTAGGCAGACCCCTTCCTGATGACTGAGGCAGACCCTAATCCGATGACTTAGGCAGACCCTAATCCGATGACTTAGGCAGACCCCTTACTGATGACTAAGGCAGACCCTTATCTGACGACTTAGACAGACCCCTTTCTAATGACTGACACAGACCCCTACCTGATGATTAAAGCAGACCCCTTTCTGATGAACAATGGTAGACCCTAATCTGATGACTTACGTAGTCCCCTTTCTTATGACCGAGACACACCCCTTTCGGATGACCGAGACAGACCCCTTTCGGATGACAGAGGCAGACCTTAATCAGACAACTTAGGCAGCCCCCTTTCTAATGACTGACATAGACCCCTATATGATGATTAAAGTAGACCCCTTTCTGTTGAACAATGGTAGACCCTAATCTGATGACCGAGGCAGACCTTTCTTATGACAGAGACAGACCCCTCTTGAATTAATGAGTGTGGTAAACTATAGCTAGTGTAACCTACAATGATATATAGGAAGCTGATGTATCACACAGAATCAAACTATTATATTAGCTGACACACTCGGTGATATCACACGACACACAGTCTATACTGTTAAGCAAGTCTAGGTAAGCGTGAGAATCCCTTACACTTTTAGATAGAACATCCTTCTGTGTCTCGAGTAGTTTGATCACTTGTTCATTCTCTGCTTTTTCTTGATGTAGCCGGCGATTCTCATCCTTGATTCTATAAATACAATAGTAAAATATCATTCAGAGAAACCCCTGGGGCCTTATTCACCAACGTCGTAAGTCTTAAACTCAGACTTAGACTTGATATCACCAAATGTTATATTCTCTCTCATGGTATTGTAAATGTACCGATTTCGATACAAATGAGTATGATTGTTCAGTGGGTAACAACAAATAATCAGATAAAGTTTCCTATCGTTAAATGTAATTGCAAAGTATTGTCATTGATTACAAATGTTGTCAATTTCAGTCTTACAACATTGGTGAATAAGGACCCAGATATCAAATTAGAGATATCACTCACTCTGTGATATCTCACCCTATGTAAAAAATTTCAGGCTTCGGATACAATATAATTCTAAATGACTGCTGCAGTACTGTATACACTGATCTCAATCTCTTGAAACATCTCAGTCTGAGCTCAATCTCATCTCAAATATTGCTATGTGTTATTCGGATAATTTCCATTTGAGAATGGACTCAAAATTGGCATAAAAAAAGCAAACGGTATTCTCAGTTTATTACTGTAAAAGTAAATATCAAAGAGTTCTTACTTGAGATTTATGTCAAATTCAGACTCTGATTTGCGCAAAATCTCAATTTGAGATGAGATTTCTGCTTGAGACACTTCAGGAGGTCAGGACTTGGTCTGCTAAAATACTGGTTGACAGTGTCAGTGTCTAAATTGAATTAACAGTGAAATAGAAAGTACACATATTGAAGTAGATGTTAGCTTTGAAACATGCAAACTTACTTCTTGATATCCTCAACTTGATCCGAAAGATTTTCACATTCATCTTTGAATCCTCTCAATTCATCCTTCAATCTCTCATTCTGAAAAATACACAATGCCATTCTTATTATAACCGCCCGAATAAACGCCCCTGGGGGCCAAAAGGGGGCCTTTTATTTGGAGTCCCAATTTCAAAAAAAAAATATTCTCAAAGAAAATGATGAAAAATTACAACAAATGTCTATTTATTGATGAAACTAACAAACAATATTGATAAGCATTATAATAAAACATCAAGTATATGATTTTCAAAAAAAAACAGAAAGTCATTTTTCCAAAAAGAGGGGGAGGGGGTGTGGGCTTCTTTTAGAGGGGGGATACAGGGTAGGTTGTGTACAGCACATGCTGATGGGGTTACATAATAATAAAGCTCAGCCAAATGTTCATATTACACTGCTCAAATTGTAATGATTTACATCATCTCGCATTATTAACATTAATCTGCATCACACTTCTTTGCACTAAATACAGTTGGGAATCACTTCAATATTCTATTGACTATCAATGCAAACTAAGTGACTAATAATAAACTTAACTACCAGATTGAATCATTCTTATATCTATGTAACAGAAGCACCATGTAATGTATCAGTCCTGAAATAGCACTCTTAAGCCCGTCTTATACAAGATATTGGCAAAGAATTGATCACTCTTGCTCATTTATATGTAGATATCAAAACCAAATATCATGTGTTGATAATATATGGTCATAAAGCACTGTTTTTCATCTTCCTACACTGAACTTACTGTATTTTAAAATAAACCTAATCAACAATTCAATTTTGGCCACAAATTATTCCAATGAGGTCATCTTAATCTATGTATTTGAATAACACTTATGCATAAGATGACAAATTTTACCACCAACTCCTTATGATCGGATCAAATCATCTGCAACACAACATAAACCTTACCTGTAGGTCAACTTGTTCTAGCTTTTCTGACATATTTTGTATTTCTGAATCTTTCTTAAATGATCCAGCGGCAAGACGATCACATGTAGATTTTAATGTATCTATTTCTTCCTGCTTCATAGTAGCTATCTCTCGAACATCATCATTCCCTTTTTGTAATTTCTGAAACAATGTAACAATTATATAATATATGAATAGTGTCTTAAATGTTCCACACTCAATGTAAGTCGCTATTAGACTCATTAACATAAACTCTACGAATATCAAACCAAAGGGTCGCTATGTGACCCATTGACATAAACTCTGTGAATCTCATAACAAAGGGTCGCTATAAGACTCATTAACATAACCTCTGCGAATCTTATACCAAAAGGTCGCTATAAGACTCATTAACATAACCTCTGCGAATCCCATACCAAAAGGTTGCTATGTGACCCATTAACATAAACTCTGCGAATCTCATACCAAAAGGTTGCTATGTGACCCATTAACATTAACTCTATGAATCTCATACCAAAAGGTCGCTATGTGACCCATTAACATAAACTCTGCAAATATCATACCAAAAGGTCCCTTGTGACCCATTAACATAAACTCTGCAAATCACATACCAAAAGGTTGCTATATGACACATTAACATAAACTCTGCAAATCTCATACCAAAAGGTTGCTATATGACCCATTAACATAAACTCTGCAAATCTTATACCAAAGGGTTGCTTTGTGACCCATTAACATAAAATTTGCAAATCACATACCAAAGGGTCGCTTTGTGACCAATTAACATAAACTCTGCAAATCACATACCAAAAGGTCGCTATGTGACCCATTAACATAAACTCTGCAAATCACATACCAAAGGGTCGCTTTGTGACCCAATAACATAAACTCTGCAAATCACATACCAAAGGGTCGCTTTGTGACCCATTAACATAAACTCTGTGAATCTCATAACAAAGGGTCGCTATAAGACTCATTAACATAACCTCTGCGAATCTTATACCAAAAGGTCGCTATAAGACTCATTAACATAACCTCTGCGAATCCCATACCAAAAGGTTGCTATGTGACCCATTAACATAAACTCTGCGAATCTCATACCAAAAGGTTGCTATGTGACCCATTAACATTAACTCTATGAATCTCATACCAAAAGGTCGCTATGTGACCCATTAACATAAACTCTGCAAATATCATACCAAAAGGTCCCTTGTGACCCATTAACATAAACTCTGCAAATCACATACCAAAAGGTTGCTATATGAAACATTAACATAAACTCTGCAAATCTCATACCAAAAGGTTGCTATATGACCCATTAACATAAACTCTGCAAATCTTATACCAAAGGGTTGCTTTGTGACCCATTAACATAAAATTTGCAAATCACATACCAAAGGGTCGCTTTGTGACCAATTAACATAAACTCTGCAAATCACATACCAAAAGGTCGCTATGTGACCCATTAACATAAACTCTGCAAATCACATACCAAAGGGTCGCTTTGTGACCCAATAACATAAACTCTGCAAATCACATACCAAAGGGTCGCTTTGTGACCCATTAACATAAACTCTGCAATTATCATACCAAAACTCTTCGAATGTCATACTTAAAGATTGCTATGAGACTCATTAACATAAACTCTGCGAATCTCATACCAAAAAGGCGCTATGTGACCCATTAACATAAACTCTGTGAGTCTCATACCAAAAGGTCGCTTTGTGACTCATTAACATAAACTCTGCCAATCTCATACCAAAAGGTCGTTATGTGACCCATTAACATAAAACTCTATAAATCTCAAACCAAAAGGTCGCTATGTGACCCATTAACATAAAACTCTATGAATCTCAAACCAAAAGGTTGCTATGTGACCCATTAACATAAAACTCTATGAATCTCAAACCAAAAGGTTGCTATGTGACCCATTAACATAAAACTCTATAAATCTCAAACCAAAAGGTTGCTATGTGACCCATTAACATTAACTCTGCGAATCTCATACCAAAAGGTTGCTATGAGACCCATTAACATAAACTCTGCAAATCTCATACCAAAAGGTTGCTGTGTGACCCATTAACATAAACTCTGCGAATCTCATACCAAAAGGTCGCTATAAGACTCATTAGCATAAACTCTGCAAATCTCATACCAAAAGGTCGACATGAGACTCATTAACACAAACTCTATGATGGTCGCTACAAGACCCATTAACATAAACTCTGTGAATCTCATATCCAAAAGGTTGATATGCGACTCATTAGCGTAAACTCTGCGAATCTCATACAAAAAGCTAATAGATGCTGTATTTCAATCCTAGATGGTCAACTTTCAAACCCACAGATCATCAGAGAGTTCAATCACAATCGCAGGCCAAGTGATGATAGGTGCTCTATCATAATCCCCTTAACCTAGGGGCCCCAGGGTCACAACATTAGGTAAATTGTTCACATGTGCAATCCCTATATATCCTTGGGGCCACCATCATGATCCTGATCCCAGGGGTCATCACAGGTGCATCAAGGCCCATGGGCTTTAGGCGGTCATCAAAGGTGCATCAAGGCCCATGGGCTTTAGGCGGTCATCAAAGGTGCATCAAGGCCCATGGGCTTTAGGCGGTCATCATAGGTGCATCAAAGCCCATGGGCTTTAGGCGGTCATCATAGGTGCATCAAGGCCCATGGGCTTTAGGCGGTCATCACAGGTGCATCAAAGCCCATGGGCTTTAGGCGGTCATCATAGGTGCATCAAGGCCCATGGGCTTTAGGCGGTCATCACAGGTGCATCAAGGCCCATGGGCTTTAGGCGGTCATCACAGGTGCATCAAGGCCCATGGGTTTTTGGTGGTCATCACATGTGCATCAAGGCCCATAGGCTTTAGGCGGTCTAGCATGAACAATGTACATGTAATTTATAATAACAATAAAGCATTCTTTAAAGGCAGACAATAAGTTACTTACAATTTCAAGTTCTTGAACTTTGTCTTCTGCTTTAGATTTGTCTTGTTTGAGTTGTCGTAGATCTCCCTGCAAACACAAAATTAACATTTCAAATTCAAGTAAATACCAGTAAATTTTTACATCAAGCAGTCATATTATTCAAATAATGATATTGATTAAAATGTCACCACAAATATATGTATAGTAGACGTAAGATTGGTGAGTCAACTAAAATAAACAGAAGTATAGTACTGTACAATAATTCCTAGATATTCCTAGGTCACACATCACATTTCAAAAAGATAATGCCAAAATGTTGACCTATATTGTGCTCACAAGGGGCCTTATTCACCAACGTTGTAAGTCTCAAACTCAGACTTAGACATAAAATTGACATCCTTTAAAATCACTGTCATTTTTTTGCTATTATATTTAACCATGTGAAATTTTATCTGATTATTTGCTGTTACCCACAGTTTTATATCAAAATCGGAACATTTATAACGATATGAGAGGGAATAGAACATTTGACAATGTAAAGTCTAAGTCTGTGTTTTAGACTTACAACATTGGTGAATAGGGCCCCTGGTTTGCCAACAGAGTTCAACTGAATCAGGATTATTTACAAACAGAATACAACCTACAGCATCTGACAGAGTTTTAATTTATTTCCAGATGTTTCATGTTTCTAGTTTTCAACAAATATAACATGAGTCAGCATTTGCAAGAGAAATTATTCACCAATCAACTGAAACACTGCCTCCAAACCCTGGAGAAGGGAAGGGATTTTTTTTAAAACCCCAGGTAAAATTCCTACTCCCAGGGCCATGCAGTTGACTAAAAAAAACGCCCTAACCAGTGAAAAATAGTCCCGGCTTTAGTTCCCCGCAAAAACTCCACAATCACCGGGAAGTGTGGAGACATCAGAAAGGTAAAACCTGGGACTAGTCCACCGCCTTCCCCGGGGCGTGCAGACAGGGTTCCAATTTACTGTTGCATAATAAACTAACAATATTTAATAGACAGCTGGGCATCTGGTTAGAAATCTATCTGTGAACTATAGATCAATGTTAAATCAAAACCTGTTTTATAACTTGCCAGTTTAATGTGTTGTCTAAATGTAGCCATATATAATACTGATTTATATAATTATACATGTGGCAGTGAAGACTATTTATTTCATGCTTACTGGTGGTTTACCGCTGAATAACGGTGGATTATTCCCCTATAATTTCACAGTCCATAATTTCACAGTTCATAATTTCACAGAAACTGACTACTTTTTTAAACAAAATTCCCCGCCGCCAAAAATAAAAATAATAAGCATTTTCACTTGCTCTCTTAATATTTAACAAATAACAGAACATTATAAAAAAAATTATGTACATAAATGTAAAACAAATGGACGAAATTGAAGCTATTGCTGAAGAATTATTTGATTGTAACTCGACGTGTGCATGGCGGTAAAACGACGTCACGCAAAACATTTGAGGTATATAGTGGAGTATTTCCATCATTTAAGCTATTTGAAGCATGAAATAAATAGAATATTAGCATTTTTCCGTGTATGATCGTTTGATAATTCACCTCGTGAGCAGCTGACTTATATTTTCACTCGTGGCTACGCCACTCGTGAAAATATTACATCAGCTGCTCAATCGGTGAATAATCAGCCGATCTTACACGGAAAAATACAAATATCCTTTATGTAAACTATGCTTGAACATATTGCAAATGTATGTGATAATTTTTAAATTACAATGGCTCCTGCAAACAATAAATATAGACACACTTTTCAGTCAGCATGTTTCAGTAAGGTGAGGCTATATACCACATGGAGAGCTAACCAGGACTTCATTTCGTCATTATACCATGATTATGACATAATGTGATAAAGGCTGGGTTTTGGTGCCAACCAAGGTTAACATAGGTCAACTAGAGACCTAAAAACTTTAAGTGGTTAAATTATGGTCCATCCAACTTTAGTTTGCATTTCTTCGTGTTGAATCTGCTCAAACTTGTAACTACACAAGTGCAAATATAGTTGTTGGTATCTGCTATTAGGAGAAAGCAGACAAGGGCAGATCAGCATACTAGACCTAACTATAGTTAGCACCAAAACCCAGCCGTAAACTATCCGGTATACTTAATGCATGTTGCCTGTATTACACAGTACTTTTAAAGCATATTTAGCTGACACTACTAACAACATGAAAACTGTCAGCAATAGCAAGTCTGAATCTACCAATATACTGATATAGGTGTATGCTGTTAAACATATTGTGTCAATGCACAAACTGTTGAGGGAAACAATTGTAGCTAGCCAGTGTCATACTCAACCATAAACATACTCCATACAATACAAAACAGGGTCCCAGCACAGGTGACAGTATCGTTTTGAGAAAAACAAAAATTTTCATTTTTGTTTCAATTTCATTTATTTAATTTCTTTTTCAATGATACTGTTTACCAGTGGGTCCCAGGTCATACATTTTCTATAATTTTTTAATAATCATCTCAAATGGATAATTAGACAATTGCAATAGTTAACAGCTAGTAGTTCAAGTAAATTATAAAACAAGAGGGCCTGAAAGGCCCTAGGTCGCTCACCTGTTGCACATTGGTCTACTACCTGGTATCAGTACAACCTACATTCTCACCATATTTCATGAAGATTGGATCAAAACAGTGACCCCTGGAGTGAACACAATTTTTTTTCTAAGATATGACCTAGTGACCTAGTTTTTGACCCCACATGCTCAAGTTTCAAACTTGGCCTAGGTTTCATAAAGAACAACATTCTGACCAAGTTTCATGAAGATTGGATCAAAATGGTGACCTCTGGAGTGAACACTAGGTTTTTCTAAGATTTGACCTAGTGACCTAGTTGTTAACACCACATGACCCAGTTTTGAACTTGGTATGGATTTCATGGAGAACAACATTCTGACCAAATATCATGATGATTGGATCAAAACAGTGACCTCTAGAGTGTATACAAGGTTTTTCTAAGATTAGACCTAGTGACCTAGTTTTTGACCCCACATGACCCAGTTTCGAACTTGGCCTAGATTTCATGAAGAACAACATTCTGACCAAGTTTCATGAAGATTGGATCAAAACGGTGACCTCTAGAGTGTATACAAGGTTTTTCTAAGATTTGACCTAGTGACCTAGTTTTTGCCCTGGCATTACCTAGTTTCGAACTTGGCCTAGATTTCATAGAGAACAACATTCTGACCAAGTTTCATGAAGATTGAATCAATTTGGTGACCTATAGAGTGTACACAAGGTTTTTCTAAGATTTGACCTAGTGACCTAGTTATTGACCTGGCATGACCCAGTTTTGCACTTAGCCTAGAGTTTGTAGAGAACAACATTCTGACCCAGTTTCATGAAGATTGGATCAAATTGGTGACCTCTAGAGTACACAAGTTTTTTATAAGATTTGACCTAGTGACCTAGTTTTTGTCCCCGCATGACCCAGTTTCAAACTTGTCCTAGATTTCATGGAGAACAACATTCTGACCAAGTTTAATGAAGATTGGAACAAATTGGTGACATCTAGAGTGTACACAAGATTTTTCTAAGATTTGACCTTGTGACCTAGTTTTTGACCCCACATGACCCAGTTTCGAACTTGGCCTAGATTTCATAGAGAACACCATTCTGATAAAGTTACATTAAGATTGGATCAAAACTGTTGCCTCTAGATTGTACACACAAGCCAATTGTTGACGGACGACGACGGACGGACGACGGACAAAGAGTGATCACAAAAGCTCACCTGTCAAATAGTGACAATAGCTGATTGCTTTAAACTATAGACTAAGTGATTGCCTTCATAACTATAGGAGCAGCGAACATACGTAATACTATCATAGTAGCAGAACTTACTAAACAAACACAAACAATACCTCTTTTGTCTGAAAAACATATATTATATTTAAAAAGATCAGATAAAATAAGATAAATGCATTAATAAAATAATTGTATAGTCAATTCTCATCACACCTTTTATGTTATTTCACACACAACAAGCAAGCTTACACACTTTATTATTCCCGGAAATACTAGCATACATGTAATAATAATAATACATTGTTAAGAATATTCAAATCTAGACAAGCATTAATTAACTGTAAACATTCAATATACATGCATCAATATGACGTGTGAGTAAACAAGTCAGCTTTCCCTGACAGAAATACACATATATCACATACATGCCATATTTGTTCCTATGAGACCTATGCAGGAGATGAAAATGCAGGAGATTTCAACAAAATGCAGGAGATTTTTCTGGCTCAAACTTTAAACTTAAATAAATGGAAGTTAATATGCAATTTTCACATATTTTACTTGTAGGACATAACCTTGCATGCTTCATAAAGCTATTTAAACTAATATTTGTTATCATTTTCATCATGCAAACAAAAAAAATGTCAAGTTCCAGTATTCCAAGAACTGCAGGAATTTTGATTAATTTGCCGAAAATCAAGCAAGAGTAGAGTCTCAAATGCAGGAGACTCCTGCATGATGCAGGAGATCTGGCATGTATGATATCAGTTCTATGTGTAGCATGCAGCATGAGTAAGGAAGTCACTGTCTTTATAATGCATCTCCATGCGTTTAGTTTGATTCAAGAACACCACAATATTAATCTTCACCAACCCACCAGTAGTAAGAATATAAGCAATCAGTAACATATTATCAATTGATGAACATTATAGTGTGCCCAGGATAATGTGATATTTACAAACATTGCCTACAGTTGGTAAATTGGTATCTTAAGTTAAAAAAAAAGGTTATTATTAATGATTTCTCATTCATGCCAATTGATGTAGTTAATAATCAAATTGACCAATTGTGTAAAGAGACATTATGGATTCATAAATTACAAACACTACATCCAAACGGACTGAATTCGATTTATTTAATGTATAACCAGTGAATTTTTTGTTCAATACTATATGTTTATTCCTATTAATGTTTTTTTATACATATACTTCTATAGGAATTCCTGTATTTTAATCTGTACATTATTGAACTCGAACTTTATCGATTTGTTGCATTGTATGTTTTTCCCGCAATTGTGCAACGTCATGTTACGTTAATGTCATGACGTCACATTCATTGTTTTGTTATTCTGAAGAAGGCTTCGGCCGAAACGTCAATACAATATTTACAATATATGTGTTGTTGTTGAATTTTCAATTATTATTTTTTAAGTAAACACATACAGTCATTTTCGTGCACACTTGGTTGAACCACATATGTGGATTATTCCAAATTTCCCGCTTTTACGTTACCCTGGGCGCACTATAATATAGTTATGATGTTATAACTAAACCATAGCATGTATGACTTGATGCATCAGAGTTTTAGTTGCCATGGTAAATGCATTAACAAGGGAAGTAACTCTTGTTCACCTGTAACTGAGCCACTGTCTGGATAACCTGTCCCAGGGTTGTATTAACAAATATATCAATATATATAGTCATACTTGAGCAAGGTACAGCAGAATGTCTGCTTCAGTCTTATCAATGACTTTCTATGTTATATATCTATCCTACTCACAGTATGTAGAATCACGTGATCAAATGAATGCCGTTTTACGCTCAAAACTATTGCGATTTCGTCTGCTAACGGTAAGTTTTTCTTGATTATAGCGATCGTGATTTAATATGGTTATAATTATTATATAGCCTAAAGTACATTCCGTATATGTAAGAATACCCGGCAAGTACCGAGTTCGCTCCATCTTTAGCTGTTTTTAATTGATGCTCAACCAAATTATTACACTCGGTTGGAAACTGCATTCGATTAGATCACGTGATTCTACACACTGACTTACAGAATACAGACATACCATATACAGTAAAACCTTCTTATCTCCAATCAGTTCTCACACATAAGGCACATATTAAGTACAATTATAAGAGGTAGTTCAGTATTTCCCACATTTTACTTCATGTACTGTAGTGACAGGGACCATATCAGCCTCATTTAAGCAACTTTTTTGGAATAGACACAACAAGTATGAACATGGTCACTTCAGTGCTAGGCAATGTCGCTGTTGAGGTTGCGGGTTCGAAGCCCACCAATCAGGTATGGGTTCATGTATAACTTGTAAATATTTCATGAATAGCTTCTGTCCCAGGCACTCAAAAAAACCTATTTGGCAATTGTCTGTCTGTGAGGCAAATGAGCAGTAAAAATTATCCGAGATAATACAATTAATTTACCTGATTATTACTCGAGATAATGAGGTTTTACTGTAATCAACTATAAGGGTAACAACATCAAAACTACACAACTATTCTATTCTGATCAAGATTTTTCTATGTTATAACACAATATTGAACAAGAGCCATGATCACTTGGCCATCCACGCCAAATGAACTTGCTTGTTTATTGGAACATTAAATTTTGTTTTAGAGCAGAATCATTACTCTAAATAAAATGTGTTGTGAAACGAAAAGAACTTGCCATCTATTATTATTTTAAGTTTGAAGTCAAAACCTTAAATGGTTTGCAAGAAATGCTCCAGACAAACAGTTATTATGAAAATACTAAAGGGGAGATAATTCAAAATGTAAGACAGAGTTATGGTTCTTGGTGACTGCATTTCTCCAACTTGCCTCTTATTTATATTTAAGTTTCAAGTCAATATCTTAAACAGTTTTCAAGATATGCTCCGGACAAAATTTGATTGTGAAAAAACTAAAAGGGAGATAATTCAAAAGTAAGCCAGACAGATTTATGGTTCTTGGTCATTGCACTTCTCCAAGTTGCCATTCACTTATAGAATAGAATTGCATCGAGAACGAGGTGCATAGTCCAGAGAATTTGAAATAATCTTAACCTTCTGTATATGTCATTCTGCATAAATTTACAGCCAATATATTGTCTATATTTATAAACCAGATTGTATGTTTTCATCTGAGAGGAGTATCCCAGTGTTGCAAATAATAGGTGTAATACACACACAAACATTGCACAATTTGCTTGCAGGAATAAATAAACAAGATTCTTGTTAATATATCAATGGCTTAGAACCAGAAGGTCGTAACTATAAAATCGATATATTGAGAAAACAAGAGAAAACTGACTGTAATTTACTCTTTACCTATGGGAAAACATGTTTTTAATACTTCATTTTGGTCAACATGACAATTTCAGATTTTCATGACAATAGGCTCATAAGAAGTGCCTTGTGAAGCAGATTTCAAATATGTATGAGTCTTATAAGGTCGTAAGTAGGAGTTACGACCTTCTGGTTCTAAGCCATCGATATATTTATGCATAAAGGTCAAGAAAGTGTCCAATTCTCTATACTATATAACAGTGTAAGGGGGAGGGGTAGGGGGTAGGACCATAACTGAGGGAGTATCTATGATACGCTTAAGATGTGAACATACCTTGAGATCTAGCACAGCTTCCTCTAGTTGTTGTCTCTCATTCTTCAAATCTCCAGATTTCCTCTCCACCAACTGAAACATTCATATAACATACACAATACAACACAGGACTATCACTAGTCTCCAAAAGTGCAGAGTCAAAATGACTCCTGACACTCAATTTACAAGAGTCAACTCAATATGCATGAAAAATTGTATTATAAGTAAAGGACATTTGACTCTTCAGCTTGAATTTTCAAGAGTCAAAATTTGCACTTTTGTCAAATTCAAGAGTTAAATGAAAGCCCTGCACCTATAGTCTTAACCTTATATATAACCAATCAAACTTGCTACAGAGAATCTTTAAGCTTCTCGATGTTAATACATGTACAACATTCTGATAAACCCATCAGAAGTCTTAATTACCAACTTCCAAATAGTTAAAATGAGATTAGGCATTTATTTAACATGGATGAATAGATTAAAGCAGTTAACCAATGAAATGATCAATATTCATATGAAGCCAGGTGATGCAGCATATAACTGAATCCCTAGAAAACATTCTTCACTATGAACTTCCTTTACATTCAAGTAATAAAATTATTGAATGTTTTAGACTATATACACAGAAGTATTTTACATTACTTTGCCTATACGTAATAAACACAACTCTCCCTTTTATAATTCTGTACATATTAATTTGAAAACTATTCCTCAATACTGTAAAATCATTAATTTTTGTGGGGGATTAAATTTTGTGGATTTCGTGGTTCACCTCAACCACAAACTTTAATCCCAAAGGAACATTAATTTTTGACCCTTGTTTTATTACCTGAAATGCAAAATCCACGAATTCAAGTGGCAACGTAATTGGTTTTTTACCAAAACCTCGAAATTTCGTCCCAACGAAATAAAATGATTTTACAGTAGTACATATATCAACTATCACTGAATGATTGAGTCACATACCTCTCTGAGTCGATCATTATCTTGTCGTAATCTCTCTTTCTCATGTTCAGCTAGCTCTAATTGCTGCATGGCTAACTGTTTGTTGTTCTCTAATACACTGATCTGTTCTAATGATCGTTCATAGTATGCTCGTGTGTTTGTCAACTCCTTATACAAATCTTCATAATTCTGAAACAATCAAAATTCAAAACTGTCGTGTCAACTCCTTATACAAATCGTCATAATTCTGAAACAATCAAAATTCAAAACTGTCATGTCAACTCCATATACAAATCTTCATAATTCTGAAACAATCAAAATTCAACACTCACATATTGGTAACAACATCAGAAATATTGCTCCACTATTCTCAGTCACATCCTTTGATAGTGTAAAATTTATTTCTATTTTCTATTGGGGTCATGATGGTGAACAAGAGTGCCAAGTTTCAAACCAATATGTCAATGAACGTTGAAAGTATTTCAGGTGATATGTAAACTTTAACATTACCAGCATGGACGCAGACGCTCGGCCGACTGCAATAGCTCCCATATTCTTTAAATAGTGGAGCTAAAATCATTTTCAATAATAAATGTACAAATAGAACCTACATTTTTGGAATCATCTACAAATAGAATCTACATTTTTGGAATCATCTAAAATAGAATCTACATTTTTGGAATCATCTACAAATAGAATCTACATTTTTGGAATCATCTACAAATAGAATCTACATTTTTGGAATCATCTAAAATAGAATCTACATTTTTGGAATCATCTACAAATAGAATCTACATTTTTGGAATCATCTACAAATATAATCTACATTTTTGGAATCATGAAACAAATAGGACCTACATTTTTGGAATCATGTAGTGTTTCTTCCAGCAATCTTCTTTCTTCATCTTTACGTTTGACACCTTTCCGTACACGAGATAATTCTTCTTCTTGTTCAGCTATTTGTTCTTCTAACGCTATCTTTGTCTATAAACACCAAATAATCATACATTGAAGAAAGATACACCAAATGATTAATATACATCAAACAATTATGTTTACACCAAATGATCATACACCAAATAATCTAAAATTAAACATCAAATTAGTTATCCTACTCAGTATTGGTCTACAAATAGATACTACAACATATAGTAAATGTTGCATATTTCAATCCTCACTGATCAGTGACAGGAAATGGGATTGTCTAGAAGTTCCAACACTTACACTGTATAGTGTAACAGGGGTGTGGAAATCCTAAAAATTTTCACTTGCCAGTGGACAATGGCCAATGCCTGATGAGAGCAGCAGTTAATACCAGCTTCAATGCAGAATCAGGACACTGTTACTTTAAAGGGACTCAACTCCAGTTGGTAAATTGCAAATTTTATCAAAAAGCTCTCTTAAAATCGCATTTATTGGGCTTGACTGACCTAATACATTTATATACGAATCATATCTTATTGATCTTTCAGAAAAATAATCGCATTACCTCGGTTTATTAACTTTTAAACCCATAAAATCGACTGCATGACTTACACAGTAAAATATACATTTAATGCTGTTGCAGCGTAGGGTAGTGTATTAATGCCGAGAAAAGCCATGACCTAATTAACAGACGGTAAAACATGTTTGGGAGTTTTCATCAATATGGCCTTTGATTGTAATGTAAGTTGTAATAATACTTTATGCATTCATAAAACATTGTATATGTAATTAAAACGTCTTCAAAACGTGTTTTTATCATCAAAATGGACTTTAGTCCCTTTAACATTTACATATTTTAGATGGATTTTTAGCAATATATTCACAAATATGTTAATCAGTATTTCTTAAATCATTAAAGTAATTTACTAAATGTAGAGCTACAATGGAATATACTTAGCATATATAATTTATGATTCAATTATCCTAAACTAGCATAAATCAAAACAACAAACATACAGTATAAATGTCTCTATTTTGGTGTTATATCATGGGGCTACAGTCAGGTCAAGTTGAATATAATGTAAACTGTATCAAGTATAAAATTACAATTACAATACTTCATGATGATGAGTTTTCTTTCTGTAAGTGGTGCTGTCAGATGTTCAATATTCAATGATACAGGGGAAATAACATGATAATATATATTGTGTTTACATAATATTGTGAATATATTGGCCATTATAAGTAAGCGGTACGACATGACCAGCTACAGATAGGACTGAACCCGGGGCACGGTGGTCGAGAGGTTAAGGCTCTTGAATACTGCTCCAGGGGTCTCAAGTTAAATCCTCGACCGGGGTACTTCGTCGTTTCTGAATGGTTTTTAAGTTTACATTGTACCAGTGCCCCAACAAGAGAACAAGTGAGGAGGATACAGCCTGGTCATCGAATGGCTAACGGACAGACGATGGAGGCCATAACATAAAATGACCCTTCGGGCGTATAAAAAATGATTGGAAAACTAGAGGTAGTCTTGCATGTATCCGGGCAGTACATGCATAATATATGTCAATATACTGTAAAATCATTTAATTTCGATGGGACGAAATTTCGTGGTTTTGGTAAAGACCATTTCGATAGGATGTTAATTCGTGAATTTTGCCATTCAGGTAATAAATACAAGGGCAAAAATCATTGTTCAATGGGATTTTATTTCGTGGTTGAAGGTGAACTATGAAATCAATGAAATTTAAGCCCCATGAAAAAGAATGATTTTACAGTATTTAATACAGAGTACACATACATGTATGTAGCTATAATTATGTACAGTTTCTAGCAATACTACACTTACCAACATAGTTATACATTATACTTAATACTTTATTCTACACTAGCAAACTATAATTATTTGGCTGGCATTAAGATTGTAGAAATCAATATGTAGCAACTACAGTCAGAAAATATTACCTGATCAAACAACTATAAAATATAAATATAAAACACTAAGTCAATGGTGTAATTTAAACATGTTCACTAGAGACTTGACAGTTCAATGTTAATATTGCAGTAGGTAACTGAAGCATATAGCGCTGATCAGGAAACAACTCGTTTCTCCTATACCCACATTAACATTCTAACTGTTGATTGGCTGAATTGTAACATTCTAACTGTTGATTGGCTGAATTGTAACATTCTAACTGTTGATTGGCTGAATTGTGACATTCTAACTGTTGATTGGCTGAATTATAACATTCTAATTGTTGATTGGCTGAATTGTAACATTCTAATTGTTGATTGGCTGAATTGTAACATTCTAACTGTTGATTGGCTAAATTGTGACATTCTAACTGTTGATTGGCTGAATTGTGACATTCTAACTGTTGATTGGCTGAATTGTGACATTCTAACTGTTGATTGGCTGAATTGTAACATTCTAACTGTAGATTGGCTGAATTGTAACATTCTAACTGTTGATTGGATGAATTGTAACATTCTAACTGTTGATTGGCTGCATTGTAACATTCTAACTGTTGATTGGCTGAATTGTAACATTCTAACTTTTGATTGGCTGACTTGTTCCCGAGGTTGATAAACGTACAAGAAGCCACATACACTTTTACAGTATAAACATGTCATAGTGAACAAATGCTGCACCGTATTAGTATGTCACCTTACATCGATTGCTTAGAACCAGAAGGTCGTAACTCCTATTTACGACCTTATAAGACTCAAACATATTTGAAATCTGCTTCACAAGGCGCTTCTTATGAGCCTATTTTCATGAAAATCTGAAATTGTCATGTTGACCAAAATGAAGTTTTAAAAACGTGTTTTCCCATAGGTAAAGAGTAAATTACAGACAGTTTTCTCTTGTTTTCTCAATATATCGATTTGGTAGTCACGACCTTTTGGTTCTTAGCCAGCGACATATAGACTAGTCGTAAAATCTCTAGAGCGTATCAAAATATTGCTGTATTAAGTTTTTTGGTAGGCAAAAGAGTTAACCCCATCATAAACAGATAACCATAAATTGATAATAGGTACAACCAAAAATAATCCAGAACAACAGAATAGAGTATGGAGAAAACCAAATCATACAGTTATAGAAATCTTAAAAATGTAAAGGCAGTGTCAGAAAGTCAATACTTATGATTGCAATAAATGGTTCCAGGCATTAGTATTGTATAGTATTCCAATTTAATTTATTCATTATCATACCTCCTGTAATAAGTAAACTTAGGTAAAAGCATCTACTACAGTGTATAAGCTTTAGAGCTATAGACTGGATCAAACTTTTCAAAGGTAAACCGCCTTTTCTCTGTGAGACATACTGAAAACCAGTCTATGAAAGTTGGATTCTATGCAAAGCAGGAATAATCTGTAGTAATCATAAGAAGATAAAGCAAATAGGAGAATTCCAAACCACCATGATGATTGAAAAATAAAACAATAAACTATTCTGTATTATAACAAAAAAAATATGTGTAAACCTTCTCTGACGTTTCGGTTTTTTCCAGTAAGTTACGCCAAGCCTATTAACATAGATGTATACTTTAACATCTAGAAATATCACACATTGAAATACGCATACCATGTACAGTTGTTTCAATATAAGTAGATCAAATCATATTGAAGTGATAGTAATGGTTGTAAGCCAGGGCCTGTATTCATAAAGCTACAAAGGGGAAAATATTCCTTAGGTTGATAAATTTACCTAAGGTTTTATATGAATTTCTGAATATTACTTATTATGGATGTTTCAGATATCTAAGGTGAAATCATATAAAACTAAGGAAATCCCTATCAAACCTTAGGTAAATTTATCAACCTAAGGAATATTTTCCCCTAAGGAGCTTTATGAATATGGGCCCAGAGCTCCTGTAATATTATATAAGTGAGGTGATGCAGACTTGAGGCGACATTGTTTAGGAGCAACAGGGGCTTACTTAGCCTAAGGGCACAGGTCCAACACAGCCTAAGATATATGCATACAGACGGATGGATAGGCATGGAAATATGTAAACCTCCTTAAAGTGCACCCTTTGGTTGGAGCATCAAAATGTGCCTGGCTCCCATCTCCCTACGCATCACAAGTAGAAATCTTATCTCAAATTAATATTTTTATTTTAAGCATGCTTAAATCAGAGTCTAAATTTGAGAAAAATCTGAAGTTCAATTTTGTTAAATGTTACTGTAATAGACTCAGAATTATGTTTTCTATTGGCCCACAGGGCTTGACACATACTGTAAAGCAAGAAACTTTCGCGGATACTAACTTTCGCGTTTTGCCGATTGTCGGCATATTCGCGGCTACAAACTTTCGCGTTTTTAAGTCTCCCGCGAACTCCGCGAACACTAAGTCGCATAGTGACAAAATTATTGATATTATAACCTGTCACATACATTGCTCGGTTCGTATATAATTGCTTCTTAATTATAGTTCTCACCTTCGTTAAACCCTCTCAAACTCTTTTTGATGTAGATAGTTACCTATTGTATTGTTTAAACAAATTGCAAACTACACTGGTAATGTTTTCACAGCTTTATTGACACTATCAGTCATTTTGTATTATGACATACCCGGTAATAAACAGCGCTATTTACACGCATATTCATATATTGAGTGTATTGTTAAACATGTTTTCAAAAAAAAAAGTGTTTTCATTATTGTACCGTGATCATAAAAGGCTTTATTCAGAAAAAGTACATAGACTTAACATTCCATATTTTGACAAAATAGCACTTATAATACGGTCGTATCAAAGTGATGAGTTTCCTTAAACAAGAGGGCCATGATGGCCCTATATCGCTCACCTGATTATAAACCCTGCACAATTTTCACCCAAAGGAATAATTCGAACATCTTGGTAGAAAACAACAAGATGATGCTACATACCAATAATCAAAATTCTAGGCAGTGTAGTTTTAGGCAAGAAGATATTAATATGTTTTCCCTAAATATAAGTCTTTGTAAAACGGTGACCCCCGAGTAGGGCCAATTTTGACCCCAGGGGCATAATTTGAAAAATCTTGGTAGAGGACCACTAGATGATGCTACATACCAAATATCAAAGCTCTATGCAGTGTAGTTTTAGACAAGAAGATTTTTATATGTTTTCCCTATATAAGTCTATGTAAAACGGTGACCCCCGGGGGTTGGGCCAATTTTGACCCCAGGGGCATAATTTGCACAATCTTGGTAGGGGACCACTAGATGATGCTACATACCAAATATCAAAGCTCTTAGGCATTTTAGTAATAGACAAGAAGATTTTTATATGTTTTCCCTATATAAGTCGAGGTAAAATGGTGACCCCCAGGGTGGGGCCAATTTTGACCCGAGGGGAATAATTTGAACAATCTTTGTAGAGGACCTCTAGCTGAGTCTATATACCAAATATGAAAGCCCTGGGCCAAGTAATTTCGGAGAAGAAGATTTTTTAAGGTTTTCTCTATATAACTCTATGTAAAACTAAGGGCCCCCGGGGCGGGGCCAATTTTGACCCCAGGGGCATAATTTGAACAATCTTTGTAGAGGACCTCTAGCTGAGTCTACATACCAAATATGAAAGCCCTGGGCCAAGCGGTTTCGGAGAAGAAGATTTTTAAAGGTTTCCCCTATATAACTCTTTTTAAAACTAAGGGCCCCCGGGACGGGGCCAACTTTGACCCCAGGGACATAATTTGAACAATCTTTGTAGAGGACCTCTAGCTGAGTCTACATACCAAATATGAAAGCCGTGGGCCAAGCACTTTTGGAGAAGAAGATTTTTTAAGGTTTCCCCTATATAACTCTATGTAAAACTAAGGGCCCCTGGGGCGGGGCCAATTTTGACCCCAGGGACATAATTTGAACAATCTTTGCAGAGGACCCCAAGGTGGTGCTACATACCAAATATGAAAGCTCTAGGCCTTACGGTTTCAGAGAAGAAGATTTTTAAAGTTTCCTTTGTGAAAATCTATTTTTAGCCTGTGTGACCTAGTTATGCGACAGACCGGAAATTTTTTAACAACTTTGAAAGAGGACCACCCAAGGATCATTCCTGTGAAATTTGGTTAAATTCCATCGATTGGTTTAGGAGAAGAAGTCATTTAAAGGAATTGTTGACGGACGACGGACGACGGACAACGACGGACGACGACGGACGCCGGACAGCCACCTATCCTAAAAGCTCACCAGTGAGCACTTCGTGCTCAGGTGAGCTAAAAAACGAGAAACTTTCGCGTTTTTCTTGTCCTGGACATGTTCTCGCGAAATAATTTCTAGGTTTACAGTACACTGGTCCCCTGGTCCGAGGCCAGTGAAAATCAAGAAGGACCAGTGAAAATCTTGAAGGACCAGTAACTGTTTAATTTATAAATTCTACGTTTCTGTGCTGGGTGACCAAAAATAGTTAGTGTCAAGCCCTAATTGGGATGCCAATGTGGAGCACAATCTCCCATGGAAATTGACTAAAAGATACATGTGAGTATTTGAGATAAGTTTTAGCTCAGATTGAGATGTTTCGAGAGATTGGGGCCTGGTATAGCTCTCATACTCAGTGTGACAGATAAGTTACATGCTGAGCTTAGCCTTTTTTTGCCAGTCAGCTTTCTAATGAATATGGCAGGTATATGTGTGTCTGCACCGGTATTTGAACCTGAGTCGCCGGAATAGGCGGTTAGTGCCCTAACCACTGTGCTAAAGTCACACTTATTTTCTCAGTGTGGCGTTCATGTACAGAAAATGAACCATAGATATATCGCTGGCTTAGAATGAGAAGGTTGTAACTACAAAATCAATATTTTGAGCAAACAAGAAAAACTGTCTGATAATCACTCTTTACTTATGGTAAAACAAGCCTTTTAAATTTCAGTTTGGTCAACATGACAAGTTCCAATTTTCATGACAATAGGCTCATAAGAAGCGCCACATGATGCAGACTTCAAACATGCATTAGTCTTATAAGGTCGTAAGTACCACTTATGACCTTCTCATTCTAAGCCAGCAATAAACTGGGCAAGATATTACACCCAGATTCCAACACAAACATTCGACATACCTTCTCCACTTGTTCCTTATCGACAGCTAGTTGTTGTACTTTATTATTGAGTTCCATTTTCTCATTGAAGAGTCTGTCACGTTCTGTAGATAGATTAGTGACACGTGCACGAGCTTCACGATGATTATCCTGATTCCTGTCAATCTCTGTGACAAGTTTCTGTTTCTCCTGCAATAATTGAGTAAGTAGATATGTAAATAAATATGGTAAGTAAAGCCTTTATTTAACGAGGCTGACACGTTCAGTTTCCCGATCTTCCTGCGGTTATTGGAGTAACTATTATACATCGTTTGTTAAACCAGTTTTTTTTTCAGTACATGATGTTGAGTAGACCTAACCGGTGTTTTGGTGCATGAAAAACAATTTCCCCAGCCAGTTTACCTAGAATTCACACTCAACACTAACTGGTTCTTCAGCAGACAACTTGCAGAGATCTACACAACTCACTGTATGTGAAAGACATCACAGAATGCAATCTACATTGTCCAGGTAAAATCAACCCCTGGAATCTACATTGTCCGGGTAAAATCAACCCCTGGAATCTACATTGTCCTGGTAAAATCAACCCCTGTAATCTACATTGTCTGGGTAAAATCAACCCCTGTAATCTACATTGTCTGGGTAAAATCAACCCATGGAATCTACATTGTCAGGATAAAATCAACCCCTGGAATCTACATTGTCCGGTAAAAGCAACCCCTGTAATCTACATTGTCCGGGTAAAATCAACCTGGCCTGGAATCTACATTGTCCGGGTAAAATCAACCCCTGGAATCTATATTGTCCGGGTAAAATCAACCTGACCTGGAATCTACATTGTCCGGGTAAAATCAACCCCTGGAATCTATAATGTCCGGGTAAAATCAACCCCTGGAAGCTGTATTGTCCAGGTAAAATCAACCCCTGGAATCTACATTGTTTGGGTAAAATCAACCCCTGGAATCTACATTGTTTGGGTAAAATCAACCTGGCCTGGAATCTATATTGTTTGGGTAAAATCAACCCCTGGAATCTATATTGTTTGGGTAAAATCAACCCCTGGAATCTACATTGTCTGGTTACAATCCACCCCTGGAATCTATATTGTTTGGGTAAAATCAACCCCTGGAATCTACATTGTTTGGGTTAAATCAACCTGGCCTGGAATCTATATTGTTTGGGTAAAATCAACCCCTGGAATCTATATTGTTTGGGTAAAATCAACCCCTGGAATCTACATTGTCCGGTTACAATCCACCCCTGGAATCTATATTGTTTGGGTAAAATCAACCCCTGGAATCTATATTGTCTGGGTAAAATAAACCTGACCTGGAATCTACATTGTCCGGTTAAAATCAACCCCTGGAATCTACATTGTTTGGGTAAAATCAACCTGACCTGGAATCTATATTGTCCGGGTAAAATCAACCTGACCTGGAATCTATATTGTTTGGGTAAAATCAACCTGACCTGGAATCTATATTGTTTGGGTATAATCAACCCCTGGAATCTATATTGTCAGAGTAAAATCAACCTTACCTGGAATCTACATTGTCTGCGTATAATCAACCCCTGGAATCTACATTGTCTGGGTAAAATCAACCACTGGAATCTACATTGTCTGCGTATAATCAACCCCTGGAATCTACATTGTCTGCGTATAATCAACCCCTGGAATCTACATTGTCTGCGTATAATCAACCCCTGGAATCTACATTGTCAGGGTAAAATCAACCCCTGGAATCTACATTGTCTGGGTAAAATCAACCCCTGGAATTTACATTGTCCGGGTAAAATCAACCCCTGGAATCTACATTGTCCAGGTAAAATCTACGACTGGAATCTACATTGTCCAGGTAAAATCAACCTGGCCTGGAATCTACATTGTCCACGTAAAATCAACCCCTGGAATCTACATTGTCCAGGTAAAATCAACCCCTGGAATCTACATTGTCTGCGTATAATCAACCCCTGGAATCTACATTGTCCGGGCAAAATCAACCCCTGGAATCTACATTGTCCAGGTAAAATAAACCCCTAGAATCTACATTGTCCAGGTAAAATCAACCCCGGGAATCTACATTGTCCGGGTAAAATAAACCCCTAGAATCTACATTGTCCGGGTTAAATCAACCCCTGGAATCTACATTGTCCGGGTTAAATTAACCCCTGGAATCTACATTGTCCGGGTTAAATCAACCCCTGGAATCTACGTTGTCCGGGTAAAATCAACCTGGCCTGGAATCTACATTGTCCGGGTAAAATCAACCTGGCCTGGAATCTACATTGTCCGGGAAAAATCAACCTGGCCTGGAATCTACATTGTCCAGGTAAAATCAACCCCTGGAATCTATATTGTCCGGGAAAAATCAACCTGGCCTGGAATCTACATTGTCCAGGTAAAATCAACCCCTGGAATCTATATTGTCTGGGTAAAATCAACCCAGCCTGGAATCTACATTGTCCAGGTAAAATCTAACCTGGCCTGGAATCTAAATTGTCCGGGTAAAATCAACCCGGTCTGGAATCTACATTGTCCGGGTAAAATCAACCCCTGGAATCTACATTGTCTGGGTAAAATCAACCCCTGGAATCTACATTGTCCGGGTAAAATCAACCCGGTCTGGAATCTACATTGTCCGGGTAAAATCAACCCCTGGAATCTACACTGTCCAGGTCAAATCAACCCCTGGAATCTTCATTGTTCTGGTAAAATCAACCAGCCCTGAAATCTTCATTGTCTGGGTAAAATCAACCCCTGGAATCTGCATTGTCCGGGTAAAATCAACCCCTGGAATCTACATTGTCTGGGTAAAATCAACCCCTGGAATCTACATTGTCTGGGTAAAAACAACCCCTGAAATTTACATTGTCTGGGTAAAATCAACCCGGCCTGGAATCTATATTGTCCGGGTAAAATCAACCCCTGGAATCTACATTGTCTGGGTAAAATCAACCCCTGGAACCTATATTGTCCGGGTAAAATCAACCCCTTGAATCTTCATTGTCCAGGTAAAATCAACCCCTGGAATCTACATTGTCTGGGTAAAATCAACCCCTGGAATCTAAATTGTCCGGGTAAAATCAACCCCTGGAATCTACATTGTCCAGGTAAAATCAACCCCTGGAATCTAATTTGTCCGGGTAAGATCAACCCCTGGAATCTACATCGTCCAGGTAAAATCAACCCATCATGGAATTTACATTGTCCACGTAAAATCAACCCCTGGAAGCTATATTGTCCGGGTAAAATCAACCCCTGGAATCTACATTGTCCAGGTAAAATCAACCCCTGGAATCTACATAGTCCAGGTAAAATCAACGCCTGGAATCTACATAGTCAGGGTAAAATCAACCCGTCATGGAATCTACATTGTCCGGGTAAAATCAACCCCTGGAATCTACATTGTCCAGGTAAAATCAACCCCTGGAATCTACATAGTCCAGGTAAAATCAACCCGTCATGGAATCTACATAGTCCAGGTAAAATCAACCCCTGGAATCTACATTGTCCAGGTAAAATCAACCCCTGGAATCTACATTGTCCGGGTAAAATCAACCCCTGAAATATACATCGTCCGGGTAAAATCAGCCCCTGGAATCTAAATTGTCCAGGTAAAATAAAACCTGGAATCTACATTGTAAACACCTGGAATCTACATTGTCAACACCTGGAATCTACATTGTCCGGGTAAAATCAACCCCTGGAATCTACATTGTCCGGGTAAAATCAACCCCTGGAATCTGCATTGTCCAGGTAAAATCAAGCAGTATTGTTCCTCTTCTAGATAGGTGTACAGCACACACTGAGACATACATACATACAAACGTGTGCAAGTACGACTTACTTCAGAGAGAGTTTTCCAGGAATGTGCTAGTTTCTCATTCTCATCTTTCATCGTCTCTGTCAGCTCCCTTAAATCTTTCAGTTTGCTAGTAGACATATCAGCTTTGTGTGAGAGTCGATCGTTTTCCTGGTAAAATACATAATATACAACATATCAGCTTTGTGTGAGTGTCGATCATTTTCCTGGTAAAATTTTATAAATAAACAGCATAAAACAAGTAGATCAATTACAGTTTTCAACCATCTTACAGCCTAGTCAAAACCTTGAATTAATATTGTTAAAAGTGCTCTACTAGAAACAAGAGCCGTCACTTACGGGTGATGCTCCCTGTGGGGTGTTAAATGTCACTAAAAAATACAAAGGGAAATAACTCCAAAAATATGCAATGAAGAGTTATGGTTCTTGTGCACTGCACTTCCCCTCAATGAGATCTAGTCACCTATAAAGTTTAAAATTGATACCTGTTATACTGTATGGGTTATATGGCCAAGACAAGAATTAAGTATGAAAAAATACAAAGGGGAATAACTCCAAAAATATGCAATGAAGAGTAAAGGTTCTTGTGCACTGCACTTCCCCTCAATGAGGTCTAGTCACCTTTGAAGTTTAAAATTGATACCTGTTATACTGTATGGGTTATATGGCCAATTTTTTTAATAAAACTTGCCAACATACAATGTGAGTCAACAAGATTACAGTACAGGGTCACATGATACAGTTAAATATCGAGCTTATACATGCTGATGTACTTCAATCAATAAAGCTTGAATAGTAACTTCCCCTGTTTAGCTACCTGACTTACATATTTATGTATAGTGGATTTTTTTTTAAAAATAATGTGTGGTCATCATTGATTTAATACATTTAGATAATGATATAGCAAGCAATGCATGGTGGTGTAACAGTTTTTTGACATGTTAAACTGGGAAAGGTGTAAGTTTTGTGTGTTACATAAATAGAAAGTTAACGTCCAAACAGAGGTAGAGTAATAGATGTTTGTTTTAGTGGTTGCCCATATACCAATCTACTTTAAACAGGAAAACATACAAGGATTATTAAATAATTAACCCACATAACAGGTATCACTTAACATTAATACAATGGCCAAAAACATTAAGCATAAATTCTGTTAGTGGTCTATGAAACTTTCCCAAAATCTGACTAATGGTAACACCAAGAAAAGGTGGCTGAATTAATTTGCTGGTTTAGAATGAGAATGTCATGAGTGCCACTTATGCTTACAACATTATATGACTAATGCATATTTGAAATCAACATCCTAAGGCGCTTCTCATGAGCCTATCATCATGAAAATCGGAACTTGTCATGTTGACCAAACTGAAGTTGATAAAGCTTGTTTTACCATAAGTAAAGAGTGATTGTCAGACAGTTTTTCTTGTTTTCACATAATATTGATTTTGTTGTTACGACCTTCTCATTCTTAGCCAGCGAATTGTCTACAGACTGCCTGAACCTAAACCACCCCAGTATAAAACAAGACTGCTTCCAGTAAATGCTTATGACCCAGTGGAAGCCTTTGGCGTTGCTAATGTAAGATAAGCGAGTTGTTAATGGAAGAAAATCGTATCTTACATTAGCAACACCTTTCTTACATGAGTAACCGCACATGACTTTATTCTGAACTTTATGGGTCTACTTTTACTTCTACTACGTCTGCATGGTAAATAAACTTGGTATTAAGCTAATTAACAAGAAGAACAAAATAGGTTCTATACAATTTAAGGGGCATTTTGTTAGGCAGTTGTTTTGAATGCGAACGTACGGCAAATGCCACGTTATGATGACGTCATGTTAACGCCAAGAACACTAAATAATGGTAAAAACTCAAGTTTCACCAAATTACATTTAAGAAAAATGACCCACCATGAGACAGTCTATGTAGGATAAGAAAATCTCACCTACAGGGTCGGAATTTTAACCAGGGGACTGGGCAAGCCTCGTTCCCGGTTAAAATCCAATCCCTCGGGTGAAATATCCTTATCCTACATAGAAACTCATGTTGGATTCTTATAGTCTATCATAACTAGCTAAGTCAATCAGGGGCCACAATTCTATTGAAATGTTGGATAGTGTTACATGACTTTAATAATGTGATGTGTTTATAATGGTAAACAAGTATGTCAAAAACAGACTGAGAGAGTAACAAACAAACAAACAGGACAATTGCTATATGCCTCCACATCAGTAGATGATAGGGCATAAACATTATGTAGTAATTGGGGTATATTATGATACACATGTGACAAACACGAGTTAACAGCTCACAGTACTACATTAGAAAGGTACGGAAATAAAAGATGAGCCAATGGTCAGCTAGGGTCAGTGTAAGTACAGGAAGGGACACAATTCTTACCTCCTTGAATTCATAAAATGCCTGCACACACAAACATAAATATAATGTAGAACATTAACAATGTACTTAATGAACAGATATGTAATCGATTATGATCAAACTAGACGCTTGCCTAAAACAAGTATCTACATAAAAAGAATCATGAGAAAATAAACCAATTCCGTTTCTTGAACTCATGGGAAAATCCATTCATCACTCAACCAACCAGATAATAGAGGATGGATAATACATGGATTTTATAGAGATCTATATACAGCATATAAGTGAAGTCTCTGATCTCCTACCTTCAGTCATTGGTGACACGGTGGTCGAGCGGATAGCCCGCTTGACTGCTGATCGAGAGGTCTCTGGTTCTATTCCTGGCCGAGACACTAAGTCTTGATAATTTCTGAAACGTGTTTTCCACCTAACTACAGATGAACTGGTTGGCAACCCAGATGTAGTATCACATGTATCAGTGCTGTACATCAAGCACATTAAAGAACCAAGGTGTCTCTTTGGAACGAGCAAGGGCATCGTGCCTGGATACCTTGCATCACCCGACTGTCTCCTCTACTCCCTGTCCCGTCAGCAAAAATACAGGACCCCGTTGGAAATAAGTGCTTGCACTTTCATGGGTTATCCTTGACCGAAAGGTTTAAATAATTACTACTACAGTCCTTTGAGCACACCCAATGATACCAAGGTAAACATGGTAACAGAATATCAATATCTAACAACTTGTCAACCATTCCTGTGCCAACATGGGTCTATACAGTCTACTATGCCCAGATCTCCAGAAGCATCTGAAGCAAATATCTCATCTAAAATTAAGATTTTACCCAAATCACTATAATTACATATATCTACAATAACTATTTTAAACTTACTGTACTAAATTAGAAATAATATTTGTTCTTTGTTATGCTAATTTTGAAGCCGACCCTCCCATTGAAATTATCCAAACCACACAGGGAAATATTTGATACGAGATTTAGCTCAGATTGAGATGTTTAAGGAGATCGGGGCCAGATTTCACCTAGTTTCAAAGAAAATATCATGCAGCATAAAATAATGAGACGTTCTATGAGTGCAATATTTACCTCTTTCATTTTTTCCATTTCATTTCTTAGATTTTTATTCTCACTTTCTATAGGAGTAAACTTCTCGCGAGTTAGTTCCATGGCTTCCTTGGCAACCAGTATTTCCTGTCTCAAGGCATCTTTGTCCTAAAATCAACAAGTTATGTAAAAATTTGTCAGAAAATAACATGATACAAAAATTTTTAATATTTAATACAAATTTTTATTTTTAATTTCTAAATTAATTTTAATTGAGTCAAAATTGTGTTTTGTTAGGGTGCACAGAATTGGTAGAGACCCTAACAAGAATAATAAATTATTTTTTTCGGGCATATTTTTAAGAAGATAATTATTTTCATGAATACACATATAGAACACCAATTTGTTGTATTGGATAATTATATGGAAGAAGGAACCAAATCTAATTTTTATCTACTGACAAGGGTACTGTTTTATCAACAAACTTACGGAAAACGTAAACTTACGTTCAAATTTTAATTCTGTGCAATTCTTTAACACTACAAGTTGGGGCAGATATTGTTTATATAGGAACTCATTAATTGAATCTTTTGTATTTTATAGATTAGTATTGCGGCTCCATTTACCACATTTTATAGTTGTGTAAGTATTATCAAGAATTTAAAGTTGATCGTAAGATTTACGTATTTACTAAATGCTTTGATATAAGAGTACCAAGAAGAGTAAATGTTCTTGTATTTACTTTTTTGAGACGTGTATTTTCATTTTCGAGTAGTGATAATGCTGTTGTACTTTGTTCTAGAAGACTGCTCCGTTTTATATTCTCCGTCTCAGACACTTGATGTTGAGCTTGTAATGACCGCAATGCATAATCCAACTTATCAATCCTACAGAATAAAGAAGACATAAATACAACATCACAACACAAGGTCTGCATACTTTCAGGGTTCTTACAGTGTAACTCTGAATTCCCATGCAATCTACATGATATACTTACTGTAAAATCATTAATTTTCTTGGGGGATGAAATTTCATGGATTTCGTGGTTCACCTTCTTCCATGAAATTAAATCCCATCAAACAATAATTTTGACCCTCGTATTTATTGCATGGTATGCAAAATTCATGAATTAACGTCCTATCGAAATGGTCTTTTAAACAAAAACCATGAAATTTTGTCCCATTGAAATTAAATGATTTTACAGTACACTTTACATGAAATCACGATTTTCAGGAACATAATTGTCAGGGTTCTTACAGTAAAACTTATTGTTCCACTATTTACCATACTATACACATGCTATCATGATTATCAGAGAATCAGGGCCTTAATTCTCTGTCATTCGCTAATGGAGGCATTGGCGTCAAATTGTAGAAAAGTGGCGAGATTTTTTTGAAAGTGGCAACAAGATTTTTAGCAAAAACATGCAATTTTACACCATTTGGTCCAGTAATTGAACTTTTCTCAGAAAGTGGTGACAAATGTGCAAGACCCAGATGCAGCAGAATGTGAAGAACCAGTCATAATACTGTAATGTTTAACACATCATCACTAATTCTGGTGTAAGATTATTAAAATGTTTATCTTCAGAATGATTTGCAGGGCTTGACATTAACTTTTTTGGTCACTGGTCCCCCAGCAAAAAAACATGAATTTGTAAATAAAACAGTTACTGGTCCTTCAAGGGTCCTTCTTGAATTTCATTGAATTTCACCAGGGGACCAGTGTTAGTGTCAAGCCCTGATTTGGTGTACACTGACCTAGCTGATTTACACCAATAGTGAATACAACTCTCCAGTGGACTGACAAAGTCAGAGACACTAAATTCAAATAACTTTAGCCTACTTTTGGAGTGCCAGAACTTCTCCAATGCTACCACAGTGACATACTTTATCACACAATGAGAACAGTAATGCATGTGATATTACATACTGAACACAATCCAACACATTGAACTAAACATGACAGCTTACTATTTATAATCATGTACAATGAGTACCATCTGGGGCCTAATTTATCAACGTTATAAGTCAAGAATTCCGACTTGGATTTGAAATTGCCAAATGTTCCATATGCCCTCATGGTGTAATGAATGTACACATTTAGATATAAATGGGTATACATGTTCAGTGGGTAACAGCAATTAGTGAGATGCAAATTCATATGGTTAAATCTAATTGCAAAGAAATGGCAGTGCTTTTAAATTTTGTAAATTTTAAGTCTAAGTCTGAATTTCCGTCTTAGAACAATGGTAAATAAGGCCCCAGTATAAAGAAGCCAAACTTATCAACAATTTGATTGAAATGAAATTGTATAAACAGTATCAAAACTAGATGAGCAAAAATAAAATCAAAACAACAGCTACAAATTCAATCTACACAAAATATAAATAAAACTTAATACAGTTGATATTGTTAACCACTGCCTATTCTTATTGTCAATGTTTACCAATATGTAGGTAGCCTTATATTTCTATGACTTCAGTCGTTCATGTTTACAAGGATACAAGCAGGCAGCTGACATAGATTTCCTGCCCCCACAAAAAAACACCAGGAACAAACTTGTACTTATTACTTCACAAACAGGAAAATGATGAAACTACTTATAGTCCAGTCATTTAAGCTAAAAAATATGGTCAACCTCAAACAAATTGCAAAACAGAGTTTCTTTGCATTTTCATCATCTACAGACTATTATCAACTACAGACAAAACGTTAAATATGCGAGTTCAGTGGGGAAAATACAAAACAATCGACATGTTTAAGGTCACTTTTTGTAGCAATTTCAGCCTATGACAAAGACGTCAACTGGGAGGTTTCACTTTGGCTAAATTGCCATGAACCAACAATGTTTCATCTGGAGACACTCTACTAGCACTTTGGCACCGTTTACAACCACCCATGTCCAGGTCATCCATGTGAAACAACTCTCCGACAGGACCAGTAACTCCACATGTACCATCTCTAGGCAAAGTTCACAACTGGTTCAAACACTTCTAATCAATTTGTTTGACGTCATGCATATGTAAGCAATCAATAATTATTCAAAATTTTATCTTTTCACTCAGAACAACGATTCTGAAAAAAAATAGGATTTTATCAATTTGTGTTCCGTTACTTTTTAGCCGCACTATACACATAAGTGTTGTTCAATTGGATCGAAAGCACTGTATGAAAACAATGTAACAGTTGCATTGTTAATGGAATAAAATGTCATCAAGTAAATATATTTGGTTGCCAATCATACAAAGTTTGAAAAGTGTTGACAGAAACCCCAGTGTTGCGTTTCTAGATGTACTCAGTATATATGCCAGTCTACGTGTTGGTATACTACCCATTCAAATGTCGACAAAATGACTCAAAATAGCACTTGGAAGGGGAAACAAAAGTTTTATTCATTTCTTTAATATTAATCCAATTTGTTTAAAATTTACGCATATCATGTGTTGTATATATGTGTGTCTAATGGAAAAAGGATATTTGTGTTTGGACAGTATACAATAATGATAATATACAAAATGTACACGAATCTATCGATTCGGGAGAAATAGTGATTGTTCTCTTTGTCTGTTCGTCCACAATTGCATTTGTATTCACAATTTTGACTTTATGATTATGAAACTTGGTCAGAGTGATCATCTGAACAAAATATAGGCCAAGGTAGAAAATGGATGACCAAAGGTAAAAAACTAGGTCACTAGGTCAAATTGTAGCAAAACCTTGTGTAGGCGCTAGAGGTCATAATGTTGACCTTATATTTATGAAACTTGGTCACAATAATAATATCAATAAAATCTAGCTCAAAGTTATAAATTGGGTCATCTAGGGTCAAAAAGTAGGTCGCTAGTTAAAATCAAAGTAAAACGTTGTGTAGGTACAAACTTTACAATTTTGGTCTAATATTTATGCAACTTGGTCACAATGCTCATCTCAAAATATCTAAGAAAAGTATGTTATTGAATAATTTGGGTCAAAATTAGGTCAATAGGTGAAAATTATTGATGTGACTTTTTGGAACATGATGGTTTGTCTATTATTTGACCTAGTGACCTAGTTTTAACTCATGATAAGTAAATATTGAATTTTACCTATATTTTGTCTTCATGATCCATGTGACATGGTTTCATAAAGATTAGGTAAAAAGGGCGCCTTCTAAAGATTTGTTCTATAATTTGGCCTAGTGACATCGTTTTTAACTCTGGTTAATCCAATTTCATACATGACCTTGTTTTTTGTAAGGTGATAATTGTGACAAAACTTCACAAGTGTAAGGTCGAAATTGCGACCCCTAGTGACTATATCTTGTTTTTTCCATGTTTTGATCTAGTGACCTAGATTTTGGCTCCGGTTAACTCAAAATTTTATTTTACCTAGATTAGCTTCCGAAGATCATTGCTGCCAAGTTTCATAAAACTCAAAACAAAATTGCGACCTCTAAACACGATGTAAAAATAAGTTACTGGTACAAGTCAAGATTTATTTACATCAAAAGTGACAAATATCGGGAAAACATGTGACAACTAAATATATTTGTAAATATCTCAAAAAGTCCCACGAATATTCAATTAGGACATTTTGTACATTGCTAAGGATAGCTTTATGCACCATATAAACACAAAACTGTTTGCAATTAGTTTGAGGTTAAAAGTTAAAATGACTGGGCTATTATACTCAGATGTATAACAAAGCAAAATCTTGCACACTGCCCTGTCAAACCAATCTCCAAAGTCAAATCTTTATCTTGATATGTGATGCATAATTTTCAAGAATTCAAAAAGTCAATATATTAGCTTATTCTATTCTAGCATTATAAACTCATATACCTGTAACTTCTGCTGTAAAATATATATTCATAGTCAATAGTAACATTAAAGGGACTCAACTCCAGTTGGTAAATTGCAAAAATTATCAAATAGTTCTCTTAAACTAACATTTTTAGGCTTGACCGACCTAATACATTTATATTAGAATCTGGACTTATTCATCAAGAAGAAAAATAATTGCATAACGTCAGTTTATTACATCTAAACCCCTTAGAATCTATTGCGAGACTAATGCATTAAAATATACATTGAATGTTGTTCTATAGCATAGGAGTGTATAAATGCAGAGAAAAGCTGTCACCTAATTAACAGACGGTAAAAATGTTTGTGAGTTTTCATCAACAGCGCCTTTGATCCTTATGTAAGTGGTAAGAATACTTAATGTATTTTTAAAACATAGTTTTGTGATTAAAACGTCTACAAAACATGTTTTTATCATCGGAATGGAGTTTAGTCCCTTTAAGACTTTCAATAAGAAGGGTAAAAAATATTCAGCAAATTTCATATAAAAGTGACTTACAAACTACGTGTCTTATTATTGATGAAGCATCCAAACGTTAAAAAAATACTTTACAAAAGTCTAATTCTCAGGTCAAATAGTTGTAATACAACATTGAACAAGCTGTGATTTATACAATTCCTTAAAAATTCACCAAAGGATAATATTATAACCATCAGTGAAACCTATTATGTAAAGTGATTAAATATAAACTGCAGCCAGGCTGAAGCAACATGTCAGCATCTTTGGTCACATACATATTGCTAGTAGGACAAATTTAACAGATCTCTACACTTAACCAAATTTCTAATTGGTCACCCAAAAATTATTATAACATCTGACATATTATAGATTCAATAAATCTTAGGCTGTGTTATTTGTTCATTCCATGCATTAATCTATCGATTTCCGGAAAGGAATGGTGTATTCATGTACTAAATCATCCATGCGTAACGGTTGGTGCGAAATTGCATTTTATAGTATCATCCTTGGTATGAATTTATTCCCTATTGATTGACTTTTCTTAAAAACACTACAATTTGTGAGAATGAGCCATTTGGAACGTGCTCATGACATCAGGTAGTAGAGGCATTATCAATATGTTTCACAAGTCAATATAAATTATACCTTGACTGCATTTCATCACGAAGTCGGTTATTTTCCATCCTTAACAGGGCTTTATCTTCTTCAGATTTCTCTAGTTGATTGATGCGGTCTCTGTAGTCCTGTATCATACATCATACACAATAATAACTTCAAAAAGTTGCCAACTTTTTCTGTCAAACACCAGATTGTAATTACAATATATTACTAATTTAACAGGGTTGAAACTGTATCTGAATTTCACTTTATCCAAATATTACGCAAGTTTCAAAGTACAAAGTTAACCAAAAATGCATTTTTCTCAAGTAACTAAATAAGGAAGTTCATTGACAACCACATGAGTCTGCTTATATTACTTACATACATGTCATATTTTCCTGAAGCCTTATGCAGGAGATTGGCGATGGAAATGCAGGAGATGTCAGTAAAATACAGGAGATTTTTCTTGCTCAAACTTTAAACTTAAATAAATGAAGTTAATATGCAATTTTCACCTATTTTACTTGTAGCACATTACCTTGCATGCTTTATAAAGCTATTTAAATTAAATTTGTTATCATTTTCATCATGTAAACAAAAATGTCAAGGTTCCTGTATTCCAAGAAATGCATGACATTTGATCAATTTGCCTAAAATCATGCAGGAGTAGAGTCTCCATTGCAGAAGACTCCTGCATGATGCAGGAGATCTGGCATGTATGCTAAATAACAGTGTTGAAACTGTATCCAAACTTTATTTTGTCCAAATATTACGCTAGTTTCTAAGTACAAACCCAAATGCATTTTCTCCAGTAACTACAAAAGAAAGTTACTATATAAGGAAGTTCAATGACAACCACATGAATCTGCTTACTGTAAAATCATAAATTTTCTTGGGGTATTAAATTTCGTGAATTTCGTGGTTCACCTTTAACAACGAAATCAAATCCCATAAAACAATAATTTTGATCTTTGTATTTATTACCTGAAATGCAAAATCCACGAATTAGCGTCCCATTGAAACGGTCTTTTTTACCAAAACAACCAAATTTCATCCCATCGAAATGAAATGATTTTACAGTATATGTACTAACCTTTTCCTTATATTTGAGATCATCAACCAGTACAGAGTTTGTTTTGGCAGTTCCTTCTATTCTATTCAATCTATCATTTTGTAACTGAAAATATACAAACATGTACATGTAGCTAGAATTATGCTAGAAGTTCTGATTTCCACCAAACTGTGTCACCGAAATTTTTATCCAAGATGACAATGAAATTTTTTTCTCATAAAGATCAAGCCAAAATTGTGACTGTGTCCGCACAATTACCTTGTTCTTGAAGGAAGCTTGGAGGCCCCATACGCCAGTCGTAAAAAATCCTTTTGATGTCTGTTTCCCGTACAAGCAAGTTTGTGTTGATGGAAGGAAGGATCGAGGGATGCTCACACACAATCAAGTATGCTCAAAAGACGCAGAACAAAGAAAGTTCCCAAAATATATAAAAAATTCAACTGTCATGCATATATCGCTGGTTTAGAATCAGAAGGCCGTAACTACCAAATCGACATACTGAGAAAACAAGAGAAAACTGTCTGTAATTTACTCTTTACCTATGGGAAAACGTGTTTTTAAAACTTCATTTTGGTCAACATGACAATTTCAGATTTTCATGAAAATAGGCTCATATTAAGAAGCGCCTTGTGAAGCAGATTTCAAATATGTATGAGTCTTATAAGGTCGTAAGTAGGAGTTACGACCTTCTGGTTCTAAGCCAGCGATATTGTCTTACCTCTAAAGTTTCTTGCGCTTCTTTGAGTTTATGTACAAGAACAATTCTTCTATTTTCACTATCATCTAGATTATCCTTCATGTGTCGCAGTGAATGTTCAAATGGACGGACCCGTAGTGACTGTAGGGATTGATTCAAGCTGGGATCCCCGAGATCCTGGGAGCTCGTCATTGGTAGACGCGTCATGGATCGTGAACGACTCATTCCTCCTGGTGACGTGTTATAGTCGTCAGATATATATAAACCAGATCTACTACGTGACCTTAATGTTGAACTGAAAACATACATGAATAGTAAGTCTTAGTGAGGATCAGCATTCATGATGTACATAACAGCATATCTAGAGCATAATATCATTCATTTCATGTCAATTGAGAATCAAGTCAATAATGACACATCAGAAAACTTATAATTAAAGTGTATATATAAAGCTATATCTGACAATATTTTTAAAAAATAAAAAACTGAAAAACAATTATGCTTTCATATCCATTAGATCATTTTTCACTTCAGCTTTAACAGAAACTCTCTCTGTGATTTATTGGACATGAGAATTGTCCGTTACGAAAGTGTTCTAGAACACCCTATGAAATTATAAGGACCGCAAGCAAAGAAAAATGGAAGCATCATCAGAAAACCAATTTTATTTAGTTTTTGTTACAAGGTTTTTTTTTCAAAAATAGTTCTTTTATTCAGGCCTGATCAAGTCGTATAACTATTTGCGTGGAAAGCAAGTTGGTGGGAGGAAATATAACAAACCAGGAATACATTCATATTGGCCTTACAAAGTACTGTAAAATCATTTAATTTCGTTGGGACGAAATTTCGTGGTTTTGTTAAAAAGACAATTTCTTCGGGACTTGAATTTGTGGATTTTGCATTTCAGTGAACCACCAAATCCACGTAATTACATCCCCCCCACGAAAATTAATGATTTTACAGTATACAAATCTCTATAGATCAGACAGCTGAAGCAAAGAGCTACCAAGCATCTTAATTCAGTAATGTCCCCTTCAATTAATATAAAAGACCAGTTGTCTGTGCCTAACACAAAGCGCTAACAAGCGCCTTCATTCAGTTAACTCCCGTTCCATTAAATATAGAAGACATGGATGACCTCACGTGGAAAGCGCTATGTAGCGCCTTGCTTAGGCAACAGACACGTGAATTAGTTCTAGATAGCCCTCGTCTTTAACTTTTCTGTTTTTAAGTTTTAAATGGTCATTATAGCACAAAAACGGTGATTTTGCTCATACTTAAACAGGGAAAAAAAGGTACGTTATTGTAAAGATTCTCGCGCGCACGCGCTGTTGGTGTTCAGTTTTAAATATGCTCATTTCAGAACCAAGCCGAGGAAAATAAATGATTTACAGCGTCAGGGTGGCCACAGAAAATGAAAAATGAAATTCCCTGATTTTTCCCTGACCAAAAGGTTAATTTCAATGATTTGTGCGGCATTTGCGACCATGGTTTGTTAAAGGCTGTTTTATCATTTAACATAAAACCTAATGGTAATATAGGATATAACTCAAACTTCATGTCACTATTTCTTTTGCAGCTACCTGATAAGATGTTTATATAGATTAAACTTATTTTGCGAGCGTAGCAAGCAAGAAAATTCACATATCAGACTTTTTTACAGAAACAAACGGCAAATTAACTATTACAAGACCATTTGATTTCTCAAATTTTGTCCAATTTTGTAAAATTCCCTGATAATTCCCTGATTTTTGCCAAATTTTGAAATTCCCTGATTTTTCCCTGCAGGGAATTTATTTTGGACATTTTCCCTGTTTTCCCTGTTTTCCAGAGTCTGTGGCCACCCTGAGCGTTATATGAACTGTAATTCACATTCAAATTGTAACTATTCATCAATTTTCTACAATAGTAAAATAATAAACGTAAACAAACCCCCAATGCCCCTGTTTTCTTGGTATTTCACGATACCGGATGTCGACGCTCATAACAAAACTTGTATGTGACGTAACGTTTGCTAAGCGACGTCGCGTTTGTTTTCCCGACGTCGCCCAAAATGTCCCGCCAAAATGTCATGATTTTGAAAAACATACTAATAAAGTGTTGTTTTTATGCTATAATAGCGTTTACGCATGCTTTTTCGTGCTATTACATCTGCAGAGTCCCGAGGGACGGTTGGTGCCCTCGCCCTGACGGGCTTGGGCACCAACCGTCCCTCGGGACTCTGCAGATGTAATAGCACAAAAAAACATGCGTTAACCCTACATATGACTATGAATACAATAAACATAGACTTACTTAAATCCACTGTCATCATCAGGAAATAAGGATAGCATAGAATCTTGTGTATTTATTCCCTTCAATGAGTTAAATGATGACCTCTCAGGTGACAGCATATTTTGTGAGTTATAATACATGGTGTCAGTATCTCTAGCTGGAATCTCGTCAAGACAATCTCCTCTCTTAAATATACATAAATACAACAAATCATTATAAACACTGTTAACATACTGCATATACTTCCCAGCCACCTATATAGCAGTGATTTTTTTCCTTCTTTAGACGGTAAAGGGACCCTTTACCAATAGCAAATATGCTATTATAATACTACCAACAGCGAACGGAGAATTTCCTCATGAACATTTTAAAATAGAATTTTCAAAATCATGAGAAAGTTATGAACAATTTTGACGAAATGTTAAGTATATTAGTCCACAAAAACCAGTAAAGGTAAGTATATTAGTCCACAGAAACCAGTAAACAGGCTCATTTAATATTTTTCCATTTCATTTGGCACTACTTGCCTACGAAACGTCCCAATTACCCATTACCAAAGAGGTAAAAAAATTGCTGTACAGCTTAAAATAATTTTATCTACCTTGATTTCAGGATAATAATTTATACCAAATATGGACAAAGAGACCAACAGTAGGATTATTTTTTCATTTTCTATAGTTTGTGGGTTTTAATTGCCTACATGTAATGATATCAAGTGTTTGAGTTGAGTGGAAACTTACACAGAATGTCTAGGTAAACTCAGTTGACCTGTGAGTGAATGAACAAATACTGTAAAATCATTTAATTTCGTTGGGACGAAATTTAGTGGATTTGGTAAAAAGACAATTTTGTTGGGACTTGAATTCGTGGATTTGGCATTCCATGTAATTAAACAGGGGTCAAAATTAATGTTCGTTGGGATTAAAGTTTGTGGTTGAGGTGAACTACGAAATCAACGAAATTTAATCCCCCACGAAAACTAATGATTTTACAGTAAGTCTCAATTAATTGCAAAATCATTTGACTCATGTCATAATAATACTATCATATATTGTTACAAGCAATGTTTGACACTTAGACCCATCCTTACAGATCACCCCTCTCTTTCTTCCTAAAACTCTTACATGCCTTTGTCCAACAATACCTGATCAAACCAATATACAACCATAATAATACTGTATAGACAGAAAAATAACATTGATTCATCGATTATTTTCACAAACCACTGGATGATTAGCTCCATTCTAACCACAATAACATACAGATTATCTCTCATTATAATACATACACCCATGAAAATAAGGATTCCAATTATTGCCGGTTTTGCTGAATGACAAATTTTGTCATAAAAATTTACATACACTGATACAGTTAAAAATTCAACTTTACATTCAAGTCTTGACGTGACCATTTTTAATTTCTATTCTATGTATACATTGTAAGTTTACAACTTCTACTGGGCAATAAAATATATATCATCATGGAATAAAAATATTGATTTAAAAATTCTTTTAAAATTCACCTAACTTATAAAGAACACTTACTGCCTATCAAACAGACTGAACATTTCCATATTAAGCCAATTAAATATCCATTTAACAGTGTCAAATTGGTGTCAGAAGCAAACTGTCCTTGCAATATACCACATAAAATTCTGTATCAAAATTATATGACTAAACTCAAGAAGCAAACAGAATCCGATCCATTCAGAAAATGTGAACTTTATAAAAACTTCTATATTACAGGACACTACATGTTCAGGTTTAAGAGAAAGCTATTCTATAAACTACCTATCCTGGTGAGATCAGATTGTCGATATATTGGCATATTGTTGAACTTAGGACTCTATGAATAAATACTTCAAAATGATTTAAAATTTTGGTTTTACAATCGTGTGCTAAATCTTCAAACAGGCTGATCACCTCTGTTTTAATCCTCCAGTGGAAAGTTTAAAGGCCAAAATCCTATGAATTTTGATTTATTGAAATAGCCTGCATTAGAAGTGAATTGTCACTCAAAGTTCAAATGAAATGATATACACTTTATATAGATAGATATAGGAATGTTAATATTGAGATCATAAAACTAAAACAAGTAAATACAAACAGACATCTGGGAAGGGTTCAGTTTGTAAATACGGTCATATCGTTGATATACTGTAAAATCATTAATTTTCGTGGGGGATTAAATTTCGTGGATTTCGTGGTTCACCTCAACCACGAACTTTAGTCCCAACGAACATCAATTTTTACCCCTGTTTTATTACCTGAAATGCAAAATCCACGAATTCAAGTCCCAACGAAATTGTCTTTTTTACCAAAACCACGAAATTTAGTCGCAACGAAATTAAATGATTTTACAGTACATGTATTCACAGAGTATTCAGAATAGAACATAATTCGAGGACTCGGTGCAAAACTATGGTAACTACATCAATTTATATTTAAAGCATGAAACGACGTCCATAGTTTTGTATTGAGCCTTCGATATAAATTGGCAATAGCTGATCATAATCAGTACTATGATAATTTTATATTATCACTATACAAGGTACTGATTAGTCTGTGGCATGAGAAAGTAACAGTGATGCTCTACCAAGGACCACCATGTCATTTGAAATCAACATACTTCTCATTTGGAGGGTAAGTACATTGGAGTGGTAACAGATTATGTAAGCCAGTATTTTGTCTTTTTTCTTGCACCCACTGTATATCCCCTACCCCAAATCTGTTTACTTATTTTCTTTTTATTGAATCCATCAAAAATAATTTATGCAGTTGCAAGGTCAACGTGAATAACAAGCACAGCTAGGAGAGTAAAATTTAATCATTTAATTTAGCTAAGACCCTCTTCAATTTCCAATATCGAACTATAAGCTTGTGTTACCTAAAAACATTATTAAAAGAGCCTTCCATTTAAATTATATATTAAAACATACAAGAAAAAAATGAAACCAATATTCGAATTCTATTGGTATTATAATAAAGTTGGTGTTAAATATACACAGGACATTATATGCCTTCCATTCAGCATAGAATAGAAATTGAATACCAACCAAAATTGGATAAAATTAGATCTACCAAATCTGTGGAATTTCAATTAAAGTTTACAAGTTTTTAATAAAACTATATACTTAATATGAATGGTTGACAAAATAATGATTATAGCAGTCTGCATTTAAATAACATGACATAAAAATATGTTAAGTTTGTTCTGATTTAAAGGTCCCATTTAACAGCAGGACTAAATAATTTGTAGGAGAAAACTTTAATACAGACTGAATAATTATGTTTTTATTTTTAAATAATGTATGCTTTTATAAGACATCGACAAAACAACAAGAAATATCACTGAATATGATAAATAATCCCCCCTCTAGATACTGCTTGACACAGTTAAAACAAACATCAGAGGTAACAAGAGCACCGCCTACAAGTGCCTGGACGCTCGACTTTCTAGTACTTGATAGTACCATTGCTCATCTGCGGGTGAAGTCTATGAATAACAAGGGCAGATAACTCAAAATATAGGTGACGGGGTACTGAACCAGCCTAAGGCTTGTCAGTATGGACACTTCTTGTGGTGGAGAACAACTATAGTGACTTTCAAGTCAATACCTTTGATAGTCTTAGATAAATGGTCCTTTTGGTGTAAATATTTTAAGTCAGAAAAGGGTGATAACTCTCATTAATGATGGATAGAATTATTTGCTATTGCTAGTAGCTGATGGTTAACATATTCCACACGTGTGTTGACTTTCAAGTCAAAAACTTTGATAGGTTTTTTATGTGTAAAATTGCCACTTTTTCAATTTACTGGTAAGTCAAAACAAGGGCAGATAACTCCATAAATAAAGGTCACATGGTTATCAGCCTTGTCAGTATGGACTCCACTTGTGGTGGTGAATGTCTATGTTGAGAATAAAGTGAATACCTTTGATAGTCTAATAGAAATGGTTATTTTTGTGTAACAATTCTATGTCAGAAAAGGATATAATAACTCAATGATGCATAGAAATAATTTATTTGTTCTTGTCAGTAGATGTAGGTCATCTTATTTCACAAGTGGTTGAGTGTTTACTAGGGTAACATAGGATTAAAACAACTTTTAACTTGTTTGTCACAGCCCAAGGGATCTAACCTATAACTTTCTTTTACAGAGGCCTGTATCATGCTCTGTTAAACCAGTACTGTGGACACTGCCACCGGGCAGCAGTCATTCCAAGCAATCGTTGACTATTCACAATGCCAATATTAACACTGAATTTTTATGAAAATTTCACATTAAAAAAATCAATTAATGCTATTATATTACTATCTTGACTCCTATAAATACTTAATACTTTAACGTCAAGTCAAAACAACTATGAAGAGGTCAGGCAGTTAGTGTTACATGTATGCTATTATAATCGATGGTTATTTCACAAAAGATTAAATACCTATGTCATTAAACATGACCTAATCTTGACATTATCCCTGCTTAGATTTGAGCAAGCATTCCAGACAGATAAGCCTTCACACAATAATGTTCCTTCATAACTCCATACATGTCATATAGCTTGGCCACATTGACATGAGCCTGACCTATTGATTAATATAATTTAACAGTAGATTCATTTTCTATGTTTTCCACACCGTGTGTATGTTTTCATAATCGGGGAGTATCACGAAGACGCGCTCGAGATGAAATACAAACACAAATCTTAAATGCCGATATTGCACGATTTGCTTGCGGAAATGGAGATATTCAAAACAAGAACCTTGTAATATATTCTTGCATAAAGGTCAGGCTCAGGTCAAAATAGCCAAGCTGTAGTACTGTTCCAATATTTACACAGGCCATTTAAATCAATAATCGACCATAATTGATGTTTTGTAAGTTTGAATTTTATGATAAAAATTTTCATAATAATGTAAATGGAATTATTACAATGAAATTTGAATATAATCTAGATCAATGGTCTCTCATAATACACAAAGTGGTCTTTGTTAAGGTATAGACGAAATAAGTGTAGAGAACTTGACCGCTGGTCAGAGATTTGATGCTATTTATGGCTTCACCAGACATATATGTAAGCCCTTGTTCTACAGGGTGTCTCAATTCAGAGTTCATATTCAGTTTAATATGTTCAGTACACAATGCAATACAAACACAATGAGCAACACTGACTAATTACCTTAGTCACAAATCCAATTCCTAACACCTTCCAATCATACACCCTGTCAGATGTCATATCTGTTTAACTTATATATAACTCATATATTTTGATGAATCAAATAATCTTTGAAACTATATAAATAAAATCTTTATTATTATTATTTTATTGGGCTAATCAGACTGGGTGCTTGGCAGCATTATAGGGCTAATGATACCTGGCTGGGTATTCACAAAGTATCTTAAAGGAAAATTGGAAAACTTAAATAGTTTCATTTTTGATGCACGTTGAAATGCCCAAATAAGCAAAGAATAACCCATGAGTTCTTTGTGATTATTGAGGCTCTTTATGTACCGGTAATGCATTTAAACGTAATGTAAAAGAGTGATAATCTTGATTTCCCTGTTTTAATAGCTGATAAAAAATTAACACTTTAGGAAATTTTAAGATTTTAAGAAAATTTTGAGAATGATGCATCTAAACAATGTTTAAATACAGTCTGACAAACTGAATTCACACTTATTTCAGATTCACTGAATTTAAGGAATAGTCAAAACTTCAATCCTTTCCAGCTATATCGCTGGCTTAGAACAAGAAGGTCGTAACTACCAAATCAATATATTGAGATACAAGAGAAAACTGTCTGTAATTTACTCTTTACCTATATAGATGGGAAAACACGTTTTTAAAACTTGGTTTTGGTCAACATGACAATTTCTGATTTTCATGGAAATAGGCTCATAAGAAGTGCCTTGTGAAGCAGATTTCAAATATGCATGAGTCTTATAAGGTCGTAAGTGGTAGTTTCAACCTTCTGGTTCTAAGCCATCGATATGTACATAGAGTTGCTTTAAAAGTTAGAGAATTGAATTCAAACCTTGATCAAAAGCAAAAGGTAGTTTGCTAAATATGTACTGAATGAAATGAATACCTTTTCCAAATGCACATAAAAACTAAATAATTCAGTTGTTTTAAGCACTTGCAGATTCACAAGCACTCATATAGCCTTTCCAAACAGGATTAAAACAAACAGAATTTCTAAGTGTAGACACATATTGAAATGGTGAAATTTTAAAACCATGAAAATTTTTAGTAGTTTGGGAAATATTTAATTTAAAGACTGCAACAGACTTTTGGAACAACTTAGTTATTATACTTGTGAACTTTCTTTAAGTCCTGAAAAATTATGCTGATAGGTCTGTACTTGCTCCATTTCTATCATAACCATAAACCTAGAAACTTTCCCGGATACTAACTTTCACGTTTTGCCGATTGTAGGCATTTTCCCAACTACAAACTTTGGCATATTTAAGGCGTTTTGCTTGTTCTGAACATTTTTGCGGCTATTTACTTTTGCGAATTTATTTAATCCGCAAACTTAAATCAAGCGAAATAGTTCCTAGGTTTACAGTATATAATTTGAACATTTTTAGTGATAAGGTTTATATATAATATTCCAAACACTTGTACTGTACCTTGATCACTTCTGTTATTTCAAATCTATCCACAATCTCACTGTGTTTACAACATTCACAATATCCCAGAATAAAATGAAAGAAACCTAACTACCTAACTCCAGTCGGTTTATCAACGTCTTTATAAATGTAAATTACTTTGTCTTTAAAATCCGACACAAATCCAAAAACATTATGTTGCTGGATTTTCCTTTGGAGCTAACAAGATATTTACAATAATAATTAAAGCTGATATTTACATTCAAAAATGGAAAACAAACACAAAGTGCAAAGTTCTTTTCAAGATTTCAATTGTATTCAAACGAAGATTTATTTATCAAAACATACACTCCTAAGGTATATTAACAGATATCATTAAACAAATAATAAACAAAACAGAGAATTCAATAGAAAATTGGCACATACTGTTCATTAAAGATTCATTCATCGACAGTGTTTGCAAATTTTGTGGGCTAAATGAATTGAGTGAACTAGTTGAAAAGTGGTATACAATATCATTCAGAATTGTCAACAATTTTTGATAAAAATATTCAATACCTATTGGGTGTCTCTGTGCTTTAACTTACCCTAACAAACTTTTACAATAGAACTTCTGAATACACCAAATCTATTACTAAATGCCATTGATGATATTTTTAAAGTCTACATCAAGTAGTCAGTGTGATATGGCCTTAACTTCACCATGTCACAAAAAGAAAGTTAAATCAGTATGACATTTTATTTATCAAGTTATCAATGTGTATTACTTCCAAATCATTAAGAAATATTTTCTTTCATAGATAAGATAGCTAACAACATTCCTTCGTGTCCAAGATTATAGGAAATTGTGAAAATCACTACTAAATCATCAGCTTAAATGCCAAGACATAAAATCATATTTTCTTTTATACAAAAGCAGAATATGAGTTATTAGAAAAAAAAACATTGATTGGTATTGCGATATATGTATAGTACTTTTACAAAATTAATGTCTGATATAATTCATAATTGAATGGCCATATAACATGTAATATAACGTACATGTATGTTGTTATTGGATCAGACAATAGCCTTTCATGTATTGGCACCTTTAGCTCAGGTTTCAAACCCCTATACTGTATGACACACATTCATTATAATCTTGGTACCGGGTGAGGCAGAATCTTTAAACTTTATATTATCGAAAGCTCATCAAGATTGAGATATATCTATGTAGAATATCTAATAATAATAATAATAAAATTATAAAAAAAATAAAAATAATATAACAATAATAATAATAATAAAGACTTTGATTATAGAGGCAACATATATCTATAGTTAGGCATTTGCCCAATCTTCCCTATGACCCTCTGAAATCATCTGACATTTACATAATATATTAAATATTTTAGAGATATTTCAGCGTAAACAAAAGGACTAGTCTAATTTTAAACATTTTCATGTAATAGAACATGTTTATTCATGAAGTAAGAGATGTAAAGGATATAATAACTTACAGAGGTGTGTCTCATGGACAAACATCGACGTACCCGCCTTCCTGTACCTAAATTATTCCTAATCATATTAACACTAAAGTATCCACATTTTACACACAAAAACAACACAATGATTTGCACTATGTAGCCTATACTGTTATTATAAACATATCTACCAACTTTTTTCAGTAAAATCAATGAGTTATAACAATGCAAATTATTGTCCATTGTTTGTACATAACATAGTTGTCAATTGATATTCTAATTGGTGAATGAATGGAGTATAAAGTAAGGCCAGGAAGCACAAACATTGAACCAAATATTTGAGGTTTCCGAACAAGCAATACATGACAAGTACCTAGTACTCATGGAGACAATTATTCTATTTTGTATGTCGGGTACTTTACATGTGCAAGTATTGAACATTTATTATGTTCTAGAATGGAAAATTAATTCTTTGGGATTGACCAATTATCCAATAGGGAAAACAGTAAACATGAAATAGTGTTACAGTAGAAAATCAGTATCTGTGCTTGAATGACCATTGCACATTTATAATTTAGCTTTAACATGACTTTAACCATGATTTTAAATATAGACTATTATTTTAACTATTGTTATCAACCATTGTTTAAATCGATGGCTTAGAATGAGAAGGTTGAAACTACTTCTTATGACCTTTTAAGATTGATACATATTTGAAATAAGCATCACAAGGCGCTTCTTATGAGGCCAATTTCTTAAAAATCGGAACTTGTCATGTTGAACAAAACGAAGTTTAAACCGCATGTTTTACTATGTGAAAAGAGTATGTATTGGACATAATTTTCTCGTTTTCTCAAAATATCGATTTTGTAGTTACGACCTTCTCATTCTAAGCCGTCGAAATATACACTTAACTATTGTTATTAACGATGGAATGATCCACCATGTCACATCATTCGTTGTCATTACAGTAAACCATGATTAACAGAAGTTATTAACAATAATTGAGTACAAAAAATAAAAGCTATTTTTAACACATGAAGGTTGAAATGTTATATAGCAAACTATTAGATTAAATAAGCAATTATAAGCAATCATAACCTGAAAATTAGAATAAAAACATCAGCATTTACTATTTCCCACTATAGTAATGACCAGAGGAACAATTCAAAGAATATTAAACATCATTGATGGGCAGATGTGTATAGAACATATTGAGAAGACCAGAGCTTTTTTCAACGGAAGGGGCCTTTTCTTAAAATTTGGGCAAAAATAACAGATATTTTTTTCAAAAGGGAAGAAAAAACTAGATGTAAATTGGACTTTATGGAAAACTGCCAGCTTTAAAAGAATTTTCCTGAATGGTCCAAGGGGCCTGTAAACAACCCCTGCTATAGAAGGAAAAGAGCCCTGAAGACTCAACCCATCTTCCAATCCACAAAGAATGATCTATTTAATTTATATTCTAAAAGGCTTCTTTTAGAACAGAGAGGCATCAGAGCGTTCAAAGGTCTACAGCCAACTGTGTGTGTCATCAAATGATGCTAGCCACAAAAAGCTTGTGTTCAGCTGTGGGCAATAGTTACTGTGGGTTTAACTGAATGCACAGAAGTTTTGTGTTGAAAAGACAGGACTATTTTAAATGAATGTATTCCAATGGTTGTGCACAATTAAAATAAGGGTCTCTTAAAGTGACCTTTTAGAGAACAAAGTATTTTAACTCTAGCTTTTGTCCTGGGTACTGTTTTACTTAAACATAGTGTAAATGTCACATCAATCTACATATATATACATAGTTCTCTCACCCAAATTCCTAACTGCTGTACTAATCGATTGCACATTGCAAGATGCCTACAATTACAGCAGTTACTTTTGAATGTAATGATCTTGCTAGCTTTACTTATAGTACTAGTCTTGTTATCATCATCATCACCGGGTTTGCGAATTAAGAATGCTCTCTTATTTATTATCAGTGTTTTGTCTCAAAGTAATTTTGCAAACTACTTGAGGTAACAAATTCAAGAGACATCTGTACTGAGTAGACATTTATATTATTAAAAGATCACAAATTAAGGATCTTGGAGGTGATGAATATTCCTTCTTGATTTTCTCACTCAGTCACTGTACTTGAGGATATCCGAGTACCCTGTCACTCACTACAGCTCTACCAGGACCCAAAAAGCAAAATATGCAATAATAGTATTGTACAGCTGTGCCCATGCAAGACCTTGACTTTCTGTAGGTCAGGCTGTATAGATCTGAAGAATGTACAACTTTATAGTACAATGTTTAACTTGTCTGGCAGTTATCTGGCAGTGCATTCAATGTGTGATATACATCTCTGGCATAAAACAATGTTTACAAAACTAATTGTTACAGTGGGAATCAACGTGTATATATAATAACATACTTCTGATCATCTAAAACAAACCGTAAAAAGGTTAAAATGACACAGCTCAAAATGTTATAGCCAAAACTTGACCAAGTTATTTGGCAATACGTGAGTAGTTCATGTGCTTCAGGATCGATAGGTCTCGGGTTCAACTCCCTTCTGGACCACCCAGTCAATTCTCTGAGCAAAACTCACATGCTCCACTCCACCAAGGGGTAAATTGGTACCTGTGAGGTACCTGTGAGGTGAGTGTCTAATCCTGGGTGCCGCGGATCGATGTTGGCTGCCAAACCCACAGGAGAGAAAAGGTCTCAATATAGGTTTCCATTGGTAGCCCAATGACCAGGGGAAGTTAAAATGTCAAAGGGTGCTTGGGCGACTTAACAGCTGAAAAAGTTCCTAGAAAATTGGTAACTGAACTTACTTATTGTTTAGGCATCATGGTATACAGTTAAGAATATGTTTACAGTAAGAAGAACCTCACATTTCATATATTTCAGTCATCACAAATCATGGTGTTAAAATACTAAAACAGACAAGATGCCAGTTCTACACGGCATATATTCGGCAAGGGCAAGAAATGCTACTGTCAGCTAAGTGGTGTCATTGCATCTTTGAAACATGAGGGATGACACAGGTAGTGACACAGTGACCAAAAGACCAAGACTTAGTAATCTTCCTGAACAAGCAGTTCTCAAGTGTCAGGACTTTACAGTAGAAAACAAGTTACCGGTAAAATCCCACTAATACAAGGCAACACAAATCCAAACATGTATATTCACAGTAGCTGCATGAACTAATGGATTCAGAAAGCTAGTCAGGTACCGGGACATTCACATGGCAGCTGTCCATTGAAGATACCTGATAAACTATGCCATGGAGATAGCTAGTACCAGGCATCTCTCAAACGTCAAGTCCCAATATAGACAGGAAAACTTTGGCAGCCCTTAAAAGAGTGTCAATTCCATTGTAAGCTTTTTTGATGGTGTACAGAATATAATACACCGGCTAGATAGACATCCCATGTACAATAGACATCTACCCATAGAACTCATCGTCATTCTCTGGAAGTTCTTAGCCTCCTTCTGCACACTTGACATTCTACTACAGCGTAGCTCACCTTCTTACCATCGAGCCACTGAGTGTAGAACAGCCTACCAAAACATATCAGCAACACCTTTGTCACGCCTCCAATGGTGAACTGCTGGTAACCACACTCTAGAAGGACACCTGATTTTACTGTTGTCTTTTTTTAGTAAATTTAGCCACATGTACTGTATGTACTGGTGTCACATGTTAAAACTAGTACCTAGTAAAATTTGCATGAGAATGTCTCTGGGGAGTATGTGCAAACATGGGAAAAGAAGAAAGGCAGTAAATGCATCTAAATGGAACAAGCATTGTCTATCTGGCTAGCTGGTCCAGCACGTCGGATTTAGTTTGACAGTGTTAGCTGAGCCAGTCTGGGTGGGACAGAGTCAGCTGAGCCAGTCTGGGATGCTATAAATCCTTGAGTTACCCACATTCACCAGTGTTTTTGGTTTAGTACTATACTTTTATACATACTATACAAGGACCAGTGTTTCATTTGTATTTTGAAATGAAGGGATTATGTGCATTCCATGCCAATTCAATAGGTTAGGGATTTGGGACCACAGGTGACTGTATCATTGTTTAAGAGTAAAACGGTGGGGAAAAATGCAAAAAAATATAAAAAAAATTAATCAAGGATACAACTACCTCATGTGCTCTGGGAACTCGCTCCTAAATGAAACACTGCATGACTATCTATAACAGAATGTTTGAACCTACAGGCTATAGGATTCAGGTTTGAGTCGGGTATACAGGTTAGGTAAGCAAGGATTATAAAAAATAAAAAAACTATACAAATAGTACAACTGTTATCAGTTAACAAGTATTAATCATTTAAATAAAGCCAACAAGAAATTGCTTACCCTATCAAAGAAATGATGATACATTCTGGCTGAAAAAACAAAGTCACGTTATTTGACGTTCAAAGCGTTACTCTATACTCAAGTCTCTCCAGTATTCAACAGATATAAATCCACAACCAGCTTCCAATCTATGGCAACCACTTTTAAGCCCTTTTATGTATTTTTTATGCTTTTTCTAGGTTTTTTTACATACCAGGTATTTTTAACAAAATTTCTGGAATAATGTCAAACGTTAAGGAACTATCAGTATCCTAAGAATGAAACATTTGATTAACATATAGCACTACCAGTACAGTCTCCAGCAAACAGTTTTATCATTTAATCCAGTGATATCAAAATGTCATTCTAAGTAGCACCAATTTTAGTGGTTTCAAATGTTCACCGTAAGATCAAATTCATGCATCAAAAGTTAAGTTAAGCGTTTCAGATCAATACAAACTGATTTATATTTGGTCACCAGAAATGCACTTAGTTATGACACTTAGACTCCAACATATATATAAATGCATTTGTTGATCAATATGTCAAATGAAGCGAGATAACCAACAGAAAAGTTTATCAGCAATAAAAATTGCGGAATTCCTTTTGAAACTTAAAATGAACTACGGGGTATGACTGAGCTCTCATGTAAAACAAAATCAGTCGAGTACCATGAAGCAAAGGTTTATAATACATAACAAGAAGTTTATCTTTAATCCACTAAATATATTTACATATACTACCATTCCACCTATAACTAAACCTTTATGATCCTAGATGACATATTGATGGCTTAGAATTAGAAGGTCGTAAGTGCCACTTACGACCTTTTAAGATTCATACATATTTAGAATAAGCATTACAAGGCGCTTCTTATGAGCCTATTTTCATGAGAATCTGAAATTGTTATGTTGACCAAAATGAAGGTTTAAAAACGTGTTTTCCCAAAGGTAAAGAGTAAATTACAGACAGTTTTCTCTTGTTTTCTCAATATATCAATTTGGTAGTTACGACCTTCTTGTTCTAAGCCATCGATATAGCGATCTCAAGTATGGAATATAGTAGTGACATTAGCAATGATTTATGATAGATACCCATTCAAACCTACTGTATTCAAATAAACGAGTTGGGCTACTGATCAAATGTTAAAACATGATTTAAACTGACCACAAGGATATTTGTTATGCAATGCTTCTTTCTCTTGGTTATAATAAATATTTCAATCCTTAAAGAGGTGTTCTGTATAACTTTGATCGTTTAAATCGATTCAGAAATATTATACATTAAAAGAGAATCATTATTGCTTAAACTCATTGAATTTTCAACAAAAACTCCCATCAATTACTGAGAATTGTGAAAATATATTTCCGTAACGAGCCAAAATAGTCACGAGTTGTTTCTCTTTGACCACATAATAATAAATCGCTGGAAGCGATAAATCATTATTGGTGATTTGAATCTATATTTGACATCATAGAGACATATTTGCGCATACTTTCTTCTGACAAATTATGATAATTGATAGTGCTTTGTACATTTAGCTCATTTAATGTGAAAGTAGAGAAAAATAAGCTAGTTATAGGGAATGCCTCTTTAAACTACAAATTAAGAAGAGCAACGTCCGTGAGGGCTGGACACTAGATGTTCTCATACTTAATAGAAGTGTTGTTCCGAACATAATAAATGTTTTTTTGAGAATCGATTATTTAGGAAAGATAACTCTTGAAATAAAAAAATCATATTAATTAAATTATGAAGCATCCCGCTAGCCTTGAAGAGATGTGGCTAAACAAGCTGTAATGAACTATTTAGATTGAAGCAATAGTTGATCCAATTTAGGTTATTATATCAGGGCTCGACAAATCCACTCGTCCGCTCGTAATTACGAGTAGAAATTCACATCGGACGAGTCAACATCCAGCAATGCTCGTCCTGCAGGACGGGTGCAATTTCTGGCATAAAACAATCAAGTTTTAATAAATAATCGCGCATTAAACAACATAATTCGATAAAAAACCCATCTCGATACAAACGCCAGATCATCTGTCAGTCAAAAACGAAAGTTGGAAGAATCAAAATATGAGTGCACTGTGACGTCACGGGAATTCCCCGGTTATGCTCGATTAATGATTGACACTGTTCTTAGTTTATTCGATCGAAACATAATTTTTAGCGTTAAAGCGACGTTTTCTGTTCGTCACAGTGGGCAAAATGAATATTATGTATGAATGTATGGACTAACAAACAAACTCCTTCCATCGGTTTGCGTATTTAAGGACAAAATTTGATGCCAACATAGTGGTCATCACGTGAAGAATAAAGTTTGTATAGAAACAGTGTATTTACCAATCAAGCTGATAAAAAGTTGTCTGCTTCAGAATGGAGAAAGAGCGGAAATGCGGAACACATTTATATTTTCATAATTTTATTGACAGTTGGAGACGAGAATCGACATCGTAAAAACCAGATTTCCAGATTTTTCTTTGACTGAAAAAAACGGGCGAGTGGCTTTTGAAAAATTTGTCGAGGCCTGATAATTACTGTGCAGTCATGTTTTAATGAGCACACCTTAATAGTAGTTAATGGCTGGAATGTTTGAATCCTTTTTCATGTATGTTGTAACAAGCAGAATTCAAAAGACAACTAAAACTTAATAGGCACATAATGAATAATGTCTTAAATAAGTATTAAGCAAGAAACTACCACATTTAACATACATTTTGGCATACAATTTGTGTTGGAAAAATAATCAATTATAATCAATCAGTTGTGCCAAACCGATAATCGATTATTATTTTCCCATCCGATTCCATTCACTTCTTGATAGTGAACAAGGACAATCTATGAAACTTTCAAAATCCTTGATTACGGATAAAACTTCCTCTTGTCTATAAAATGACATACAATAAACACTTGTCATCAAATTTCACACAAATTTCTCGATATATAAATATTGACCTACGTGATTTATTACATACTGCGGTACTATAATAGAATCATTTACATATCTATTCATCAATATTAAAGCTTGTAGATTTTGGTAGAAGGCAATTTTGTACGGTCATAAATTCAAGGATGTACCCACAAAATTCATGAAAAGTCATTCAATGACAAATACAAATTTATGCTTTTTATATGTAAGTATTTAGAAATGTAACCTAAATAGCCAAACATCTGTTATAATACATGCACAATAACCACTTACAAACATCTATGCCAATCTATCAAACATAAATAACTAATAAACCTGTTCAATACAGGTGAGTCTGTGAGTCTTCATATTTTGGGAAAAAATCTAACTTTCAATAAAGAAGTCAATGAGGAATTGCAAGTCATTCACAAGTCCGTTTACAGTTAGAAGACATATTGCCCATGAAGATTTTTTACCATAGCAACATCATTTTTAGTTAGAAACGAATAATATTCAAATGTGTCTTTATTATTTGCATCATCTCTTTAAATATGTTCCTTCACACATTCCAAGTTTTATAAACCTATTTATAATATAGTTTACCCTACTTCTTTGTCCAATCAAAAGCCAGGGATTTTCAAATTTTGGGACCACTTATTCATTTATTTTTGCAATGGGCATAATAAATTAATAACTATTTAGTAAATCTGTTTTATCAACGTTGAAGAAGAAACCATTTATTTTTTCGTTGATACATGTATAAAGTTGTACTTTCGTTGAAAATGGTTGCAACGATTGTCAACGTTTATTCAACGTTTAATCCACGTGGATTAAACGTTGTGTGCCTGCTGGGTTGCTGATTCCAAATATGGAAAATAGACCCGCCTACCCTCATTATTTTACTGTTAATCTTATAATCAGCAATCATAAACAGTGTGTAGAATCACATGATCAAATGAATGCCGTTTTACACTCAAAACTATTGCTATTTCGTCTGCTAACGTGAGTTTTTTCTTGATTATAATGATCGTGCATTTAAAATGGTTATATTATATAGCCTAACCCTTATTAAGTTAAGTACATTCCGTATATGTTAGAATACTCGGCAAGTACAGAGTAAGCTCTATCTTTAGCCGTTTTTAATTGATGCTCGACCAAATTGTTACACTCGGTTGGAATGATGGGATGTAAGTATGGACTCCCTGTGTGACGCGGCTGACGCCAGATGGCAAAAGACGATGGGATGTCAGGAATGGACAGTATGGACACACTGTGTGATGCCAGATGGTAAATGAGGATGGGATGCCTTTAATAGCATTTTTCGAGGAAATGATTCTTGGCAATAAACATAACAAATGCAGACACACATAGTTGCACAATCAAGTGACTCGCACAATCAAGTGATGACAGTAGCTCATTTTTTATGAAGTCAAAAGGGTAATGCAAATCAAAGTACTGAAAGTACTGACAGGCTGGCGAACTGCTAAGGAACAATAGCTTTTCAAGTAATATAACATCAAGTGGTTTTCTAAGTCGAAACAGAGGTAAGTGCTGGACTTAACAAAAACAAAAAACAAAAATATATACAAAATTTGGAGCCGCCGTGATTCGATCAGAAAATTACTGGTCGAGTTGCTTAACCACTCGACCACGATCTCGTTGGAGAATGTTGACCTAAATAATTTAACATAATAAAATCATTGATGCTATATCGCGTTCGTAACGCGTAGTAATAATTATCAATGCCTTTAAACACCTTTTCTTTTAATTTCATACAATGTCCTTCCATTTCAAGAAGAAACTAATATATTACAATCAAACAGAATAAATGAAACAAGGAAAGTTGAATTTTCTTATCCGGTTGGCACTATATGACACCCAATAAAAGGGATTTTTCGTTTACTTTTAATATTTAACTGATTGGAAGCCTAACCCCTAACCCATAACCCTGGGGTAGCCAAATACCGGGTGTCATATAGTTTTAATCGTTCTTATCTTGCAAAACTGATTATTGAGGAGGTACTATTTGCATTGAGTGTATAGATTCTGTGTTGTCAGTTTCGGGAGTAAATTCATCTTAGTGGATTTCCTTTTTTAGGATTGTAATAGTCTGGCGCGAAATCGCGAGCCTAAAAATTGACAGATTTTACGGTAATCAAACGGTGCTGTGTAATTTTCTCCTCGAATAAATGATCATACAAACATGACAATACAATGGCACTGCATCCGAAGAAAATTATAACAATGCGAATAACAGAAACAGAGTCGTATAATGGAATGTTATTTACCAGTAATTCGTGATTACGTATAACAATTTCGTCAGGTTTTTTTTAATTTCGTCTTGCTGCAAATTCTGGTCGCGAGTTGTCAACGACGCCAAATTGGCCCGCCCGCCAGTTATTCGAGGCCACTCACTAAATGCTTGCTGGAATATTCCAAATTGTAACTGTTAAACCAAAGTCGTCACTTCATGCAAATCAAATTGTCTGAAAGTCACTGTCACTAACTCAACGCTCGTTCTTTTCGCAGAATCTGTCTCAACGACCGTGTCCATCCGAAAACTTGTTCCAATCGTGACAAATTCTCGCAATATGATTGGTTTATGACGAAAAGTATACAGTACGACACTCTCAGGTACGTATGCGGTACATTTAGTGGATTTTACAACTTGGTTATTTTACGAGACACCGTTTGCAATGAAATTCATTCGGAACGCTTCAGCTTCCACTGAACAAAGCATAAGGACTGATAAGCATCACAACCGATCAGCGATTATGGTATGATTATTTGGTTTACGGAGTTATTATTGTATGTTTCAAATTGATTTTGATTTTATTCTCTGTAGATTAACCCTGATATTATAGTTTTAACTAATGATCTCTTATGAAAGGGTCTTAAAGTCGTACTTTCGGTTTCGTTTTCTGAAACCCAAATTTCCTTATATGGAGCATATGGAGATATGTGTAACGTGTAATAATGGTATGCTGATGATAACCGCTGTGAACCTAATTTGATGCAATTCAGAAAATACTTCAAAGATAAAGTTTAAAGACTATCTGCACAAGTCAGAAATTAAAAATCAAGTGAGAATTATACAAACTATGCAATAAGTTGGTATAACCAGATAAGTTCATAACCGTCTGATAAGGATCTATTGTTGTCTGTGGTGTCTTCAATCCTCAGTAAGCTGCACACACAATCGAGATTTCGCCCCCTAGGCTAAGATATTTCATTGCAGGTAGGGCCACGTACCGCTCCTACGTTTTGGAGGTTGATTAAGCTTCCATCTCCAGGGGCGTAGCTAGGACCTTAAAGTAGCAATGTGTAGGCCCGTAGGCAAAAATGAAAGAAGTAAGGGGGGGTCCCGGATTTTTTTTATTCCTTGAAAGGTACTGGTGCGTTTTGACGTATATTAAGGTGATCAAATTTCAAGTTAAACTTAAAAAATATATATAGTATTTTTTCTCGAAATGATGTGAAGGCCCGGTCCTAATGCACTAGTGGCAGCTATGCTACTGATCTCGAGATCTTAGCCACAACCAGCTAGACACACCGGGAGTTTCTGCAGCTTTTTTTCATATTTTAACCAGGGACGAGGTTTACAGACAGTCCTGCACATATAAACTCACTGTGTAGTGTTTTCATTATAATTATGTTCACATATAAACTCACTATGTAGTGTTTTCTTTAAATGTCCACATATAAACTCACCGTGTAGTGTTCTCATTATATGTTCACATATAAACTCACCGTGTAGTGTTCTCATTATATGTCAGGGCCCTAGCTGCTCTATAGGGGAAGGGGCCCGGGGCCCTCAGGTAGGGGAATTTCGCATCATTTTGAAGAAAAAGGGGAATTTAGGGGATTTTTTAAAAACTGTCATATAACCATGCACTAAACCTTAAAAGCTTAAAATAGCTATATTTCAATATTATGTACATGAATGCACACACAATTAATCAAAGGTTCGACTAAAAAGTTCAGTTTGGCCAAAAAAAAAAAATATTTTTTTTTTTTTTGGAAGGGGAATTTTTATCAAAAATAGGGGATAGTATATTACTGTAAATACTCAGCCATAAGTCGTACAAAAACAGTCCCGAAAAAAATTTAAAAGTCACCCCACGACTTATGGAAGAGTTTACTACACTCCTCCCGATTTTGTTGGAAAATCACTTCATTCCTCCTGACTTAATCTGAAAATGACCACATCCCCCTGACTTTATCTGAAAATGACCACATTCCCACCAACTTTGTCTGAAAATTACTACCCTCCTCCCAATTTTGTCTGAAAATTACTACCCTCCCAATTTTGTCTGAAAATGACCACATTTCCACCAACTTTGACACTGGGCACATGATTTCAGCTTTCACAAAAATTCAAAACTATACATGCGACCTATGAAAGGGTTTAGACAAAAACCTTGATTTTTCATTCAAAGTCCCCCTGCGACTTATGGCAGCATACGACTTATGGCTGAGTATTAACGGTATTTCAGGAGGGGACTGGGTCCGAATTTCGGCCCCAAAAAACCTCAAATGAGTGCCCTGTATGTTCACATATAAACTCACTATGTAGTGTTCTCATTATATGTTCACATATAAACTCACCGTGTAGTGTTCTCATTATGTTCACTTATATGTTCACATATAAACTCACCGTGTAGTGTTCTCATTATATGTTCTGTTATTTATTTTTATTTCAGTAGAAGACATTGAAGAACAGTACAACACATTGAGGAGCAGTACAGCACATTGAAGAACAGTACGGCACATTGAAGAACAGAAAAGTACATTGTGGAACAGTACAGTACATTAAAGAACAGTACATTGAAGAACAGTACAGCACATTGAAGAACAGTACAGCACATTGAAGAACAGTACAATACATTGAAGAACAGTACAATACATTGAAAAACAGTACAATACATTGAAAAACAGTACAGTACATTGAAGAACAGTACAGTACATTGAAGAACTGTACAGCATATTGAAGAACTGTACAGCATATTGAAGAACAGTACAGTACATTGAAGAACAGTACAGTACATTGAAGAACAGTACAGTAAATTGAAGAACAGTACAGTAAATTGAAGAACAGTACAGTACATTGAGGAACAGTTAATATATTTGAAGCATGGCAGAATCTGGACACAATGATTCTATACCTACCAATGAGGATATGTCGGAAACATTAACAGAATCATGTGGTACTGAAACATTTGATATAATATATACAGGTCCACATGGTTTGGCCGTTGGAGAAACTCATGGAAATATTGAAATCACAGTTACGAGTCAAAGATGTAGTATTTTGTTGAGCTGTATGCAGGGAAAAGATATTTCGTTAGAGAGATTGAGGTGGGTGTCATTGAGGGACGGCCATCAACACAGCGAGGATAAAATGATCATTTTGTCTTATGTTGATGATAACTCTATCAAATACCAATTTTTCAAAGGTTTAGATGAAGTCTTTCAAAAGCTGGCTTCATTCATGAAGTTAAAGTTCAGACAACAGCGAGATGCTGGTGAAGCTGGCTATGAGCAGGTTATGTATATTGTAGAAGGCCAGCCTACATACATGAATACAATGTCAGTGTCAACACAAGACCGTAATAGTACTGAGGATAAGGAATTTGTTAAATATATGGTAGTCATCGACCTGGAATGCCTAAGTGTGTTTTCAAGATCGAAACAACCTCTTCATCGGTTGATGTTTTGGAAAGATCCTGGTCCAAATTCTGTGGAGCAAGTTAAACTGATGGCTAAACAATGTATCATTGTATACACTAAGACAGAAGAGTATACTTTTGTAAGTATTTATATCACCACATACTAGGGCCAGACCTTTTTCTTGGTATTGTGTGAGGCCGAATTTCGGCCTCAAATTCCATTCCCAATTGGTGAAAAAAAATCCCAATTGCTGAAAAAAATCCCAATTGAAAAAAAAAATTAAAAAATATTTTTTTTTTTTTTTACTCCAGAGCGAAAAATGTTTATTACTAAATATAACAGGGTATACCAAATATCTAATTTATTTTGGATTTACCGTTGTAGCCTATTGGATGGTATATCGAGTTTGTTTGGTCACAGTACGGTCTGTACTATGCATTGACTGCTCCGGTTCAGTACGGAACGGTACGGAGTCTAACCATCCTCCATTAAAAATGGATATACGAGGGTTGTCCGCGAAAGTCGCGAACATTGTCTCCCATTTAGACGCTACGTATTATTTTCCTTAAATATTTTAACACATTTTTGGTCAATTCATTTATAACATATATTTAGTTCTTAGAAGTTATTTCCTGAATCATTTTTGCTACAAAAGCTGATTAACTGATGCCGGTTGGGTAGGGTCGGCGCACACTCAATTGTTTTGAATAAAAATTAAATATTGGTTATTCAAGACCGTCTTATTCAAAGCAATTTGCATTATTTGCTTTAACAATTATTTAGGCTTCAACGTAAATGTTTTCCGCGTTATTGTGTTAGTTTATACATAGATGATGTCAATAACAACAACGCCGTGAATTTATTCATAGTATCGAAGTTTTAACGTTTTTTGAAAATGGCGACGTCGCGGAAGTGTGCGGCGTAGTGAGTTATTATAAAATACTGTGTTGATCGCGGTGTAACATCCCGCACAAACATAAAAAGACATAGTCAACGCACATTTGCAATGTTGCGTGACCTAGACCCTTCGCTTATACATTACACAAACGTTTTAAGAGGGGTTTAACGAAATATAACTACTGGAAGGCCGAAAATAAGGCAAGTCAGCACTAATTAGCGAGTTAAAAACGTCGTCGACAACGACAGGCGTCAGGAAGTTACGGGTGTAGCGACTAAGGTCGGTATCTGTAAAACCATTGCACATAATACATGTATACATCAGAAAAATATAGACATGCGTTCATGCATATATCTGCGAGATGAGTCCCGTAAGTATTATCTTCCGAAGTAATGTTAAAGCGGGTAGTGGCTTTCGGGAAATCTAAATACGGAGTCACAGAGTTGAGCATAACGTCATTGACGTCGTAGAGTGTGCGCCGATCTGACTTATAGGAGTTACGATAAAATTACATACTCGTTGTATCATTTGAGATATCACGTTCAAACTTTGCAATTGTATTGTTAACATATCACTGTATAAGATTGCGTATGCCAAATGCTAATATAGTTTGAAGAAATATAGTAGCAACCAATGTTCGCGACTTTCGCGGACAACCCACGTATATCCATGGTTTTAGATATTTTAGAAGGAAAAAAATCCCAATTTTGCCATTTAACCGCTTATTTTCTTTTCCCAATTTGTAAGAATCCGCGACGCAAAATTCCCAAATTGGGCAGAGGCCTTTTTCCCAAAAAGGCCAGAAAAAGGTCTGAGGGCTGTAACGGTACGCTCAGCTCACGATATGATACGTACCGTCAATTTTTCTAACGGTTCGGTATATTTCGGTACGATACAATATTCTCTAACCACTCCTTAAATACTACAATTTTAAGTGACAATTAATTTTTTGATTCTATAATAGCAATTTTTATGTTGCTATCAACTATTTAAAATGATTTTCGACAATATGAGGCATATCTTAATACAATGAAAACGAATGATGCGTGGTAATTAAACGTAATCAGAGAGCTTTCAGACATTTTCGTTCTCTGAACATTATTTTGCTCATAAAAAAGCTTATACTGAACCGTACCGAAATTTGCAACTCTTGTACCGTGAACCGTGTGGAACTGAAGTCCGCGGTCTTTCGTGTACCGCGGTATACCGTTACAGCCCTACCACATACCATTCTTATACTGTAAACCAAGAAATTATTTTGTGTGATTTAATTTTGTGGTAGTGAGTGGTAGAAATTTGGAAAGTTGGACAACGCGGATTCTTAAAACGGGTGAAACTTTTAATGAAACTATTGGCAAAATGCGACAGTTACTATTTGTGAAAATAATTTGGTTTACAGTATGTATGTTCTGTTACGTAGTTAGGGTGGCACGGTGGTCGAGCAGGTAGCCGCTTGACTGCTGATCGAGAGGTCCCCGGTTCGATCCTCGGCCGAGACACTTGATCATTTCTAAAACATTTTACAGTGTTTCCTACTCAACTAGAGATGAACTGGTAGGCAACCCAGAGGTATTCTCGCGTGTATCGGTGCTGTGCACCGAGCAAGTTAAAGACCCATGGTCTTCAGAACGAGCTAGGGTAGCGCACCCGGATACCTAGTGTCACCCGCTGTCTCCTCTACTCGCTGTCCCTTCAGCAAAAACACAGAACCTTATTGGAAATAATTTCACTTGCACTTTTATGGGTTATCCTTGACTGAAAGGTTTAAATAATTTCATACATAGTTTGCAAACATTTTATGACAAATCTAATAGAACAATGTTTGTGTATTTAAACATTCTACTCCACTAGGATAGTTTTAACATATTTTTATGGCAAATACAAGTATAACAAAGCACTGAGGGTAATATATAGCTTGGCTAATTTGACACGAGTCTGACATTTTGATTAGCATAATTTAACAGCCGATATATTGCCTACGTTTACAAGACCGATTGTATGCTTTCTTAATCTGGGAGTATCATGAAGACACTCAGGAAGACGCTCGAGATGTAATACAAACACAAATTTGAAGTACCGATATCTCACGATTTGTTTGAGGAAATTGATATATTCAAAGCAAGAACCTTGTAATATATTCTTGCATAAAGGTCAGGTTCAGGTAAAATAGCCAAGCTATAAAAATTTATCTATATACAGTGTTATATTTGTAGGAAGCAGATGAAGAATTTATACAGATAGTACGGAGAATATCCCCAAAAGAGAAAGACTTGTTCACAGGTAGTTCAATACTTTTGATTCCTTCATGATTAATTGTATTACATGTTTTACTGTATTTTTATTTGATTGTGTAAATACAAAATGCATTTTATTTGACTGTCAGTACAAATAAGGCGATAACAAGTGTTCAAAGAGTGTACTTAATTTGACAGGGTTTTTATTTTGAGTGCATTGGCTACCCATAGAGCAAAGTGATTGGCCTAAATTGGTGTACCATACAAAAAATGCAGACAGATGCATACAATACACTTAACCGAATTTCTAATTGGCCACCCTATAAAATACAATATTATCTAATATATAATAAACCATAGGCTGTTTTATTTGTTTATTCCACCCTTGAATCAATCGATTTCCGCAAAGAAATCATGTATCAATGTACAAAATCATCCATGCGTAACGATTGGTACAAACTATCTTATGTGCTGGTGGTCCTCGAGCTCAGCTTCGAATAGTTTTGTACTTGGTGTGAATTTGTTCTCTGTCGATTGGCTTTTCAGTAAAACATTAAATTTTGCAATAATGAGCCATGTGGAACGCTCCCAGGATGTCCGATGCATGCATACATTATACGAATTTCTGATTTGCCACATGTTTTTATTTATTTTTTTGAAAAATGATTTTAGACGATTAAAAATAGTGGAGAATCCGATTATGTTTGACATTATTGTGTGGATTTGGGTGCCGGTACTTGTCATTCTGACGGCTTCAGCGCGCTCCATGTTACTCATTCTTTCCCGCATTTATGTTTTTCTTAACTGCCAATCAACAGAGAATAATTCCTACCAAGTTTAACAAATCAGACAGGTCATACACGTGGAATACGTGCACATAAGCTATTTCGCACCAACCATTCCACATGGATGATTTAGCATATGCATAAGTGATTTATGTCTTGAAATCGATAGATGAGTGCAGGGAACGAAAGTTTGCCCAATTTTAGAAATATTTATTGAATATATCGTGTAATATTATATGTCATTTGGTGGCCAGTTAAAAATCGGTTAAGTGTTGTGACCTGTGTATCCTTACATATTTCAAACTGGAAAGGGAAAAAGGTTTCATATTTTCAAATTGTTTGCGCACACAATGAATTCATCAAACTTTCAGTAATATATTGACAAACTCCAGTGATTTTTAACATGATTTTAGTTAGCTTTCGTTGAATGAAAAACTGTGAACTATTTTTGACTGTCATCAAAAATAAGTATATAAGGGCGTTTAACTGACGCATTTACACCAATATCTTGTCTACCATCACATTGACTTGCTTTTCATAACAATTTGTATATTTCTACTGCAGATGTTGAGAAGTTGTTTAGATTAACAAATGAACTACAACCAAATGCTAGCAGTAATCGTAGAGGTAACGTTACTTCCAAAGGTCCTTTAACATGGTCCTAAAAATATACTATGCACACCTTATTGGATCGCAATGACTAACACATTTATTGTCTGAATCCTTTTCATGATAATTGATTTTTTTTTAAATCCTTTTCATGAAAATGCAACTGAAGATATTAGGGCATTATGACATGACAAAACTAGCAAAATACTGTACTGCTTAGAAATAACTTAATTTATTGATGCTTTATCACTTTATTATGTGACTAAGATATTTGGATTATTTTCAGCGAAATTTTCATTACAATGATTCTTACCAGGTGTTAGTCAATTAGATTAAAGTGTATAGAGCTATATTCTAACTGTCATTCAATGTCAAAATAATTACTTGCATCGTTTTTAGTATGATACTAGACTACCTTAATTGCAAATTAAAACTTTGGATGGGTTCCTTGTACTTTGATTCAATCGTCGAAAAATAGATGATTGATATAGTTTCATACCTGGTGTTCTAGAACACTTTCGTATAAAAATGGACATTTCGCATCTTTAAATGTTTAACAATAATTTCAGCTGGAAAAGCTGAACAATCCGAAGAACATACGGAGCGGAATGAACGAATGTTCGGTAAGACAAATACTGTAAAATTTACAAATACTGTAAAATCATTGATTTTCCTGGGCACTTTAATTTAGTCAATTTTTTGACCTCATCCACGAAATTAAATCCCCTATGAAAAATAATACCAATAAATATGTCAAGCTTTCAGGGGCTGACATACTTGCTTTCAAGTTCAGTCAGGTGTAAGACTAGGCTGGTGGGGATTTTTAACTTGCATTTATCACATAACCTGTCTGGCAGTTCCGGAAAGCCGTGCCGGAAATATCATAATGCACTCCAAGACAATTACATGAATATTTAAATTAGCTTGACGTTGGTTGGTTGGTTCTGGGTGACGTTATGTAAGCCAATCCATGCCATGAATGGCACATGACGTCAGGATTATGCAAATTACGAGGCAGGCATTGTACCAGTTAATTTGAATGAAACGCTATGTAGCATACATCATCATATTGAACGATAATAGGCATTCTCTAAGGCTATGTGATAAATAGAATCTTACACTTACGAATATTATTAAACTCGTCGACAAAAACAATATAACACTCTGCAAAGCCTTGTGTCATATTATTTTGTCCACTCGTTTAATAAAATTTATTTGTGATGAGCACTCTGTATAATCTCTGTATAATATGATATTACGTCCCCACAAAATGGTCTTTCTCGCGCTTACCATGGAAATTTGTCCCATTGAATCAAATGAGTTTATAGATTCTTGTACACATAATACCCATCATGTATTGGAGGTATCAATTTGGACCTTCAAAGGTAAAAAGATAGTATTGATAGGAAGTGTTGTATCCAAGAACCATAACTCTCACTGAGTACACCCTCTATTTTGAGAACTGGAAAAACCGTTACTTGGGAAGGGTGATTTTCAGGTAAATAGTTATTTTCTATGTACTAGCTTTTGATCCCTAAACATTTACTAGAGCACCGTATGCCTTAAGGGTTGCAAAGTTTAGGTTGTCATCAATTTCTTTGAAAAGATTACCGGATTGAATAAAATAGCCGGTACAAATATTAAATTTTCAAATAAAAAAATGGTACCGGCTATTTTACTAAATTGGAGAATCGTTTCAAAGAAATTGATGACAACCTGAACTTGGCAACCCTTAAGGCATACGGTGCGCTATTTGAGGTTTATGGATCATAAGTTGTTGGATAGAAAATCAAATATTTACCTCGTCCAAACAGAAAGTCACCCGTCCCAAGTAACAGTTTTTCCAGATCTAAAAATAGAGGGTGTACCCAGTGACTCTTTAATACTCTGTAATAAGTTATTCTCCTTTGTTATTTTTCAACCTTTTTCTTGTCCATGACATAACTCATACTATATTGGATACTTCAATTTGAAACTTCATAGTTGAATAAATCTCATTTGAGGGCAGTGTGCAGTTTCTTTAAAAAAAAACAGGGCAGTGCGCAAGAAGCATAACTGTCTTTTGCATACTTGTTGAATTTCTATGACAAGTACTCCATGGGAGCATAACCTGTCTTTGACTGTTCGTGTTGAAAGAGCTTTGACTTTTGACCAAATAAAAGTTATTTGATGAAAATATCTCAAGAAATGCCAAAGTTGCGGTACGTTGAATCTGCTTTGAAGTGTTTTCTTTAATACCAACTTGGTTGAATATGGAAACGATGTCATTGAACGCCTCTTGTTTGACAAAATAGCTGGGCTTCATCTGATTTTCTATTTGATCCTGTTGACGCACCTGTTTAAATGGTTTCACAATGCTTTCAGCTAGAAGAAGAATTCAGTATGAGAGAGCTAGGGGAAAGCAAGATAGACAAGAACACGAGTTCCAGAATGATGTGGACACATTGATCTGTAAGTTATTATACCCCCACTACCATAGGTAGAGGGGGCTATATAGGAGTCACTTAGTCCGTCAGTCGGTCGGTCTGTCTGTCGGTCGGTCGGTCTTAAAAGTTTGTCCAGACTGTAACTTACCCATACATTGAAGGATTTTAAAATAACTTGCCACAATTGTTCACCATCATGAAGCGGTGTGTCATGCGCAACAATCACATCAAAATCTCAAAGGTCAAGGTCACACTTGGAGTTGAAAGGTCAAAAATGGCCATAATTTAGCTTGTCCGGACAATAACTTTGTCATCTATTGTGGGATTTTAATTTAACTTGGCACAATTGTTCACCATCACAAGGCGGTGTGTCATGCGCAAAAATCACATCAATATGTCAAAGGTCAAGGTCACACTTGGAGTTGTAAGGTCAGAAATGGCAATAATTTAGCTTGTCCATACAATAACTTTGTCATCTATTGTGGGATTTTAAAATAACTTGCCACAATTGTTCACCATCATGAGGCGGTGTGTCATGTGCAAAATCACATCAATATCTCAAAGGTCAAGGTCACACTTGGAGTTGAAGGGTCAAAATGGCCATAATTTAGCTTGTCCGGACAATAACTTTGTCATCTATTGTGGGATTTTAATATTACTTGGCACAATTGTTCACCATCATGAGGCGGTGTGTCATGCGCAAAAATCACATCAATATGTCAATGGATAAGGTCACACTTGGAGTTGTAAGGTCAGAAATGTAAGTAGTAGTTACGACCTTCTCATTCTAAACCATCGATTAAATGGTGAAATTTATCAAAATTGGGTCTATACCTCCCTTTTGAGTGACAAGGTTGATCTGTTCATATACTATATTGTACGATACAGGGATGCTGAAATGTATGTCTTAATTACAGATGAATTAGATTTAGCAGTTGCTACATTTGCTGGTGTTGAAGACATGCAAATGAATTGGATAGCTACAGAACATGACATCAATGATACAATAGAGAGTGGGTTGATTCCACAGACAGAACACAGTAGCGGAGGTAACGCGAAATCTGTACATGTTTACAAATTTTAAATTGTATAGAGCTATATCTAAAGGTCTTTTAATGTCAAAATAATTACTTGCATTGTTTTTAGTATGATACTAGACTACCTTAGTTGCAAATTAAAACTCTGAATGGGTTCCATGTACTTTGATTCAATCGTCAAAAAATAGACGATTCTTACAGTTTCATTCGTCGACTTAGGGTTTTCTAGAACACTTATGTAAAGGAACAATTTGCATGTCCAATAAATCGCAGAGAGAGTTTCTGTTGAAACTGAAGCAAAAATGATCAAATGGATATGAAAGCATAATTGTTTTTCAGTTTTTGAAAAAAAAATTAAAAAATATCGTCCGATACACTTTAAAGTACAAAATTGTACACAGATAGAAATGACTATTAATTGTAAAGATCTATGTTGGGTCTTCAAGGGCTATGCCTCTGTAGGACACTAGAATTGTGACCTCTCGTATGTTCACAAGGTTTCCGTTGATTTGACCAATATCAATTTGACCTAGTTTTTTTCCTGGATGACCCAAGTTCATAAGAGAAGCATTGTTTGTATAGATGGTCATTGTGACTAAGTCTTACAAAGTTTAGACCAACAGTGTAACATCAAGTGTGTTCATAAGGTTTTACTTAGATTTTACCAATTGACCTAGTTTTTACCCTGGGGGGACTCAATGACATAAGATAAGCAGATTTTGTAGAGATGATCATTATGAGCCAAGCATTATAAAGATGAGGCTAACATTGTGACCTATTATGTGTTCAACTTCAATATGTTCATCTTTGATTGGACTTAATGTATCTCCAATGAATGGACAGTGGATGAAGAGCTAGCACATAATCTAAAACCTTTGTGTTACTGTTACAGGTTTGGATCCCAATTCTACAGACCATCTGAAGCGAACGTTTGAGGATATTGAAGATCAGTTCAAAGACAACAAGTATGTCAATATATTAGTCTAGTGTGTTTTGTAATTCTAGTTAATTGACACTGTTTTTAACTTAATTAAATACTGGACAGGGTAACTCCTTTTATGGTTAACGGTTATTTACTCCACATGTGGAGACATTGTATTTGTTACTTAACTCCCCATTTGGAGACAATGGTTATGTTCCTGTACTCCACATGTGGAGACAATGGTTATGTTCCTGTACTCCACATGTGGTGACATTGGTTATGTTACTGTACTCCACATGTGGAGACATCGGTTATGTTATGTTACTGTGCTCCACATGTGGTGACACTGGTTATGTTTCTGTACTCCACATATGGTGACATTGGTTATGTAACTGGACTCCACATGTGGAGACATTGGTTATGTAACTGTACTCCATATGTGATGACATTGGTTATGTTACTGTACTCCACATGTGGTGACATTTGTTATGTTATGTTACTGTGCTCCACATGTGGAGACATTGGTTATGTTACTGTACTCAACATGTGGTGACATTAGTTATGTTCCTGTACTCCACATGCGGAGACATTGGTTATGTTACTGTTCTCCACATATGGTGACTTTGGTTATGTTACTTTACTCCACATGCGGAGACATTGGTTATGTAACTGTACTCCACATGTTGAGACATTGGTTATGTAACTGTACTCCACATGTGGAGACATTGGTTATGTTACTGTACTCTACATGTGGAGACATTGGTTATGTAACTGTACTCCACATGTGGTGACATTGGTTATGTTACTGTACTCCACATGTGGTGACACTGGTTATGTTACTGTACTCCACATGTGGAGACACTGGTTATGTAACTGTACTCCACATGTGGAGACACTGGTTATGTTACTGTACTCCACATGTGGAGACACTGGTTATGTTACTGTACTCCACATGTGGTGACACTGGTTATGTTACTGTACTCCACATGTGGAGACACTGGTTATGTTACTGTACTCCACATGTGGAGACACTGGTTATGTTACTGTACTCCACATGTGGTGACACTGGTTATTTTACTGTACTCCACATGTGGAGACACTGGTTATGTAACTGTACTCCACATGTGGTGACACTGGTTATGTTACTGTACTCCACATGTGGAGACACTGGTTATGTAACTGTACTCCACATGTGGAGACACTGGTTATGTTACTGTACTCCACATGTGGAGACACTGGTTATGTTACTGTACTCCACATGTGGAGACACTGGTTATGTAACTGTACTCCACATGTGGAGACACTGGTTATGTAACTGTACTCCACATGTGGAGACACTGGTTATGTTACTGTACTCCACATGTGGAGACACTGGTTATGTTACTGTACTCTACATGTGGTGACATTGGTTATGTTACTGTACTCCACATGCGGTGACATTGGTTATGTAACTGTACTCCACATGTGGAGACATTGGTTATGTAACTGTACTCCACATGTGGAGACATTGGTTATGTTACTGTACTCCACATGTAGAGACATTGGTTATGTAACTGTACTCCATATGTGATGACACTGGTATGTAACTGTACTCCACATGTGGAGACATTGGTTATGTAACTTTACTCCACATGTAGAGACATTGGTTATGTTACTGTACTCCACATGTGATGACACTGGTATGTAACTGTACTCCACATGTGGAGACATTGGTTATGTAACTGTATTCCTCATGTGTTGACATGGGTTATGTTACTGTATTCTTCATGTGGAGGCATTGGTTATGCTCATGTAGAGAACTGCAAAAGTATTATTATTACCAAGGGATTGAATTTTTCATGGATGACATCAGCATACGTATAAGTTCTGTATTTCCATATCTCGCAGTGTAAAGTTCTGTATTACCATTATATCACAGTTTAAAAAAATGTATTAGCATATTTTCAGCGACCATACTGACTGCATGAATATGTGTATATATTTCAGTATACCGGTAGCTATATCCAGAATGAGAGCTTGTCGGGAACTCTTCAGATCGAGCACAATACCTGCAGTGGATAGATTGTTTCAAAGAGATGATATGAGTTTAATGAAAGCATTGTATATGAAATCTCTACAGAGTTAGGAGGATGGCAGAGATCTGGCCTCAATCTCCAGAAACATCTCACGCGGAAATCTCATCTCAAATTGAGATTTTGCCTAAATAAGAGTTTGCATTTCTAATAAATCTGAAGTCAGAACTCATTAAAAATTACTGGAATATACAGAAATAGCATTTACAGTTTGAGATGATAATTTTGAGTCAATCCTTCTTTGGAAATTATTCAAACGACACATGACAATATTTGAGATGAGATTTATCTCAAAATTGAGATGCTTCTGGAGATCGGGGCCTGTACTGTGATTGGACAGGGTAAACAACCTGGACAGTGTCCAAGTACAAACAATCAATGTATGCACCTTGGGTAAAAACTAGACCTACAAGGCTATTTTATGGACAATAAAAACATACATTTAAGAGGATCATTAACCTAAGTGGGCAGCTACTGTATAATTTTGACATGTCAAAAACATTCAACTATACATTTCCCCAGCACAAACTTTAGGGAAAGCACAAAACTGTACAGTTGACAGCTTCAATATTCTCTTTATTGGGCATCCTGTTGAGGTCCACTACCAATATTTAACAGGGAATGGTGGCCTAGAGGTAGGGCCCACACTGTGGGATCAAGAGGTTTGGTGGTTCAACTTCCATCTGGACCACTAGTTATTTTTTCTGAGCAAGAGCAACCCACATGCTTCACTCAACTAACCTGTGAGGTACATGTTCAATTTTCCTGTGCCCCTCAGATTGATATTGGCTGTACATCTACCTGGAAAAAATTAGTCTCCTGAGGGAGACTCTAATGCAGATTCCTTAGGTAGCTCAATGATGCCCTTGAAAATTATTCACTTTTCTTTTTTTCTTATTTAATTGATTATATAGTTAACATTATAGTGAACTATTATAATGTGTTTCAAATTTATATGTATGAATCCAAACCGATAATGTGATTTTTAGTTCTTATACCACTTTTTATACAATTTTTAATGTTTTCGTAATATGCGTATTTTGCAAATGAATATGTTACTGTATATATTATTTTTAGGGATGGTTAGTTAGTTTATGCAGGAATAGTCTTAAGATTAGACTGTTCCTGGTTTATGACACATAGCTTGGGGTTCTTTGTTGACATCAACCCGAGTAATTGTCATCAATTTTTAATTGGCAGTTATTTTTTATTGGGGGTGACAATCGATTAAGAAATAAAGAGAATATTACATTATAAATTGTTCTTGTGCATATATGAACAAACGATTACACTGTGAATTGGTCACACTTTGTAAATACTATGTCACCGGTTGATAAGAGTAGTTCCCCTTAGTTGTTTATTTGTTTCTATTTGATTTTCTAGCGTCATTGATTAAAAGTTCTATTGATTTTACACTGTTTTTTTCTTTATACGTTATTATTATTGTTTCATAGTTCTTCTACCAATCTAGATTTGATCAACAACTGAACAGAACGGACTGGCAAAGCCGCTGTTTTATTTAAAGTTGAACACGCATGTTTGCAGTACAACATTTCTATTTCCCAAATACCATGGACATTTATTGGTTTCCGAGGACCTGAGTACTCAATCTGACTAATGACCCAGTACTCGAGTACCGATTTTAGTACTCGTTGCCATCCCTAATTATTTTTTAATATTTTTTATTTTAATATTGATCTTAATGTTTTTACTTCATGTTGGTTGTATTAAATTATACATGTACATCTTAATATATATATTTCCTTGTATCCGGATTATTGTTGCGAGTTTGTATATTCTTATATCACATAACTTTCCTTGTATCCAGGTTAGTATAGTCAGTACATATAAACTTATAAACGTACCACGTGTAGTATAGGATATTTAGGTTTTCCAATAAATCAATGCATATTTTGTGTTTTTAGTGTCATATGATAAAAAGAATCCATCACTCGTTGTCAATTGATATATTTATATTAAACTCGTTCAGGAAATATTATTAAGCATGCTTAATAAAATTTCCAAAACTCAAAAATTTATAGCAATTGACAACTTGTGATAGATCCTCTATATATGTCACATGGCAGTCTATCGTTATACTACATGGGTGTGTTTTTTTATGCTCCCCGAAAATTCGGGGGAGCATATAGTTGCCGCTTTGTCCGTCGTTCCGTCCTAATATTTTTGTCCGGGGCCTATCTCAAAAAGTATGTGAGGTATCATAATGAAACTACATAGGTGGATAGATCTCAATCAGTAGAAGTGCAGTGCTTAAGAACCGCAACTCTACATTACCTATTTTTGGAGTTATTGCCCTTTTTTTTCATACTTAAGTTTTTGTCCGGAGCCTATCTCAAAAAGTATGTGAGGTATCATCATGAAACTTCATAGGTGGATAGATCTCAATGAGTAGAAGTGCAGTGCAGAAGAACTGCAACTCTACATAACCTATTTTTGGAGTTATTGCCCTTTGTTTTTTTTCATACTTAGTTTTTGTCCGGAGCCTATCTAAAAAAGTATGTGAGGTATCATCATGAAACTTCATAGGTGGATAGATCCCAATGAGTAGAAGTGCAGTGCTCAAGAACCACAACTCTACATAACCTGTTTTTGGAGTTATTGCCCTTTGTTATTTTTCATACTTTATTCATACTGAATTCTAGTCCGGGCAATAACTCCAACAGTATTTGAGATCTCAATTTGAAACTTCATAGGTGAATATATTGTTACGCTCCTCAACCTTGTGGTTACACCAGTATATTGTATGCACTGAGTGCACTAACTGATATAACAGTATATACCGTATGACTCGGTCTGAGTTACAGGACCCTGTGTTTCGTGTGTGTCGATCTACTAACGGATGTTAGTCTCAATTACAACTTTATTGGGTTACTAAACCCTGTGGTTATTCTGTGTACCACAACTTTATTAAGTTACTAAACCCTGTGGTCACTGATTAGCCTGTGCACTAACGGATGTTAGTGTACCAGTGTATCTACGCTCAATCTGTGCTATTGGACCCTGCTACACGCCTGCACAATATTGGTAGCGACTTAGGCCAGAGCGTTATCAATTAGGCGTCCAGCACAGTATAGTCTATATACATGTACCACGAACAGACGGACAATAGTGATCACAATATCACCTGACGATCTCTGTCAGGTTACCTGGGGACAATAGATCTACCAACAAACTACTGAACAAACACCAGTTTAGATTTAACGTTCATGAATTTAATAAATAAAACGAGCATCACATTTATACTAGATCTATAATAAATATATTTACAATTATACTGTATGCCAGCCAAATGTTCGGTGACGTCGCAAAACGACTAGAAAACAAATCTAGGATCCATTCCAAAAATACGCGAGTCGACCGAAGCTGTCTAGCTCTATTTCCCTAACAAATAAATAGTTAAATAGATAAATAAACACCCTTAATGTTTAACATGAAATTGGGTGTAAAGATGAAATTACAATTATTAAAATATGTTACTTAATGAATACAGATAGATCTGGGAGTTAAAAGTTAAACCTACGAGCAAAGTCTATTCTGCGGAAAAAATCGCCAAAAGTATGGGTCTGAGAATTTGGAGTGGTGAATGCTCCAGTGCACAGTCTGGACGGGGTTTATATACGATCACTGCCCTGTGCACAGTGCACAGTGTGCACCACAAGTGAAACTGTGCAATTCACACCGCGCGACGGTGAAATTCACGAAAATAACGCTCCACATAAACTTTGGTGCAGCGACGTGAATTCACCGTGCACAATGTGAACACTGTGAAAACAAGTGCCCGTGGCTAAAACTCGGGTCTATTACAATAAATACAGTCTAAAACAATAAATAAGCATCTTGCAAACAATAATAACCTCAAACTTGCGCTTCCTACAGCTTAAATTATACATATTTGCTAAAAATGTAGTAGCATCAGCGCTTTGAATAAACTATTCACTTCCACAGTTGCTAGGCGACTATTCACCAAGAAAATCAATATGGCGGACGATAAACTGTCAACAAACATTCAACACTATGAATCACAAAAATACATGACTGACAGCTAAAATCAAAGTCCCTAACATCAGTAAGTAACAACAATAAGTAGTTCTTAGATGATTTAACACATACACAGTGATTTAAAAGTAAAAATGCATGAAATAAATACGGTGGAGTCGCGAAAACTGGTTACTCACAGACAAGTTCTCAGACATAAATAAAGCATTCGACTCGGACTCAAATAGATACTAAGGATCTATACTGGCACAATGCAGACTGTATGGTAGCTGAAATGCTAGATTTAGAAATAACATGAAACAGAATTTAACCAGCTCAAGGTATAATTAAATATCATACAGACAGGTGCTATATGCCTGGGCATCACATTACCCCCACGTTTCTATGGCTAAACTCCTGTTGCCATAAAAACACATCATTTAACTTAATCACACAAAAACATATAATGCCCTAAATAGATAAACAAAAATACAGTTAAATGACAAAAAGTGTTCAATCACCTTAACATAAATGCAACATGCTCTGCTACCTTAAGCAGCTATTTCACATAAAACACTTCAAATGTCTGTACTCCAATAGAGACTAAAAATCTCAGTCATTGTGCTTAACACTGTCAATGTATCACTCTAACTTGATACACTAAACTTTTAAAACTTAAATATTCACTGTCAACTCGCGTTAGTACTTACGAATCACAATTTAAAAACACTATGAAGAAATAACCTTCTAATTCACACTAGTATGTTCACTATCGCGTTTACACTGTTAAATTTTAAAACACTTCCCGCGCATACTATGAGAATTAATTTACACTATTATTACACTAAACACAGTTCATCATTTCCGATCCTTTTTGAATACGGCAGACTTCATCTTGTTATTCTCTTTGCCTCCAACCTCATCCAGTTTTGGGCGTTTTGTTGGAGGAGTGGGTGCTGTAGCCGTGGCTTCCGCCCTTCGTCCTTGCCTTTTGGTCTCGTCCAATAGACGATCTACATTCCGGGATATTGTTCCCATGGATTGGGCAATGTTTTCCAATGACGCCCCAAGGTGCCTGGTGGCCCTAGTCATGGACTCTAACCCAAAAGATACCTTCTCCATGACTGACACCATGGTTTGCCCAAGTTGGTCCAACGCCGTCGTAACTGGGGCATATTTATCATCCAGGAGATCCCCAATTGATTGCGTCTGACTTTCCATGTTATTGGTCGGCCGACCCTTTGCTTTCACAGACTCTTCCTCAATACATCTCTCCAGAGGTGAGAAGACCATCTGGGAGGAGGTTTCCTGCCCCAGCAGCTGGCCTAAAATGTGTTCTTCTTTGCTCTGGTGAGCAAAATCTTCCTTGCGCTCCTGGTTGCGCGTGGCAGCCAGGTCCAGTGTTGAAGTGTTCTCCCTTTCTTCCATATTGTAGAAGTGCAGCTCTGGCGTGCTTAACCAAGAATCCGTACTCTCCACCCTCGATGGGATGCGCCCCTGGTCGCGCGTGGCGGCCAGGTCTGGTACAGTCAACTTGGGGATGGAGGGTTCCAACCCCATCTTCTGTTGATACGGCAAATGTCTTACCGCTCCCTTTTCCAACACGGTGCGCCCCTGGTCGCGCGTGGCGGCCAGGTCTGGTACAGTCAGTCTGGGACTGGAGGGTTCCAACCCATCTCCTGTTGGTACGGCAAATGTCTTACCGCTCCCCTTTCCAACACGGTGCGCCCCTGGTCGCGCGTGGCGGCCAGGTCTGGTACAACTACCCTGGGCATGGTAGATATACCCGGTGTCAAAGTTGACGGTGTCGGCACGTAAGTAAATGCTGACAGAGTTCCAGAACAGTCCAAGTCTGTCAGCATGTTACTGGCGGCGTATCCTGGCATCAAAGGGTTGTAGGACGGGACAGCCTGGCTGGCTAGAGTCGGCTGACTCGTTGGATTCCCCTTCTCCCCATCAGGCTGGCCAGGAGCTCGGGCGTTACCTGTACCGTAACCAGCTCCTGCTCTGGCGTCTTGGACCGTGGCTGTACTTCCGGCTCTGAGTTTATAGATGCTTCCTCCAGCCTATCGTCCGACCTGGTTGGTCCCTTCTTGTGGTCTTCACGCGAACCCAATATGTAGTCGATACCTTCCAGAATGCTCCTTGGTGCGGGGTTCCGCACCAGGTACCGGTGGTTGTCCTCGGGCCGTACTCCAAGTGAGGCCGCTATCAGGTTGTGTCTCGAGAAGTTTGTTATGTGTCCGTCCAGGTGCTTCTGCTGTGCGCACCTAAACATGCACAGGTTGCAATAAAATGGTGTCTCATCTAGAGCCATGTGATGTTTCATCACATGCTCGACCATACGGTATCGCTCTGCGATGTGATATTTCCCGGACTTAGGGCAGTGCAAGCAGGTGAAGTACTTTCTTTTGACTGTACGGCTTTCCATAGTTGTGTCCTGAAAGTAAATATAAGGTTGATTATGTTTTATGCTAAGCTTCTTCAGGCACATTATACATCATCAGTGGGAGACCAGACAGCTTCAGCTTGTTCACGAGCGATAATATCCGGACCACGTCGGTACGGATGAACGAAAACTCCGCGGAAATGTACCAGCTATGCTGGTTTACGTCTCAGCATTTCCTCTTTTGAAGGTTAAACATACTCATAGCGTCTATAATCAGCCAATCAAAAATTAAAAAAATAAAAATAACAACAATGTCCACCCCAACCCTGTTTATTCATCATTAGGTGCTGCAACGCTTTGCCACCTTGCTTACCCACTTGGGTAAATTGCGGCCATTATAGCGTTTAAGCTTATCATGGTGGATTGCTACTGTTCTACCACTCGCGTCAACTTGAACTACGAAATTCACTAGCGACTGTTTACTGGTTACCACAAATGGACCATCATATTTCTTCTCTAGTTTGTGTGTTACACCAACTGCTCGGGTTTCATGTAACATCCAGACAATGTCTCCAGCTACGTAACTGTTATAAGCCTGCCTACTGTCATATACTTCTTTGCTGCGCTTGGCCTTTGTATTCAAATGTTTTCTTGCTACGTCATGTGCACGAAGCATACACTCACGGATCACTTCTACATACTCTGAGCTGGAGGATGTACTTTCAGCTTTCTGCATTCCATACATGAGGGATGCGGGTAGTCTTGTCTCACGACCCAAGCACATCATGTTTGGAGTAAGGTTAGTAGATTCATTGATCGATGATCTGTAGGCTCCCGCTATGCAGCCTAGGTATCTGTCCCACTCATCTTGGTCTACCAGATAGGCTTTAATCATCTGAACCAGGGTACGATTGTATCGTTCGACTTGACCGTTCCCCTTGGGATTTCTAGGGCTTGATCTGCTCTTATTGATTTCAAATAATGCACAGAGCTCCTTGAAGACCTTACTTTCAAACGTCGACCCTTGATCGCTGTGGATACTAAGAGGTGCTCCCCAGCGAGCAATGAACTCATTGGCTATCTTCATGGCGCAAACCCCTGCATGTTGGCTAGGTACGGCTAATACTTCGACATACTTGGTGAAGTGGTCAGTCAGAACGAGGATGTATCTGTTCCCATTCTCTGTTAGAGGAAGTGGTCCTAGATAATCTATTGCTAGTCTATCCCAGGGTGCACCAGTAAGTAAGTGTCCCATCGGGGCCTTTGGACTCTTGGACGGTCTTTTATCTGCTTCACAAGTGTCACATGACTTAACGTAAAGATTCACATCTTCTTTTAGTCCGAACCAATAAAACATCTGCTGAACTCTGGCTTTTGTTTTCTTCGTACCTAGATGTCCTGCTGACAGCGTATCATGCATCTGGTTTAGAACTGCCTTGCGTAACTGTCGTGGAACTATGATCTGCTTGAAATGGTCTACTCCATTCTGTTTCACCCAGTTTCTGTAAAGGACACCATCTTCTACAGACAACATATCCCATTGTAGCCAGTACTGCCTAGTTGCTGTCACAGCCAATGCCTCCCATATCAGGTTTAACACCAACTAACTTACTCTGTAATATGGGTGCTATGTCTGTGTCTGAATTTTGCAGCTTTGCCATTTCTTGCGGGGAGTAACCAATACACCATGACCTATCTTCTTTTCTACCATCTGATGTGCTAGGCACTTGGCCGTCATTTTCTGTGTTTTCTACAGCTCTGATGTTCTCTACATCATTATCACATCTTGACCTACTAGTTTGAAGTTCTTCTGGCTTCTCTTCAGCTGTACACTGCTCTTCTGGCTTCTCTTCAGCTGTACACTGCTCTTCTGGCTTCTCTTCAGCTGTACACTGCTCTTCTGGCTTCTCTTCAGCTGTACACCGCTCTTCTGGCTTCTCTTCAGCTGTTGGGACAACACCAGACAACATCATGATTTCAGCCCTTCTCTTACACTTGTTACAGGGTCCACACTTTAGGGGCTCGCTGGTATCGACTTCACAGCATGTACAATCTCTTGGGCTTTCACATCTCGATAGGGCGTCACAATGACCCTGACTTTTACCTGGTCGATACTGAATCTCAAAATCATACGGCGCGAGGATTTCGATCCAACGAGCGATCTTGCCACTCGGCTCCCTTAGCTTAAAGAGCCAAACGAGCGCTTGGTGGTCACTGCGCACCACAAAATGACGACCTAACAGGTACTGTCTGAAATACTGAACAAAAAAGATAACTGCCAGTAGCTCCTGTTCAGTAATACAGTAATTTCGCTCCGGTTTATTCATTGCACGGCTTGCATATGCGATTACGCGCTCTCTACCCGATTGTATTTGCGAAAGTACTGCACCTATACCAGTGCCTGATGCATCAGTATCAAGATAAAACAGACCACCTTCGTTCATCGGATAGCCCATTATATCGGGACCTATGAGTGTTTTCTTTAACTGGCAAAATGCTTCTTCACACGACTCGGACCAAATGAAGGCAGAATCCTTCTTCGTTAGGTCTGTCAATGGGCGAACTATCTTCGCAAAATTACGCACGAAGCGGCGGTAATAAGAACCGGTAGCAACAATCTGCTTTACTTGCTTAGCATTCACAGGACGTGGCCAATTAGCGATCTTTATTATATTAGAGGGGTCTGGTAACACGCCATCTTTTGATACTACATGACCTAAAAACACTACGCTTGTCTGTAACATTTGGCACTTGTCGGGTTTAGGTTTGAGTCCAGCTGTTTTCATGCGCTCTAGAACTTGTTCTACGCGCTGTATGTGCTGCTCGAAGCTGTCACCATAGACAATTATATCGTCTATATATACGAGACATGTTACCCACTGTAAGCCTTGCAGTGCAATTTCCATCGTTCTGTGGAAGGTGCTGGCAGCATTGTTTAAACCGAAAGGCATGCGAGTCATTTCAAAATGGCCGTATTTACAACAAAATGCACTTTTTGGTATGTCTTCTGGCTTTAAAGGTATCTGGAAGTAGCCACTTGTCAAGTCAAAACTGCTAAATAAGGAAGCACCGGCCACGGCATCTAGACAATCCTGTATCCTCGGCAATGGAAAACCATCGGGTTTAACTAATGCATTAACTCGGCGGTAATCAACACACGGCCTAATTGCTCCGGATTTCTTCTTGACCAAAACAATGGGTGAGGCCCATGGTGAGGTACTTTCCCTTATAACACCTTTCCGTAGCAGATCCTCTATCGCATTCTTTTCGTCGTCAGCATATGCCAAGGGGACTCTTCTAGGTCGCTGTTTTACAGGCAGCGCCTCGCCAGTATTAATTGGATGTTCTGCAAGGTCTGTAAATCCAAGGTCCCATTCTGCCTTTGAAAATGTATCTTTATGTTGAACCGAAGGCCTGCGATAACCCGCTTCTCATGATCAGACTTGCCTTCAGTGGATCTTTCATACAGCGATCGAAGATGTTGTGGCACTTCTTTTTCTGATGCCTCTATGAAGCTGGTTTTATCAAGTTTAGCTGTATTGGCTGATGTATCGACTCGACGTATTCTATCCAGATTTTCACGTTCATTTTCGTGCTCTGCCTTTGTAACTGTACTAACAATACCCTCTATTTCACTAGCCATGGCGATTTCTGCGTCTTGATGCAAAACTGCGTCTTCCTCGAAGGGATTCAATATTCTTACTTTACAGGTAGTACTCTTATTTATATTAACCAGTGTAGAGGCCATCATCAACTGATACCTCTCAGCAAACATACCAGTAGGTTCTACAAGAAACTCCGCCCTCCTATCATCATCCGCTTCTGTTCTTTTTATGTATACATTGATAAGAGCTTCCGTCATCCCAGGAATCGTGCAAGCTTCAGCCACCACCACCCGTCTCGTGTCTCCTACAGAGCCTACTTGAAAACATGGGATATCAGCACCATCCAGAATGATTTTATTCTTGCTCAACAGAATATCAGCCGCTCCTTGTTCGCTCCCTCTCAAAACATCATACCCCAACAGAGCATCATCCTCTATATCAGCCACCACGGCTTCCCTGATGATCTCTAATGGTCCTAGTTTGATTTCGAACTCGGCTTTCCCACATCCCTGAATCGGCGCACCCCCGGCCCCCAATAGACTTGATGCTGGCTTCAAAACAGGTCGCTTTTCCTCATCAATTTGCTTGAATACCCTGGTGGCTATCACTGTCTTAGACGCCCCCGTATCCGCCGTGAAATTGATTGGCACATCTTGAATGCTGCCCCTAACATAAACGCCTGCCCCTAAACCTTTGCTCCTCTTCACACGATCTCCTACCTCAATGCTCTCATCATTACCACCTACTAGACTATGTTTGTTCTTATCTTCCTGGCCTACAACTACTTCTACTGGGACCTGCCTTTGGCCGCAAGAGCTGGTCCTTGGAAGTTTAAAGGACGCTCTCTGTTCTCGTAAGTTTGCTGGCTTCCCTCATTAGGTCCTCTGTCGCTCCAACGCCTTACCCCACTCGATGTTTGCCTATCTGGACAGTCGCGGGCATAGTGTCCAGTTCTGTGGCAGTTGTAGCACTCTACCGATCTTCTATTTTGAGGTTTTGTCCTTCCCTGCTGTTTGTCCTTATCTGCTCCCTCCAGCTTCCCCAGTCTCTCCAGGATTTCGGCAAGCAGCTTTGCCTCCTAAGAATCTGCAACATCATCTTTGTCTGAGGACCTTTCTTGAGCAGTTGACTTCTCTGGTATTCTGGACACCACATCGTAGTCAGCGTCACTGTCTTCTGACTGAATCGCCCTCCTAGTCACCCTATCTCTCCTGCCTACATTGCTAGTGTTCCGTGTTTGTATGAAGTTGACCACTTGGTATACTGCATCGTCTATAGTGTCAGGTTCTTTGTGAAACTCTATCTCGAATCTTAACTCGTCATCTCTCAGTCCATCCAAGAACTTCCTTACTAGGTCTTCTTCCCTTGTTCTCCTATCCCGATACCCATGCGCTTTATCATACAACATTTTGAGATCAGCTGCATACTCTTCAGCTGTCCTCCAGCTCTCTGATTACGCCTGCTAAACTTGGCCGCATAGGCTCTGGTGGTCTCAACTATCCTAAACCTGTTGTGCATCTCTCTAACCACTTCTTGGTAGCTTCTTAACATCGATGCTGGCAATTGTCCATATAGAAACTGTGCCGCCTGGTCCTCTATGCGGGGCAGCAGCTGATCTAATTTATCTTCATCGTCCCAACCATATCTCTGTGCTATTGCCTCAAACCTCGCGATCCACACAGGCCACTCCTGCTTTCCAGTGAACGCTGGAATTTTAATAGTGTCTGACCGCCTTACATGCCGGTGAAACCGATCTACCTGTTGGGACCCAGATCTTTCTGGATTTCTATAACCTCTCGCATTTTGAAAACCATTCTGTATAGGGATCTGGGGGCGCATTGAATTAAAATTGACATCATATCGGGCTACCTGTGAATGAGGCTCGAATAAATGCCAAAAAAGGCCATTGGTATCGGATTCAGCAAAATACTCCATTTTTGGCAGCCGTCAAGTAGAAGACATAATCAAGGAGGTAAATATGTAATTAAACAAACAATACAGGGAGGTAATTTATTTTTTCATTGAAGAAAGTAGTTCCGTCAAAAACAGTGAATTATCAAAAATGTTATTTCACTGTTATTTGTCATTGTTATTTTCACTGAAAATCACCATAATCCATTGAAAGCATATAATAAATTATTTTATTTGTTTTGTTATATTATGTATTGTATAAGTATGTATAACTCCAACGCGATATTCTGCAATGTCAATATAAACAGAAAACACTGACCATTACATCGAATTAGGGAGAGCAGAAGTTTTATTTTACCTGCTCACTTCTATTCACCAAGTAAATTAAAATAACGGTATAGCTTGGGTATTTTGACTTGAGTCTGACCTTTGCGAGAATATTTTACAAGGTTCTTGCTTTGAATATATCAATTTCCAAAAGCAAATCGTGCGATATCGGTTTTTCAAATTTCTGTTTATATTATATCTCGAGCGTCTTCGTTATTCTTCCCGATTATGAAAACATACACTCGGTGTTGTAAACGTAGGCAATATCGACTGTTAAATTATACTAATCAAAAGGTCAGGCTCGTATCAAATAGGCCAAGCTATACACATTTAAAAGGTAATCTCTTTCCAATATCCTTATGTTGTTATACCTGATCTGCCTATTTACTTTAGGTGGTACAGGTTCAATACCGCGTTAGAGTTATACATAAATGAGATGGAAATAAATAAACAAAAAAATAAATAATAATAATCACTTTAAATAAACTTTCTGTACTGTTCTGTTTATCATGTCATTGGTAAACAAAGGCTTTTGTTATCATCGGCAAACTATAGTATAGTGTTCTGTCATGTGACCAGTATTTGGTATTATCTATGTATTCATGAGCTGCTGGCATTTTATATTATTTATGTTTTTATCTTGCATACTGTTTATGTTATACATTTGCAGTGTATTGCATGATAGTACCTAACTGTGTATAATTTATTAAACAGAGTGAATATAATTATATGATAATACAAAGATTTGAGTTTTGTTTTAGAGTGTACATACAATATATCGACGGTGCCGAACCAAAACCCTGTAACTCAATTTTGGCGCGAAAACTTTTTTTACAGCATCCGCATCTGCTAGACGTCCCGCCATCTAAAGAGCCAGTCGCGTAACTTAGATGGCAACAAGACAGAAATGCGCGGGACGTCTAGCAGATGCTGCAAAAAAGTTTTCGCGCCAAAATTGAGTTACAGGGTTTTGGTTCGGCACCGTCGATATTATCTGTGCTAGACCTTGTTCTATACAGCTGTATTATGTCCTATGGCGCTCCATCTTGTCTTGAACTGTAAAATCATTCATTTTTGTGGGGGATTTCATTTCATGGATTTTGTTGTTCAATTTCTACCACAAAATTTAATCCAAAGGACAAAAATTTTGACCCTGAAATGCAGAATCCACAAATTAACGTCACATCAAAATGGTTTTTACTAAAACCATGAAATTTTGTCTCATCAAAATGATTGTTTTACAGTATTTTGAAACAAGGACACATAAGATGATTAGAACATAATGGTACTCCGTGGGGCGCGGTGGCCTACAGTTACGGCGCGCGCTTCGGGATCGAGAGGTCCTGGGTTCGATCCCCCTCTGGACCACTGGTTAATTTCTTTGAGCAAGACCCATGCTCCACTCCAACATGGTGTAAAATGGTACCTGCGAAGGCAGTCTATTCCTGGGCGCCGCAGATTGATGTTGGCTGCCACACCCACAGGAGAGAAATAGTCTCCACAGGGAGACACGAGTGCAGGTTTCCATATGTAGCCCAATGACCAGGGGAGTTAAGCTGTCAAAGGGTGCTTGAGCGGCCTAACAGCTGAAAAGAGCTCTAGAAAATTGGTAACTTTTTTTTGGTACCAAACAGAATCCTAAAAACAGCTTTACACCGGACACCTGATTTTTCAACCTTGTGATATAACAATCGCTGATGTAATGTTAAAAATATCGGTTATTTTGTTTGTTTGTAACTCAGGGAATGGTGAAGGACAAGGTTAACCGTTGTCAGGAGATTGGTGATGATGTGTTGCTAAATGCGAAGTGAAAAGGGACAACCCAGGTATTGAGAATCTTTAGACTTTGGTATTTGACCCCTAAAATGTGCAACATTGGATTATTGAGTCATTCATGTTTTGTGGCAATCATTCTATACAGGACGTTTACAGAAATGAAAAAAGAAAATAGATAAAACACCATCATAGTACATGCTAACATTCGTGGTAAACAAAGAGGCAAACCAATTTCTTGCAAAGTACCGACTAAAGTTTTTGTTTTCAGTATAGAAATGTATGGATGTTGTCAAAATGAGACATTATCTGCAATGAGAATGATACTAAGAAACAAGAGCTGTCACTAGACAGCGCGCTCGACTATTCGCAGCCATTTGTCAGAAAAAATATAAGTTCAAAACAGGCCATTTAAAATTTGTATTATATTGAAACGTGAGTTACGCTACTTAGTTGACTACTTGGCAATGAAAGCTAATGTACAATGGTTGTTGAGGCATGGCAATTATCTCAACACTGGACTATTAACAAATATTTGTCAGTGAAAATGATTTTAAGACTTCAAGCGGCACTGCACTCTATTCAAGAAATGTGTATGTTTAAAGGGAATTGTATACATCCACTGACATAACAAAGTTTCTACAAAATAATCATATGAGTAAGATATAATTTGTTAAAGGAGTCAATTTTAAAACAATGGTGACAAATTAAAATAATAATGTAGAGGATACAGTCATGTAATAAATCAGTGATGAGTTTAAAGTAGTTTAGTAATTATTTTTAGTATTGAATACAATACCATGCCAAACAACACAAGTTTGATATCCTCGCTGGATAGTCAAAACCTCGTATCTCAGGTTTGTATGAGCGGGGAAACAGGAGACCGTTTTGCTCCTTATGTCAAAATATCGTAGCTCTTCACCAATCATTTTCTTAGATATACGTCATACGACACATTCAAAACCTCGCACCCATTTATTTTTGGTAAAAGTTAAACTTTTCAATGCAATATCATTGATAGTAGGTGAGATATGGTTTGAATGTAACTTGCATGCAAAACTTTAACCAAGGAAAGTCTAAGTTAAAAGGGGCATAACTCGAATTAAACTAAAAATGGAGTTATTAAAATTGACCAGTACCATTGACTAATGATGATAAACAAGTGTTATAAGTTTCAATGCAATATCATAAATAGTAACTAAGATATGGCGTGAATAGAACTTGCATGTAAAACTTGAACCAATAAACTCCTACGTTAAAAAGGGGCATAACTGAAATAAAAAAATAATAGAGTTATTGCCCTTGACTGATACCATTGACTGATGATGGTAAACAAGTGTTGTAAGTTTCAATGCAGTATCATGGATAGTAGCTGAGATATGGTCTGAATGAAACTTGCATGCAAAACTTTAACCAAGAAAATTCTATGTTAAAAAGGGGCATAACTCAAATAATAATCATAATAGAGCTATAACCCATGACCGGTACCATTGCCTTATGATGGTTAGTAAGTGTTGTTAGTTTCAATGCCATAGCACAGATACTATTTGAGATATGGCCTTATTAGTAACTTGCATGCAAAACTTTAACCAAATTTTCTAAGTAAAAAAGGGCCATAATTTGCATTAAATTCATGCAAGAGTTATCTAACATGGTTGATTACATGACAGGGAAAGCCAGTGCAAAGTTTCAATCCAATATATGCACTGGTTATTGAAATATAACCAAGGTTAAAGTTTTGCATGCAAAACTTTAACCATATGCAACGCCGACGCCGACGCCGACGCCGACGAACAAGTGACTGTAATAGCTCTCATATTCTTCGAATAGTCGAGCTAAAAAGGCCTTGAAAATACAAATATTTCACCTTGAAAATACCTTGAATCAAGGTATGAGAATTGTGGATGAACCATGACTTTGATAAATTGATGTAAAAGACAAGCATACTATGACTGATATAACTTTATTCACAAATGAACCATTCTAGCACATGTATATAATATGTCTGCACAATGAGATTGCAAGATAACTTTTGTTATCAGAAACACAGACATGGTTTGGCTACAAATACACTTAGTTTTAAGCCAATTTTAAATCATCAAATATGATAACTGAATGTTTGGTTTTCATTTACAAACATACTTCAATCATCAACACATTGAAAAGTAAGTTCATTTAAAGTCATTTATCAAAATGAAAATAGCACATAAATATGAAGAAGTGTTAGTATACAATATTTGCACTCCATACACAGGGATGTCAACAGAGCCAAATTTAAAATCAGGAAAATCATATGCAGTCAACAATTTTTAGCAAATAAGAGGCCTTCATCCACATTGTTTCCATATTTAATTATTTTTATTAAGAAATTCCTTCAAAACAGACTAAATTGACAATAACTTTGCCATTTCTAAAGATATTTTCTTCAAATTACTTTCATTTTGGTCAGTAACCATGGCTCTTTCTGGTTGTGTAAATCAGGAATTCCGGATTAATCAGGAAGATTGACACCCCTGCATACATGTAGAACTGTATAGTGGTGTACATGTTAAGCGTAATATTGTAAGTTAGCTTTCTTCTTGGCTTGTACTTCTATGATTCCATCCATATAATCCTCATGCTGTAATTCTGTGGCCCCACGTCTTAATGCAATCATACCCTGTAAAACATACCAGTCAAAAACATGAGTACTTGAATATACCATATAAGCAAAAGGCCCCTAAATCGCTCACCAGGGGCCTTATTCACCAACGCTGTAGGTCTAAAACTCAGACTTAGACAATATATTGCCAAATGTTCTATTCTCTCTCATGTTTTTATAAATGTACTGATTTTGATATAGATCGGTATACATATTGCATGGGTAACAATAAATAATCAGATAAAATTTCACACGGTTAAATCTAGTTGCAAAGAAATGATAGTGATTATAATTGTTGTCGATTTTAAGTCTAAGTCTGAGTTTCAGTCTTACAATTTTTGGTGAATAAGACCCCTGAGTCCATTCACAAATATATTGGGTCTTGTGACTAACATGAGCACATTGAGCAGTAGATTGAAACTGTTGGTACAACTTTGAAAGAGGACTAAGCAGGAATCATTTCTGTAGTGCTCAGTTAAAATTTGTTCATTTCAAAGAGATTTCAACAAATCTATGATGTAAAACCGTGACATACATGTTCAGTGAAATATAAATGCATTCATTTTGGGTTTGGCACATGTATTCAGTTTTACATAGATTTTAACCTGTATTTGCAATATTGTAATGTTCACATTATGTTTTCAATAAATGATCCTTACAATTTCAGCAACAGGTTCTTCTTGTTTGCATATTAAAGGATATATAAACCAGTTATTACTTTAAAGTTTAAACGCAATTTTTAAACAGTGCAAATATATGGGTACATGTACCAGGTACATGCCAATTTTCACTCATAAAACCTAGTTATTGACCCAGTGAATGCCTTATTCTAGTCCTAAGCCTTGACTGTGCTACCTAAAACAAGCGTAATATTATTATAGAGATGGGACTGAATACCAAAATCAATATTCGAATATTCGAAATTAATATGGTGAAATTGACCATTTTTTTATATTTTTTACGAATATTCGAATATTGAAATTGGATTCGAATATTCGTTCAATTTTCGAATATTTGGTCCCATATCTTGTATAAGATGTATGAGACAGTGTAGAACTTACAGCTTCCACACAGACTGCCTTCAGTTGTGCACCATTAAAGTCATCAGTACATCTAGCCAACTCTTCATAATTCACTTCTTTACTAACGTTCATCTTTCTAGAGTGAATCTGCAAGATTCTAGCTCTTGCTTCTTCATTCGGGTTTGGGAATTCTATTTTTCTGTCCAGACGTCCAGATCTCAACAATGCAGGATCCAGAATATCAACTCTGTTCGTGGCTGCAATAACCTAAAAGTAAAATAAACTTGGATATAATAAACAAAACACGATGCTCTATATATCGCTGGCTTAGAACCAGAAGGTCCTAATTACAAAATCGATAAATTGAGAAAACAAGAGAAAACCGTCTGTAATTTACCTTTTACCTTTGGGAAAACACGTTTTTAAAACTTCAATTTGGTCAACATGACAATTTTAGATTTTCATGAAAATAGGCTCATAAGAAGCGCCTTGTGAAGCAGATTTCAAATATGTATGAGTCTTATAAGGTCGTAAGTAGGAGTTAAGACCTTCTGGTTCTAAGCCATCGAAAAAGCTGCAACATTTCTTATTTCTGTGTAATGGAACACAAATGCTTAGTATCAAAGTAGTACGCAACTTTACATGCCATTTGAGATTAAAACTCAAGATTGGGTTCAGTAAACACTTATTCCTGGTGGAAGCCTTGTCCATAAAACTAGCTAAGTCATTCAGGGGCCATAATTCTGGTGAAATGTTTGATAGTGTTATATGGTTTTGATAATGTAATGTGTTCATGATGGTAAACAAGTATGCCAAGTTTAAAAGCATTGCGTTGATTGCTTAAAAAATATTTTAGTTTAAACATTGTGTAACGGAGTTGGCCTAAAAATTTGAGTGGTACCTTAACCTTTACAAATCAGATAAGGGATAACAGTATGTTAATAATTAATACACATTCGATAAGTGTTATTTTGATGAGAATGGAAACACATTACCTTAATCATAGAGCTGGGTTGAAAGCCATCCATCTGGTTCAACAATTCTAACATAGTTCTCTGTACTTCACGATCACCAGCTTTCTCACTGTCAAATCTCTTGGTACCTTTATGTTATAACATAATACTTCCATAAATACATCATGCATAGTGTGCCTAGGATAATGTGATGTTTTTAAACATTAACTGGGTTAGCCTATTGTTGTATAATTGGTTGCTAAGATAAACACATTCGGTCAATTTCGTACTAAATTACATGGATAAATCGTGCTAACTTGAGTTATCCACCTTAATGGCTCATTCAAATTTTTACCGCCTTTAACATTATCCTGGGCGCACTATACCTTAATGTTATAACACAATATTTTCATAAAAACATCCACCGTGTAAAAACCTCACAAACAAATAACGTATGTGACAAAGTGACTGTGTCAGTCATATAACAAATTGACCATGTTTACACATATAAAGATGTTATATCACTTTGACTTTGTTTCTCAAACATAAAGAATGAAGGAATAGGAAAAATCTGCTGGACTTTGTTTGGTCTTTGGTGATTTATATTCACAGCCTTCGGTTATATATCTTTTGTGACACCAATCAGACTGATTAATAGGAAACTATTGATCAATGTAACACAAACTAGTACAACACATTCACAAAATATTTCTTAGGGATGAAATTTGCATAAATGAACTTGACAATAAAGGTCACAAACCACCAAATAGAGTTGTTCTTTAACTCAATGTAAAGTGACCTAGGTCAGCCAAAAAAAATGTCAACTTTTTGTCCATGGGGCCCTCTCAAAATCTTTTAATCAATAGAAATAGCATCCAGCTTGAAGAAAATGAAAAAAAAGCAGGGGGTCATGTATCATATAAGAAAAATTTGGTTCGTCAAACGCGGTGAACAGATTTTCTCACATGTACGGATTTACTCACTGTCCGTTAGCCCCAACCTTACTTTCACTTTCATATTAAAGCTAGAATACAAAATATTTCTGAATAAAACCATTTCACTACATCACATACATGCATACAAAGCATTTAACACCAATTTCATGATTCTGATGCTGATTTGTCAAGACATACCCCCATTTCCAGTCGCTTTAAAGTTTTTTAACGGACTATTTGACTGTATCTGAATTTGGTCCGCGTAGGCATTTAGTGGTTATTTACCTTAAGACAACCCTTTTTGGGTTGTTCAAGTGTTTTTTGCCCTTTTTTCAATGCTACTATATATATGCAGCACAAAACAATCAATTCTAGACAAATTGGGCATGAATTCCAGAAAAAATTACAAACCCGCATATGCGCCTTTAAGGAGAAATTTGGTCAGCGCCTGTCAAATGGTATGAATAGTGACATGAAATGGGGTTGTATTTGTGCTAAAATGGTATTCTGAACCCCAATTTTGCTTTAGATGCCTAACAATATGTCTATTCTTCATTTTAAATCACAATTATCCTTGTCTGGTACTAAAATAAGGGCAACATTCACATAAAAATGTCTATTTAAGAAAAAATAAATCTGAACTTTTCTGGATTTTTCATGATAAAAATCTAAATTTTCACTTTTTTAGACATTTTACACAGATAAAAATGGTTAAAACCCCATCTTGAGTGCATTTCCTATCATTTAAATGCAAAAAAATGAAAACATGATTTTAAAGGAATTTTGCATGTCTTTAGGTCACAAACCACCAAATAGAGTTGTTCTTTAACTCAATGTAAAGTGACCTAGGTCAGCCAAAAAAAATGTCAACTTTTTGTCCATGGGGCCCTCTCAAAATCTTTTAATCAATAGAAATAGCATCCAGCTTGAAGAAAATGAAAAAAAAGCAGGGGGTCATGTATCATATAAGAAAAATTTGGTTCGTCAAACGCGGTGAACAGATTTTCTCACATGTACGGATTTACTCACTGTCCGTTAGCCCCAACCTTACTTTCACTTTCATATTAAAGCTAGAATACAAAATATTTCTGAATAAAACCATTTCACTACATCACATACATGCATACAAAGCATTTAACACCAATTTCATGATTCTGATGCTGATTTGTCAAGACATACCCCCATTTCCAGTCGCTTTAAAGTTTTTTAACGGACTATTTGACTGTATCTGAATTTGGTCCGCGTAGGCATTTAGTGGTTATTTACCTTAAATCTACTTATCATTAAAACTCGGTTCATTTACTAAAGTGTATTTCTAACAAAATGGACGACCAGCATATACGTGCATGAACATTGACCGATTTTACACTATTAGAGACATTAAATCATATACCTATGGCATCTAATTCATCAATGAATATAATAGCAGGTGCTTTTTCCTTCGCCAAAGCAAATGCATCTCTGACAAGTTTAGCTCCATCACCGATGAACATCTGTACCAGCTGTGGACCAGCAAGCTGTAAGAAACAAGCATACAATATTAAACCTGGCTCAGTAAACACAAACAGTAGTTACATGTAATGGTAAGGGAGGATCTGTAGGCTTGTGCTAGTATACAGTACTGTACGTCAACAGTAGTTAAGCTAAATATCCATGTGCTTAACCAATGATCCCGAGTTATCAGTTCTTTACAAGACCAGGTTGTCTTTTATCCTGCTAATGGTGGATTGAAATCGGAACAAGGCTAAGATGGTCCAAAATTACATACACAGTTTTTATATGATTTTGCCTTTCAAGCTAGTTTTTTACTAGAGATTGTCTTGTTTTCTATTATACTAGATTCGATATAAGACCATTTGACCAAGTAACATAAAGATAAAGACAAGGCCAACGTTTTAACCTCTATAGTCTACACAAGCAGATATGAAAACGTTTTGAAAAAGAATATCAACGAAGAACTACCTAACTCAAACTACAGTAAACTCTTATACCCTGGTGGAAGCCTTGCCTAAATAACTAGCTATGTAAATGAGGGGCCATTATTCTTGAAATGTTGGATAGTGTTACATGACGTTGATAATGTTAGGTGCTTATGATCGTACACAAACATGTTAATTGTTTGAAAGCAACGTCTTGATGGAATTTGAAAATTTGAGTTTCACCAACTTGAATTTTGGAACAGAAATAAATCTGCACATTTTATCATAAAACTATATTTTCAACAGTAGATCAACATGAATCTAGGGTACTGAGAAAATAAAGCTATACCTTGAGAAATGTTGACTTTGTCTGTGCTGCACAAGCTCTGGCCAGCAATGTTTTACCAGTGCCAGGTGGTCCATATAACAAAACACCTGTAATAATAGAACATGACAAGAATAGAGTATCTTATGTATGATGTTCTCACAAAGTCATCTACTGTAGAATCATTAATTTTCATGGGGGATTAAATTTCATGGTTCACCTTTAACCACGAAATCAAATCCCATCAAACAATCATTTGGACCCGTGTATGTATCACCTGAAATGCAAAATTCACGAATTAAATTCCAGTTGAAATATTCTTTTTTACCCAAACCATGAAATGTCATTCCATTGAAATTAAATGATTTTACAGTATATCATGTTTGTAAATTAACTATAAAATCATTACCATTTTAATAGAATACATCACATGACCAAACAATGTTGGGTTCATATAATAACTAATGCCACTATGCGACACATTTCTCAAAACAAATATACGTGGGAATCAGACAATAAAGGCAGGGAGATCCCCTATACACGCAGGGAGATCAACTATACACGCAGGGAGATCCACTATAGACGCAGGGAGATCAACTATACACGCAGGGAGATCCACTATAGACGCAGGGAGATCAACTATACACGCAGGTACTAAGTATATATATAACACATACCTTTTGGTGGTTGAATGCCGAGGGCTTCAAATCTTTCCTTGTGTGTCATTGGTAATACAACAGCCTCTATCAACTGTAAGTAAGCAATGTTAACATCCAGTATTTATGTTTCACATGTTTCTTACAATGTAGTCTCAGTAATGCACCAGTCAATTGATACACCGGCCTCCAAACCCTAGGGAAGGGTGTGTCATAGTCAGGGGAATAGACATAGGTTTTTTCCCATCTGACGTCCTCTCATTGTCTTGTGAATGCATGCTTTTGTTTTGTGCCAAAAATAGCGGAGAAATACATCTGGGGCTATAATTTTCTGTTTAAGGGCGGGGGTTTACCTTTTGCGTGACCATGTGTGGCAGGACATTTATCCTTGGTTGGCAAGCAAACTTAGGGGCAAAACAGAATCAACTTCACATATCAAATACAGTAATTTGCAAGACATTACTGTAATATTAAGACATTACTGTAATATTAAGACATTACTGTAATATTAAGACATTACTGTAATATTAAGACATTACTGTAATATTAAGACATTACTGTAATATTAAGACATTACTGTAATATTAAGACTTTACTGTAATATTAAGACATTACTGTAATATTAAGACATTACTGTAATATTAAGACTTTACTGTAATATTAAGACAGTACTGTAATATTAAGACAGTACTGTAATATTAAGACAGCAGAGATTTCCCCAGGGTGTTTTGTTGTCTGGGCCCAGTGCTCTTGGATTCCAAAATCCAGTATGCCAGTGTGCTTACAATTTGAATTGCGCTTAAAATTGCGCTTAAAAAGTCATATCTGAGCGTCTAAATTATGTTGTATTCGTGATATTGCCCCTAAAACCTCCAGAATTTGCACCATTTTATCCCCTAATTTTTTTCTTCAAAATACGGTAGAGGACACCCCTCCCCTTCCAACCCCTATTGCGCTTAGAAAATTTTCTGGGGAAATCCCTGAGACAGTACTGTAATATTAAGACATCACTGTAATATTAAGACATTACTGTAATATTAATATATTGCTGTACCATTAAGACATTACTGTACCATTAAGATATTACCACCAAGGTCTCAATAAAAGAAATAATAAGAAAGTTGAGATCAAACAAGAATGGTTATCTTGTCATACCTCTTGAATCTGTTTATCTAGACCACCAATATCACTATATTGTTCTGTAGGTCTTTCATCAACCTCCATAGCTTTCACACGAGAATCATATTCTGCTGGTAGTGTCTCCAGTATCAAGTAAGAATCTTTGTTTACTCCCTACAATAACAAACAAAGCAGATTATAAATCTTGTTTCATACACCGAAGGGGAACTAAATTTAACAAATCAAGACAATTACTTCCTAAACAACTAATTACTGTAACAATAGCTAAATAATCATCTACATTTTAGCTTCATTTCGACTATCTTGTGAGATTTATCAGCATTGTATACAGTGTGCAACCTCTATAAGGCAACACCTTTTGGGAGCAGCTAATAATAGGCAGTTGTTCAGGGGTTGTTTCTCTACAGAGGCTAAACTTATATTATTTCATGCTTATCGGTGGTTTACGGTGGAATAACATTGGATTATTCCCCGATAATTACACAGACCATAATTTCACAGTTCATAATTTCACGCAAACAGACTACTTTCTTTAAAACACATTTCCTCGCAACCAAAAATAAAATAATAAGCATTTTCACTTGTTCTCTTAATCTTTAACAAATAATAGAACATAATAATTATGTACATAAATGTAAAACAAATGGACGAAATTGAAACCATTTGAAACTCGACGCATACATGGCGGGAAAACGACGTCACGCAAAACATTTGAGGTATATAGTGGAGTATTTCCATCATTTAAGCTATTTGAAGCATGAAATAAATAGAATAATAGTATTTTACCGTGTATAATCGTTTGATAATTCACCACGTGAGCAGCTGACTTATATTTTCACTCGTGGCTACGCCACTCGTGAAAATATTGCATCAGCTGCTCACTCGGTGAATTATCAGCCGATCATACATCCTCTATATAAATATAAGCTTAGGGAAATTTTGAAGATTTTGTTATAGAGGTTATTACTCTATAGAGTTATTCTGTGCATTAAAAGTAAAAGCTTGACTGCTGCAACTGGTTCAGGAAACACATTTTTATAACTGGTGCATCATATGACAGGGGTAGGTTAGCCTATGTTACATTACATTATATTCAAACATGTGACTAAACAGGTCTACATGAATGAGCTATATAAAATATATCAGAGCTATTGTCCCACCAGATTAAACCGAGACTCCTTGCATAATTCGTTAAAATCCGGAAAACTCAGAAGGTATTAAAACATATACTTACAATTATATCTGGCCTTATCTATGGAGATAATGGTACAAGTATATAGTAAATAAACATACGAATCGAATACAGCTGAGTATAGGCCGACATGCTTACGGATTTTGACGAATCTCAGTTTAATCTGGTCAAGCTATACAAATGTTTACTCATTACAGGAATCAAATACAAATTTCTGGAAAGAAATATAATGAGGCCTATGTATTGGTATGCAACAGATACTATCATATACAAAGTACTTTAGAATGTAAGCCTACCACAAGATCGCCGGGTGACAGTTTTTCAGCATCAACCAAACCAATCACTGGCAGGAAATATGTCTGAAAAATACAATCAATTACAAGTATACCGTAAAGTCATTAATATTTTGTTGGTATTTTAATTCCATGGATTTCGTAGATGACATCAACCACAAAATTAAATTTCAAATGAATAATTATACCAACAAATATGCTAAATACAGAGGCTGTCTCACCTGCTTTCAAGTTTAGTGGGGTGTAAGGATGTCTTATTTGCACATATTAATATGCACCATAATAAAACAGTTAATATGTCTGTTTGAAATGTGATTGAATTCTGATAGTTTTTGTGAAATTTGACCTGACCCTTGTTTTGCTGAAATTTGAAATCCTTGAAATAACGTCGCCATTAAATGGTCTTTTTTACCAAAACCTCAAAATTCCTTTTCATTGAAATTAAATGATGAATAGACAATGTGATTAACATATTATGGTTAATCATTAACATGGGTGAAAGTTATAAATTTTGAAAACCTGAAATTCTCAAAAATTGACAATTTATATAGGGAAAATAAAGAAAAACAGACATCTTGATTTACTCAAAATCCGGAATTTCACACGTATGCCTGAAAACTTTCACCCATGTACAAATAGTTTGTCAATTCTCTATATTGTAGGGATTAAACTATGAAGCAGAATATGCATGCTTGTCTGACATTCTACCACCACAGATGCTAACTGTAACAACAAGTATGACCACTCATCTATAACTGAAGTCTGTCAATGTAGGATTTTATAACTTCTTGCCTGAATCAGCAAAACTGAATAGTTTTCCTTTACATATGCATAATAACTGCAGAAGTTACTTGCCCCAATCAATAATAACCTAGATGAATTAATAACTAAAAACCTGGATTCTCAATCGGACAAGCCATGGTTGAACATATTATCGTTAGAATATGGTTGCTATCTGACATGTTTATATAGAGTATAATATACCTGTCTTGTAGAAGTCTTGATTACGGCACATTTGCCTTTTCTTTGTGCATCAAGGTCAATATTGGCCCCATCTTCCTCCCCCTGATCTTGAGGGTCCATATCCAATAACTAGAAACAATGAAAATAATTTATCTATATTTTCTATAACAATGCAATACACAGTAGAAAAAAGCTAAACAATAAACCATGTTGACCAGTGGCATTCCATAGCGGTATGAAAGTTTTGTTTCATATTTTCAATGTAACAAACAGTACTGCTATATAAGGAGAAATTAATTTGCAGTGAAAATATACCATCAACCTGAAATGCCCCTAAAAATTGTCTACAAAGGATGTCTATAATGGGAGTTTGTCTCATTTTCAATTATACTTTTAACAAAGGAACTTGAAATATAAGATTTGATAAACATACAATAATTCACAAGATAATTTACCTCTATGACATTTGATACAAGGTACGGCAAAGTTTTGTTGACTTTGATCTTCTCCGTATTCTCTTTGATTTTGTCTTTTTGTGCTTGAAGTTCATGTGATATTCTCATGATTTCTGATTTCATAATCTGAAAAGAAAATTTGCATCTATGAAAAAATGAAGTCAAATTACTCATCATTTCTTAATTGAATGTGTAACTGTTCCATAACACAGAGACATTCTTTTCTAAAGACAATATTTGAGAGCAAATTTCAACTGTTGCGTGTTACGGCGGTGTATCCATTGGTTCCAGTTACAATTTTTGTACCATTTAGCATAAGCAATTTAATCCATGTTGAGCATTACTACTCACTGGGTTCAAAATCGTTCAGTTATTAACTTAAAACAAACATTACTGATGCATTTTACCTTAATTAAAAAAATTGAAACCATTCACAACCGTTAATAAGAAAATGATTTCATATATTTTTGTGTGGATGCTTCATATCAATATATAAATACAAATCCATTCTAAAGGCATTACCATGCTGCAGTTTTAGCAGTGATTTGAGACAACTACTTTTTTGGCCATTTGGAGCCAGTAAGTAGTTTTTCAACAATATGAGTTTATGACCTTATTCTTACCTTTATTTCATTATCAAGAAGTCTTGTTCTACTGATGATTTCATCATTGGACATACGCAGTACTTCTTCACCAAGTGACTCCTACAAAACAAATTTAACTTACAAATTATACACTGTTTCTTTTATTACTTATTTTGGGACTTACATGGAGTGGGGATCAATGGATATAGGTAAAATATTATGAATCGTTCGAAAAAATTAATAGGAAATAAATAAAACAAATGCACCGCTAAAATTGCAGACAGATCTCAGAATTTATATGTGCCACAACATAGGTGCATTTGTCTAGGAGTAGAAAGTTGTTCATGGTTAGTAAATGAAAGTGAGCACTTGTGAAGTTGTCTGTCGGGTAAAAATGGACTGTCTGGTCCATCCTTTATAGCAGTGGGGTAGAAATGAGGCCGAAGGCGGAAAAATTTCACTGGCTATTTGAAGATGTTTGCCTTCCACTTTTTGTCCTTTTCTTCTTTGATTATACTGAAGAGAGATCTATAACAAATCAACCGCCTACTTTTGAAGATTAACTGACTACATGTAAACATTTCTACCCCCTGTATAGGATGGGGAAGAGTGTTGTACCCACAGGTCTGGACTACCGACCAGAATGGTGAACTTTAGCCCAACTGGTCCGAGAGATTGTCCGTGATTCGGACAGTCTCGGTCTTCATCTGTGTGGACGCGAGAGAGACAGCATGTGTTGACGAGATATGGTTACTTTGCATTGGTCTCCTCGCCCCAGAGTGAGCTTATAGTGTTATGAGGTGAGCCATTAGTCAAATTAGTCCTAAGACTATTATGCAATAACATTCAAAAGACTGCAAATTAATAAAGTAAACTGTTCTGGAGGCCTAGCCCATGTGGAATATCCGGAGGCGATGATAAATAAAAGCAAACAATATTTCCTAATTAACACACTACTCGTCAATTTACAGTGTAATTTATTAATGATTCTACTGATAGTATTGTTTGGATTAGTTCTGGGTACCATAACTAAATGATCTTTTTATTGACTGACGTCGATCTTTAGTTATGGAACTGTCCTCTTTAAAAGTCAACTGTTTAAGATAAACGCTCTGAATGTGAGTTCACTGTTCGAAATTCGCCGAAAAAATAGCACATTCGTATAAAAGTAATATCAATCAAATGCTTTGTCAAAAAGTTATCAATATATCACCTGCTTATAACCATCCCACACCCGATCAGTGTTCGCGTTTACCTCAATTTTTTGTGGGTCCCAGGGACCCAATGCCTTTAAAAAAGTTGGGTCCCATTACAAATTTACTGAGTCCCAATAAATTGGCACACAATCTGTCAAGATTTATATAAAATGATACTTAAATATGCTTAGAATAGTTAAATAGCACTGCATTGAAATGCTTTTATCAACAGGGTTTTCCTTCTTGACTAACCAGTCTTTGAATTGCGGATCTTTCAGCCATTGCTCTTGGAAGTTTCGATTATGCTTTACTTTCTTTCGCTCCGACGCCATAATTCAGCCTCCCGTAACTAGTAGCAACTGCAGCGGCCTCGATCTGGTCGCTTCTCGAGTAATACCAGTCGAACACGGTAAAATTTATGCAGCGCTGTAACCCAGTCAAGCAAGTGTCCGCGTGACGTCACGATAAAATTGTATGTCGGGAGATCAAAATAAAAATAAACATGATTTTATTTATGGCGCTTCGGAGAAAAGGGGAAAAGATTTTAATTCAAGGTTTCGGGTTTGTTTAATGAAATTGTTCTACTTCTTTTTGGTAATTATAAATATTGCGTCCCACGTACGCAACGTACTCCAGAATTTTACGTTCCGCCGATTTTCGTTGCGTAAAAAGACATGTTTACGCCGTAAACGCGAACACTGCCGATGTTTCAATTCACTTCCGTGTTTCCACTAACAGAGCCGCTATTGTAAATATTTATATGTGTTGCAGGTGCGCGCATGTGCGCTTTCGAAAATACGATTTTTTATGAAACATGGTTGAAAATGTGTCTTTATTAAAACAAACCTCTAAATAGACATCTACATAATAAATAAACACGTTATTTTTAAAAACAAACTTTGAACTTAAATTCGCACCAAAAAATAATGCTATTTTCGCAGACGACAATCCATGGTAACACCGGGAAACCCCAGGATTTCCCAAAATGAATCACATGGTTTGCTTCGGAACACTTTTGTCAGGGTTTTCCCTATGATTTTTCATACGAGGGTCCCAGGACCCTAAAGGTTTACATTGAGGGAGTCCCTGAGAAATTTTGAGGGTCCCTTCACTATACGGTAATGCATTTCAAGCTCATTATTAGAGAAGATCAAATTTATAAATAAATAAAACAGCAAATTGAGATTGCTTAATGCACTACAAGACTTAGTGCAATAAATAGCAGAAAGAAAAATGTTCTAGCTGAAATAAAAATGTCTATTTTAGGGATCCTATTGGGGTCCCAAGGATGCACAATAATGCAGAAATGAGGGTCCCAAGCCACAAAGTTGCGTCAGGGACGCAGAAAACCTGCATCAGGGAAATCCCTGCTTTTGTTATTATCGCTTTTCAAATATCCTTCTTTCCTATAATTTCGTGAATTCCTATGGTTTCGTGAACCCTGTTTGACATATTTCTGCTAAATGTGCAGGTCCAAAATTATTGACAAATGATTGAAGGAGTTAAAAAAATGATTTTCCATAAATATTTTGAGCATACGTCACTTAAAACAAATTTTAATGGAAAAAATATAAAATACCCCTAAAATTCAGTTAGACAGAGAAGCAGACGACCCCAGGTCTATAATTTCATCATTTATGTGCGTCAGAATCATCACACAGCCACCATTTTGTGAATACACATGCTAGAAGAACCCTCAATGGAATTCCACTGTGAACCAATAAAAACAGAGTTCCAGAATGATTTTTACTGACCAGCCAATCAGAATTCACGAATCTTTAGGAAACTTGTCTTCTAATTGAAGAGTTGGAGTCCACTTAGTCAAACAATCTCGACCTAGTGCCTACTACGCGTCACAAAGGTCAAGACCCAAAGTGCAAAAAACCAGGTAGAAAACACGCAGATGATAAAGTTTAATTTTAAGCCCGATTTTGATGTTTTTCGGCAATGCACATGCATACTATGAATAAACAAGAGGGCCATGATGGCCCAATATCGCTCACCTGATTATAAACCCTGCACAATTTTCACCCAAAGGAATAATTTGAACATCTTGGTAGAAAACCACAAGATGATGCTACATACCAATTATCAAAACTCTAGGCAGTCTAGTTTTAGGCAAGAAGATATTAATATGTTTTCCCTATATAAGTCTATGTAAAACGGTGACCCCCTTGTGGGGCCAATTTTGACCCCAGGGGCATAATTTGAAAAATCTTGGTATAGCAGGCACGGATCAGGCGGTGGGCACGAGGGCCCGTGCCCCCCCAGTTGGCTGAGATTTTTTTTAAAAACTTTGAATAAATAATAAAACAGATATTGAACAGACACACTTTATTTTGTTCCTGAATAAAATGGAAGAAAATAACTTTAAATACATATTACGACTAGTCAGTACAGAAAATGAAGTTATTAATACGTCCTATCCCCACCTTAATCAAAGTTTGAGAATGGTACTTCTTACGACGAGCCCAGACTGTTCATTTTTGCCAAATATTTATGTCACATTTGTGGTTACTTGTGACGTCTACAACATAACCACTGGTGGCCGTTACACTGATTCACGGGGCCCCAAAAAAACCTAAAGAATAATGTGTTGAAAGCGACTGCCACAGACTTTATAGGTGTACATCAACTACTATTGTTTGAAATGTGTTTTTATTCTGTGCCCTTCGAAGAATCTTATGACTCTGGCGATAAAAACAACGTTTCTATAAAACGGAACTGATATAATTCTGTCTGAAAGGCATATGTAAATGTACATAAGAACAGCATAGGTATCATTGTTCTATCGTATTATGTGGGTTAATTAGCTGACAGTATGTCTACAAAACTTATACTTATGAACTGTAAATATATTTCATCAGAAAGAAATTGACTATTTTGACTAAGCGAATGAGCACTTACAATATACGAAAAATGCTTCTGAATGTCACAATTCATGGGTGTAGGAGTCATGTGACCTGCAGGGGCCAGGTCCCCAATGTCAGAACAAGGAGTCATACATAGTTTTGCCTCCTCAATAATTCATATCAAATGTATAATGTTCGGCCTAAACTAGTCTTACATATCTCTAAATAACATGGGTACTTTTTCATATGTTCTAGATGAAAAAGTATTTGTAAGATGGGCATTTTTCGTGCTCGCTTCGCTCGCAGAATATTTTTAATATACAATGTACATGTATGTGTTAATACGTAGATGTTGCATGACAGAAATCAATTACAAGAGAAATTTTGTCCTAGCTCATTATAATTATTACCTTTTGATTTTTAAATAATCATTACTAACCCATTAAGGTTAACTCGCGGAATTAAGAAAAAAAGATATTTCAGGGCTCCCAGATAGGCTTAGAATGCACTAGATTCATCCATTGTTTTGAAAATTTTCCCGGGGGTATGCCCCCGGACCCCCTACTTATGTTATAATATTCCAATGGTCAAAGGATGAAAGCTGCTATATAAAATACTGTATCTGAACACTTACTAATATGAACGAACATACACAAATGTACATGTTGACGCTGATAACATAACAAGAGGGCCATGATGGCCCTATATCGCTCACCTGATTATAAATGAAGCCCTGCACAATTTAGACTAACAAAGGTAGAGCGTAAATATAGAAACTGGTGACCCCCGGGGCGGGGTCAATTTTGACCTCAGGGGCATAATTTGAACAATCTTGGTAGACCACTAGATGATGCTACATACCATATATCAAAGCTCTAGGCATTGTAGTTATAGAGAAGAAGATTTTTATATGTTTTCCCTATATAAGTCTATGTAAAACGGTGACCCCCGGGCGGGGCCAATTTTGACCTCAGGGGCATAATATGAACAATCTTTGTAGGGGACCACTAGATGATGCTACATACCAAATATCAAAGCTCTAGGCATTGTAGTTTTAGAGAAGAAGATTTTTATATGTTTTCCCTATATAAGTCTATGTAAAACGGTAACCCCCGGGGCGGGGCCAATTTTGACCTCAGGGGCATAATATGAACAATCTTGGTAGGGGACCACTAGATGATGCTACATACCAAATATCAAAGCTCTAGGCATTGTAGTTTTAGAGTAGAAGATTTTTATATGTTTTCCCTATATAAGTCTATGTAAAATGGTGACCCCCGGGGCGGGGCCAATTTTGACCCCAGGGGCATAATATGAACAATCTTGGTAGGGGACCACTAGATGATGCTACATATCAAATATCAAAGCTCTAGGCATTGTAGTTTTAGAGAAGTAGATTTTTATATGTTTTCCCTATATAAGTCGATGTAAAACGGTGACCCCCGGGGCGGGGCCAATTGTGACCCCAGGGGCATAATTTGAACAATCTTGGTAGGGGACCACTAGATGATGCTACATACCAAATATCAAAGCTGTAGGCATTGTAGTTTTAGAGAAGAAGATTTTTATATGTTTTCCCTATATAAGTCTATGTAAAACGGTGACCCCCGGGCCGGGGCCAATTTTGACCCCAGGGCCATAATTTGAGCAATCTTGGTAGGGGACCACTAGATGATGCTACATACCAAATATTAAAGCTGTAGGCATTGTAGTTTTAGAGGAGAAGATTTTTATATGTTTTCCCTATATAAGTCTATGTAAAACGGTGACCCCCGGGGCGGGGCCAATTTTGACCCCAGAGCCATAATTTGAACAATCTTGGTAGTGGACCACTAGATGATGCTACATACCAAATATCAAAGCTCTAGGCATTGTAGTTTTAGAGAAGAAGATTTTTATATGTTTTCCCTATATAAGTCTATGTAAAACGATTAGTAAGGTTGCATAAGACTATAATTACAGCTTAATAATTGTTTAATAGTTTGTAAACATACAATCACTGTAAACGATGATAACCCTAATATCCACATTCTGCATTTAATTTAAATTAAAGCCTCAAAGCTGCTAACAAGTACACATTTCGTAGTTCTACAACTAAAATATAGTAAGAGAGACAACTCTTACATGATCACAACCAGTATAATTACAGAGTACACTCCCTTGGAAAACAAAGTTTTTCTATTACTTGACCTAGTAGCCTAATTTTTGACCTCAGATGACCCAATATCGAACTTGACCTAGATTTTGTTAATATGATCATTGTGACCAAGTTTCATAAAGATTAGGCCAAAATTGTGACCGCTAGAGAGGACACAACCCAATTGTTGACGGACAGACGGACGGACGGACGGACGGACGAAGAGTGATCACAAAAGCTCACTCTGTCACTTTGTGACAGGTGAGCTAAAAAGGTAACTATGGATTCCCCCACATATACAAATGTATCCCCTTCCTGTGCATTTTCACACACATATTAAGCAATTACCCTCCCCCCCCCCCACGGAATCCCGTATATACCTCGTGCCCCCCCACTCAGAAATTTCTGGATCCGGGCCTGGTATAGGACCACTAGATGATGCTACATACCAAATATCAAAGCTTTATGCAGTGTAGTTTTAGACAAGAAGATTTTTATATGTTTTCCCTATATAAGTCTATGTAAGACGGTGACCCCCGGGGCTGGGCCAATTTTGACCCCAGGGGCATAATTTGCACAATCTTGGTAGGGGACCACTAGATGATGCTACATACCAAATATCAAAGCTCTTAGGCATTGTAGTTTAAGACAAGAAGATTTTTATATGTTTTACTCTAAGTAAAATGGTGACCCCCAGGGTGGGGCCAATTTTGACCATAGGGGAATAATTTGAACAATCTTTGAAGAGGACCTCTAGCTGAGTCTACATACCAAATATGAAAGGCCTGGGCCAAGCAATTTCGGAGAAGAAGATTTTTTAAAGTTTTCTCAATATAACTCTATGTAAAACTAAGGGCCCCCGGGGCGGGCCAATTTTGACCCCAGGGGCATAATTTGAACAATCTTTGTAGAGGACCTCTAGCTGAGTCTACATATCAAATATGAAAGCCCTGGGCCAAGCGGTTTCAGAGGAGAAGATTTTTAAAGGTTTCACCTATATAACTCTATGTAAAACTAAGGGCCCCCGGGGCGGGGCCAATTTTGACCCCAGGAGCATAAGTTGAACAATCTTTGTAGAGAACCTCTAGCTGAGTCTACATACCAAATATGAAAGCCCTGGGCCAAGCGGTTTCGGAGGAGAAGATTTTTAAAGGTTTCCCCTATATAACTCTATGTAAAACTAAGGGCCCCCAGGGCGGGGCCAATTTTGACCCCAGGGATAAAATTTGAACAATCTTTGTAGAGGACCTCTAGCTGAGTCTACATACCAAATATGAAAGCCCTGGGCCAAGCGGTTTCGGAGAAGAAGATTTTTTAAGGTTTCCCCTATATAACTCTATGTAAAACTAAGGGCCCCCGGGGCGGGGCCAATTTTGACCCCAGGGACATAATTTTAACAATCTTAGTAGAGGACCCCAAGGTGATGCTACATACCAAATATGAAAGCTCTAGGCCTTAAGGTTTCAGAGAAGAAGATTTTTGAAGTTTCCTTTTTGAAAATCTATTTTTAGCCTGTGTGACCTAGTTATGCGACGGACTGGAATTTTTTTAACAACTTTGGTAGAGGTCCACCCAAGGAACATTCCTGTTAAGTTTTATCAAATTTGGCCAAGCGGTTTAGGAGGAGAAGTTGTTTGAAGAAATTGTTGACGGACGCACGACGCACGCCGCACGACGGACGACGGACATCTCGGTATGACAAAACCTCACCATGACCACATTGTGGTCAGGTGAGCTAAAAAGACGAATGCCGTCGAATACCTGGTAATATGGTTCGTTATTACCCGTAAATCGATAAATAAATCAGCACACACGCACCTTGCAAAAAACCTTCATGTACACAATCCACTGTGTGTTATCATGCGCCAACGTGCCGAGTCTAAAAGACCGTTTTCCGTACTTTCCCGGAATTAATTGGTTAACATTATATGAGTCGTTAAAGTGCATAAAAAGTCCAAACTCTTCTTGTTTTTGTTTGTTTAATATCAATATTTAACTGTTTTTATAAAAAATCATCTCTATTCATCAACAAATGTTCGTTTACTTTTAGTTTTTTTGTTTCAAGCGGGCGCCGGAAGTGTATTGTTTCACGAGTACTACGGTGCAGTTCAGTGAAAATCAAGCGCGCCAAAAATAAAAAATTTTCGGGAAACCCCTCCCAGAATCCTTTCATTTGCGTATTCTGATTGGTCGATAGCTGGAACACCGATTTCTACAACAACAACATTGAATAGAATAGAACATAACGAGAGCAAAACTGCAACATCGTCGTGTTAAACTTGTCGGATAAGCAAATCGCTGTGTGTTTTAGGAATATTTTTGGTTCATATATAGCAAACAAAAGGTTCATTCTTCCTGGATATGTTATAAATTTCACGGAGGTTGGTAGTTTTCGTTAACTTTTTAAGTTTCAAAAGTTGCGCGCAGATTCTCGTCGCAAAATCTGCATTGAAAAGTGACACAATAGTTCGTGTCTCCGTGGAAGAAAACCACCGGAGACCGAAATCTTGTCTAGAGTCCACTCTGCAAGATGGCTGCTACTTGGAATTCAAAAACAAGTCTCATGTTCACGAAATCACAGGAAAGCAGGCTAATGACAATTTGCAACAGAAAATGTGAAATCCATAGGGTTAAAACAATCGACGGAATTGATGGTAATTCTTATGATACATTTTGTTTTTTGGTGTTCGTTGGTAGAAATTCTAGAATATGGTTCAATTCATAGGAAGACGATGTTTATTTTGTTGAAAACATGCGTTTTGTCATAAAACGAACGCGACTCAATCAGAGTCGTACACCTGTTAGGTTTTAAAGAAGAAAGGTCTAAGACGATGAATTGGAATAATCACTGAAATGGAATAATCATCGTCTAAGAAGCTTGGACTATGTTTGGATAAACAAGCATTACCCCACCCACCGGCATTAGTCAGTGATTCAGCAGGTTATGTTTCGGAGTGATTTCGGGATATTTAGCTCCGTTTGATTTTTCAAAGTAAAAGAGTGACACATTATATTGATAAAATAATTGAAATTAGTGAGAACAGACCTCTCCATCGTCCCAAATCGCTTTATCTTCAAGCGTCGGCATTTTTCTGTGTTACGTGAAATATATCTTGTCGTGAGCTTAGCTTTAGATTGTAATAAAAACCGTACTTATTCCGGACGGAAAAGGATCCGTCATAAACTCAATAGTAGGATTTGTCGTAATACAGTTTACTATATGGATGTATACCAATACAAATATAGAAACGCACCATTTTATTGAAATTTGAGTGTCATGATTGAAAAATGACAAAGTAAACAAATCAAGGAAAATAGAACAGTTTTTTCACTTTGAAATTGCATTTATAACAGGCACGGATCGAGGCACTGGGCACGCGGGCCCGTGCTCCCCAGTTGTCTGAGATTAAAAAAAAACTTTGAATAAAGAATAAAACAGTTATTAAACAGGCACACTTTATTTCGTTCCTGAATGAAATGAAAGAAAAAAATATTACGTTTTTGGCGGTTACTCATCTGACTAGCCTACAGAAAGATGAAGTACTCCTTATTCCCAACGCAATCAAAGTTTGCGAACGGTATTTCTTACGACGAGCACGGACTGCTCAAACATTCATGTCACATTTGTGGTTACTTGTGACCAAGACAACGTAACTACTGATGGACGTTACACTGATTCACGGGACCCAAAATAACCAGGAACAATACAATTCTAACGCCGGTTAGAATTATATTGTTCCTGAAAATAACCAAAGAATAATGTGTGAAAAGCGACTGTCACAGCCTTCATAAATGTGCACCATAAATAATTTACATGTGTTTGTAACTTATTTTTATTCTATTCCCTTCGAAGAATGCGACAAAAAAACAAAGTTTTTAAAAACTTGACTCATATAATTCTGTCTGAAAAATACAATATGGGAGTGCATAGGTATCCTTGTTCTATCGTAAATATGGGTTAACTAGTAAACTAAGTAAGATGATTTACAAAATAAAACTTGAATGTTCTTGTTTATGTATGAAAACGCGCCATGTTTATACAAAAAGGGATATTCTAGGCTTAGATAGGCTTAGAATGCATCTGATTTATCCATCTTTTTAAAATTTCTACGGCGGAATCCCCCCCCCCCCTTCTAACATAATATTAATTTTCTAATTGCCAAAAGTGCGAAAGCTTGTATCTAAAAATGTATATTTGAACACTTACTAATAGGTACAACATAACTCCAAAGCTCAGTCGGTATTGCACGGGTCCCAGGACTGACCAACTAGATTCTGCGTCCTGCAATATTTTTACATGGCATCATTTTTGTGACTGTTTGTTTACAGTGCCATGATTCATTATTCAGTTCCATTTTCATTTTTCTATAAACCGCTTTGCTTGCAAAGAACGATTTGCATACGGCAACTTTAAGGAGGTATTCAATTTTTTTTTCCTAATTCAATTTTTTTTAATTAATAATGTTAGTCGCGACATCATGAAAACTATGGGCGGTGTGCTAATGGTGTGATTAAGTTCAGTTCGAAGGATATCAGTAAAGTCTACCATTGTCAAGTTGGGCACGGATAGTAAGCTGGCAATGCATGAGGTCATCGACTACCGTCGGTCAATTAGTATTACTTTTGTAGAGCAGACATTGTCACTGTCTCAAACGATTAGCTAATGTACATTGAACGAATTACACAAATTTTCCGTTCAGCGGCGAAACATGGTATCAAACTCCTCCGGCGGTCGTGAATCGTGAATCGTGATTGCTGTACGACACGAATGCACCACACGATATTTTATGCGCAAAAAGCAGCAAGTAGCAACGTTGATATGTTAATGCTTGGCATCTAGCATACAGAGAGCTCAAGTGTACGGAATACCGTTAGGGCCATCGTGGTTACACATTAAAATCCAGAGGGCGACAACGCGATAGTGCGATAGTACGATGGCGACAATGCGATAATACGATGGCGACAATGCGACAGTACGATGGCGACAATGCGACAACGCGATAGTACGATGGCGACAATGCGATAGTACGATGGCGACAATGCGACAACGCGATAGTACGATGGCGACAATGCGATAGTCATATCGTACTGTCGCCATCGTACTATCGCATTGTCGCCATCGTACTATCGCGTTATCGTACTGTCGTCATCGTATTATCGCACTGTCGCATTGTCGCCATCGTACTGTCGCATTGTCGCATTGTCGCATCATGGCCCTCTTGTTGAGTAATTGTCCTTTGTTATTTAAAATACTTATTTTTTTGTCCGGAGCATATCTTTAAAAGTATTTGAGATATTGACTTGAAACTTGATACATATATAGATCTCATTGTGTGGAGTTCTAGTTAGCTTTACTATTCAAGGAATAGCGGAGCTCTTCTTACCACGGTGTTGTTGTTGGTTAAAATTTTCGTACCAGTCCAATTTTTAGCACACCTGTTACACTGTGACATTGTGAGCTTTTGAGATTTTGTGGAAACTGTCATCAGACTGTCCATCCATGTGTCCGTCAAACTTTTGCCTCAAATTACAAAATATACTTCTCCTAAACCTCTTGGTCAATTGGTACCAAATTTGGTAGAAATGATCCTTTGGTGGTCCCATTTCAAAGTTGTTCAAAAATGGAATTTCATGAGGAACTCTGGTTTCCATGGCAGCCAAATTTTAAAAAAATCTACGATGCAGCAAGGCCCAGAGCTTGAATATTTGGTGTGAAGCATTGTCTAGGGGACAAGTTTGTTAAAATCATGACCACCGGGTAAGATTGGCCCCGCGGCATATATGGTTTTGTATAGGAAAACTCGAAAATTAATCTCCAGAACCACAAGAGCCAGAGCTTAGATATTTGACATGTAGCATGGTCTAATGGACCTCTACCAATTTTGAAGTTTGATTAAATCATAACCCCAGGGATCAGATAGACCCCTCCTCGGGGCATCTTTGGATTCGGATGGGAAAAACTAAAAATCTTCACCAGAACCACATTTCCTAGACCTTAGATATTTGACATAAATTGTCCTTAAATTCAAGTCCTTCAAGATATTGCCTTGAAACTTTGCATACGTGTTTATGATCACACTCCCCATCAAAAGGCGCGAGTAGATAACTCTGTGAATAATAACTGAAAGGAAGTGGGGGTTTACTGTTTTGCAAATGTTGATGGGCCGGTCCGTAGACCTTTTTGTTCTGATCAATAACTAGAGATTGCCTTGACCTAGGGTAGTCAAACTTAACAGGATGGTTGCTTGTATTAAGTAGATGAAGCCTAATGTTTTTGGGATCAGTAGATCAAAGGTCAAGGTCCCTGTGACCTTACATTAAAACACAGTTGCAGCTAAATAACTAATGAACAATTTGACCAATGGAAGTGAAACTTCATAGCATTATTGCTTATATTCAGTAGATGATACTTATCAGTCGAAAAGTCAAGGTCACTGTGACCTTATGATAGAAAAGGATTTTGGCTCAATAACTGGAGATTACTTTGACCTAAGGTATTCAAACTTCATAGGATGATTGCTTGTATTAAGTAGATGAAACTTACACTTTGGGGTTAGTAGGCAAAAGGTCAAGGTCACATGACCTTACATTGAGCAAGGTTAGTCAAACTTCACAGGATTATTCCTTGTATTGAGTCGATGAAACCTAGTATTTGGACTCAGTAGTCGATTGGCGATAGTCGACAACGCGATAGTACGATGGCGACAACGCGATAGTACGATGGCGACAATGCGATAATACGATGGCGACAATGCGACAGTACGATGGCGACAATGCGACAACGCGATAGTACGATGGCGACAATGCGACAGTACGATGGCGACAATGCGACAACGCGATAGTACGATGGCGACAATGCGACAGTACGATGGCGACAATGCGACAACGCGATGGCGACAATGCGATAATACGATGGCGACAACGCGATAGTACGATGGCGACAATGCGACAGTACGATGGCGACAATGCGACAACGCGATGGCGACAACGCGATAGTACGATGGCGACAATGCGACAGTACGATGGCGACAATGCGACAACGCGATAGTACGATGGCGACAATGCGATAGTACGATGGCGACAATGCGACAATGCGATAATACGATGGCGACAATGCGACAACGCGATAGTACGATGGCGACAATGCGACAGTACGATGGCGATAGTACGATATGACTATCGCATTGTCGCCATCGTACTATCGCGTTGTCGCATTGTCGCCATCGTACTATCGCATTGTCGCCATCGTACTATCGCGTTGTCGCATTGTCGCCATCGCGTTGTCGCATTGTCGCCATCGTACTGTCGCATTGTCGCCATCGTACTATCGCGTTGTCGCATTGTCGCCCTCTGGATTTTAATGTGTAACCACGATGGCCCTAACGGTATTCCGTACAAGTGTGGCACTACCTCCCCGGAACACTATATCAGATTACAAAAAGGTGTTAAGAACACTTCTGAAGTCGACATATCAAAATACCTTCTACGAGTATAACATTATGCTAGAGCTCCAATTGATACTATGTTGCCTCGGTGATGCACACCCGATGGAGATGTGGATGCTCCGGGGGACACCCGGAACATGTTTCTTGTTTTCCAGGGTAAGCTTCATGGGTGTCACGAGACGGTCTGTGACATCGGAAGGAATCGTGACGAATCTTTAGAACCCCGATGTACGATCCGTATTCTCGACTTAATGCGTCGGTCCAACTGCCTCGGCGATGGACGGAAATAAGGACCTCCGATGTGTTGGGGGAACTTATGAGAATTTTGATGCATCTTGTGACATCACTACACACTTTACATCATTTCTATTGTCACTTTTCAGATGTTGAAGTGATAGGAAGTTTACCATTTGAACAACGTCTGTTTTTAATTTGTGGAAAATATTATTTAATTATCCTAATTCTTTTCAATACTCAATTCAGACTTTGATTTTTAGAGTCTGGTAATGCTAAATATGTACAATTCGTCATTCAAAACACATGTTTACAGAAATTGAACAGATGTAGTTTAGCGAACAAACGAATTTTATTAAATAATGTGTTTCCACGTGTTTTATATTCTCTTTCAATGATACAGTTATCTGTAACAGTTAGTATAATATGCTGCGTGTATATTTTTGTATGAAACGCTCATGGTAAACTGAACAGGAAGTAGATTTCTGTAAAGGCCACCTTCCCTTCCCCATGCTATTGGTCTAATCAACTGGTATCTGATGAAGATGAAACGATACTCGTTGGATTCATTTGATACACCTGTAGACGATGTTTTGAACATGACGGAGTTAGCTTAGCAATTACACAAGTTTATTCACAGGCATAAGAAATTGTATCACAAACGACAATTTTTACTTCCCAAATTTTTCATCCATTCAATATAGTATATATTTGACATGTTTGCAACGTTTCGGGTTGGGTTCCATTGTCAATATCAAAACAACATGACAATGGTTTCCAACCTATATCGGCACATCGTCGAAAGTACCTACTTTTATAACTTAAAAACATGACTAAAGGTACATATTTTGATTGTTTTGTGTGGTAGAGACATAATTACATTTTACCAAAACCATTTTCTGGTCGGTTTATGCGTTAAATGGTACAATGTATATTCATGTAGGGGCGGACAGAGACGTTTCAAACCTGTTCTTTTATCTAATGAATGAGTGAAAATTTGAGGATGTTAACTATGAGTTTTTGTTTGTAATATAATTTCTTAGGAATTAGACAAAGTCAGTAACCATGCGAGTAAATAATTATAATATCGAATATGATGTTCAAGAGTACATTAGTGCCATTATTAAGTTGACTTTTTCGACATGCTTAACATACAAGACTAATTACTAGTTAATACAATTTATAGATTCTAATTATTTTATTAGAGTGCAGTGTGAAATGAAAAAATGACGGGCACATGCTTTAATATTTCTATGTTTTAAAGCTTGTCTGTACACTGTCCAATTTCTTTCTCAGCTACATGTGCACTTTTATCGGTAACATCTTGTTGAAACAAACAATTAAGACTGCAGACAGATTCATAAGATAAATCAAAACATTAACTATTGTTTTTTATAACCATAAAAACACCGCTGACAAGTGACAAATGACGGGGGAGAAAGCCTGAGGTGGATAAATGCCGTATTACGTAACTTTCCCGTAATCAACAGCGAATTTATAGTACGGTCATCCATCATGTACGTCTTTGTACGGGAGTAAATCATCATACTGGGGTATTAATACAATATTCGACTGTTTCAGTACATAATGTATGCATTCTTGATTCATAACAAAGCCCTAAAATGTAATTTAGGTAGTTGGTTCATAAGCAGTATCAAAACAATACCCTGCGCTGAGTGAGATCGAGATTCGCTCAAAATTTCATCTGAACATCAAATGATACACGTATACTCATGAACCTGTTTTTTTAGAGCATACATTATATCCAACAACTTTTTCATAGAGAACTTGTAAGAAACAATTATGATGCTTGTGTTACAAGTAAACTACCATTATCACATAATGTCATGCAGATGCTTGCCGCAGCATTATTTTAGAAAAAAATGTTATGTCCATGTACAGTAACTGCTATGCAAACGTATTTCCATGTCGGCTGCTTCCAGTGCTACTTTTAGATAGACACTTAACATCTCCACCATTGCACCTGTTGGTAAACCCTTAACGACACGTTTATACAGGTTGACAAGTAAGCCAGGAACAGACCGCCGTAAGTTGCTTAAATCAGAGGCATTTTATACAGTGAAAGATATGTCTCTGCGAAATACAGCATCATTTATACTCTGATTGTTGAAATGGATTACATTTTGTATTAAAATAACCGAAGCATCTCCCGCAAAAATTTCAGCTTAACTTGAGTTTTTTGTCAAATCAGAGTCTAACTTTGAAATAAATCTAGATGCTTGAGCACATGAAATAGTTCTGTAATCAACTGAGAATAATGTTACTGGGTTATGATATCAAATTTGAATCCGGTCTCCAATGAAAATAAACACAAAGATACTTGACAATATTTGAGGTGAGATTCATCTCAGATTGAGATGCTTCGAGAGATTGGGGTCTGTTACTTTTGTACACTTTTTGTTGTGACAGTACTTGTCATGTGATCGATTTTGTTTGTAAATATTTACTTACGAATTGACAGTGTGACTCTGTTAGCGATTGGAGTGAGATGTTCGGGTTTCATGAATCATGTTCCCTGCCATGAGCATATATGTTTTACTCTTGTTATATAGCTTTCTGCAAGCTAAGTTGATATCTTTAGTCACCTTTAGTCTTTGTACGGGAGTAAATCATCATACTGGGGTATTAATACAATATTGCACTGTTTCAGTACATAATGTATGCATTCTTGCTTCATAACAAAGCCCTAAAATGTAATTTAGGTATTTGGTTCATAAGCAGTATCAAAAACACTACCCTGCGCTGAGTGAGATCGAGATTCGTTAAAAATTTCACGTGAACATCAAATGATACACGTATACTCATGAACCTGTTTTTAGAGCATACATTATATCCAACACCTTTTTCATAGAGAACTTGTAAGTAACAATTATGATGCTTGTGTTACAAGTAAACTACCATTATCACATAATGTCATGCAGATGCTTGCCGCAGCATTATTTTTAGAAAAGAAATGTTATGTCAATGTACAGTAACTGCAATACAAACGTATTTCCATGCCGGCTGCTCCCAGTGCTACTTTTAGACAGACACTTAATATCTCCACCATTGTACCTATGGGGAAACCCTCAACGGCACACAAGTAAGCCAGGAACAGACCGCCGTATGTTGCTTAAATCAGAGGCATTTTATACGATGGAAGATATGTCTCTGCGAAATACAGCATCATTTATTCTCTGATTGTTGAAATGGATTACATTTGGTACTAAAAATTAAAATAACCGAAGCATCTCGTGCAAAACATTCAGCTTAACTTGAGTTTTTTTGTCCAAATCAGAGTCTGACTTTGAAATAAATATTGATGTTTGAGCACATGGAATAGTTCTGTAATCAACTGAGAATAATGTAACTGGGTTATGATATCAAATTTGAATCCGGTCTCCAATGAAAATAAACACAAAGATACTTGACAATATTTGAGGTGAGATTCATCTCAGATTGAGATGCTTCGAGAGATTGGGGTCTGTTACTTTTGTAAACTTTTTGTGGTGACAGTACTTGTCATGTGATCGATTGTGTTTGTAAATATTTACTTATAAGTTGACAGTGTGACTTTGGGAGCGATTGGAGTGAGATGTTTGGGTTTCATGTATCATGTTCCCTGCACGACACATATCGATGGCTTAGAACCAGAAGGTCGTAACTACCACTTACGACCTTATAAGACTCATACATATTTGAAATCTGCTTCACACGGCGCTTCTTATGAGCCTATTGAAATTGTCATGTTGACCAAAAGGAAGTTCCAAAAACGTGTTTTCCCATAGGTAAAGACTAAATTACAGACAGTTTTCTCTTGTTTTCTCGATATATCGATTTGGTAGTTACGACCTTCTTGTTCTAAGCCAGCGATATACATGTATGTTTAACTCGTGTTATATTACTTTCTGCAAGCTCAGTTGATATCTAGAGAAAAAGACAAGCATACATTAGATTCTGGACCGATATCCTTGGTTGGGAAGGTTGCCGGTTTTAGGTTTCTTGATCAGCTTGTTATATTCAGGCAGCCATGTCAAGAAACGACCAGGTGTTCTCACAGCAAATATCATGCAGTAGGTCGATACATACTACTTCGAGAAACACCACTGTTTACGTTAACCCTATGTCATATAGTAGTTTAGCATATTTCGATGTTCTTGTGAGCATATTTTCATGATAATCTGAAATTGTCATGTTGACCAAAATGAAGTTTTAAAAACGTGTTTTCCCATAGGTAAAGAGTAAATTACAGACAGTTTTTTCTTCGGCGTTGCTAATGTGAGATAAGCGCGTTGCTAATGGAAGAAAATCTTATCTTACATTAGCAACATCTTTCTCACATGAGCAACCGCACGTGAATTTGTTCCGACCTTTATGAATCTATTTTTACTTCTGCTACGTCTGTATAGTAAATTTACTTGGTATTTAGCTAACAAGACGAACAAAAATAGGTTCTATACTGTTTAAGGGGCATTTTTTTTGGCAGAGCATAACAGTGCAGCCATATGCTTTATTGACGACGTTATGTTATCCTTTGTTTTGAATGCGAACATACGGCAAATGCCACGTTATGATGACGTCGCGTTGACGCCACGAATGCTAAATAATGATAAAAACTCACATTTTCACGAATTACGTCGAAGAAAAATGATCCACCATGAGACAGTCTATGTAGGATAAGGAAATCTCACCCTTAGGGTCGGCATTTTAACCAGGGAACTCGGCAAGCCTCGTCCCTGGTTAAAATCCGACTCCTCGGGTGAGATATCCTTATCCTACATAGAAGCTCATGGTGGATCCTTATAACTCTTGTTTTCTCAACATATCTATTTGGTAGTTACGACATCTTGTTCTAAGCCAGCGATTTGTTGAACTTTTAATAATTAAAAGCTTTCCGCAGTTCAGCCGTTCAGTCAACCAATGACCACAGGTAACAGTAACATTAAAAAGAAATGAAAAAAAAAAGAAATTGAAAAAGATATTTTCTCTCTCAAAAATTAGGTAAAATATTTTTACAAAATAAAACTTTTTTTGTTTTACTCGTTTTCAATGATACAGTTACCTGTGCCTTTGAAACTATCTATTTTAATAACTTGTGATCAAAATGTCGTAAGTAGGCCTACATGTAATATAATATAACATCAGATACTTCACGTTGTAAGTAAAACTACACCCGCCCTGTGTCTTATACTTATAAAACCCAGACCCGTCATAGAATTTGATAATTTTATAGTAAAATTACGTAAGTGTTACTGGGATGCAACTCACGTTCAACGGGACAAGAACTACCATCGTCGGGTACCCAAGCTCGGTGAGATGTACGTAGCGGAGCGGAAGCACCGACCATGGGTATCCGACGATGAAGAATTACGAGAGGTGTTCAACTTATTTATGAACAAAACATGAACGCCGATTTTGGAATATTGAATAAAAACATTTGAAATATCTCTTTTAAACCATATGAGAAAATGTTTGAAGTTCAACATATGTTCATTATATATTGTATACATGTAGTTCGTTTAGTTAAAGCTAAAAACAACACTTTAGTAGATGATGTTTTTTTCTGTTTTAAGGCAAAATGGTCCGTTTAAAGCATCATGAAAGTGTTGGTTAATTATTTTTCTGCATGTTTAATGAGAAAATTAGTAATATTTGTCGTAAGAAGGGTTATAGGAGTTCTGTTTCCAGTAATGGTGAAATGGCACCAAAACTTGAAAAATTGCCTAACATTGCCAAAACCTACACAATAAAGTTAAATTGGTTGTATGATAGATATGATGCTCCATTAGCTAAATGTGGAATATAACCACTAATGGGAGTGTTCATAGTAACTATCAGTGAAATTATTTCGAAAAAGTTGAATGCATAGTTCCGGGAAAATTCGAATTTTCTATGCTGAAAATCAAGAAAAACATGCATCGCTGCCAAAGGTCTTGGAGTCTAGAAATGCGAAATTAACAACATTATGTGGAAAACTTGTTTCACCATGGCGAAGCAATACTGTATCTTAGAGAATGTTATGATAGATTAGGGTATGCTTTTTTTAGAGAAGGTCGCAGGGATAGGGAGAAGTTGGTATTTGTCCAGCGTTAGGTGTTCGCAGCCGTTTTCATGGAAGGGCTTTGTGTTTGTTATTATGGAAAGACGCACGTCACAATCAATATCAAATTGACGAATTTGAAGGCTGTGGTATATGTACAAACCGTTTCAGATCAGGTTTTTAACAAATAAGTGTTGCGTATCGTTCCTAGTGACTGTTCAAAGAAATTATTTTTTTTCATCCAGATTCAGCTTCAAAGCACCAGATACAACGCCAAATTAAAAACTTAAGAATAAAACTTTTATATATGTTATAACCAAACAGTGTATGTCGAGGTCTTCTCATGCTTTAACAATAGAATTTACTATCTGGTTGATACTAAAACAACGATTAAAGAAGGAAGATGTAAACATAATTATATCGAGTTTTGGACCTTCAAAACGCAAATAAAAATACCCTCAATGCTGATTTTTATTTAACCGTAACGTATTGGCAATTTACAATTATTAAATAGACTTCTTGATACACTACTTTGCACAATTGTTTATTCAATTTCATTGTTAGAGTAACAAAATATCGATGTTCATTTTCTGTTCATAAATAAGTTGAACACCTCTCGTATAATTATGTTACCTGGGCCTATCACATACAGTGCATAGACTATCAGTATATACGTAGTCTTTGTCTAGCTAAAACACTCCTCAAAGCAAAATCTAATTTTACCACTCAGTATATCTATTTATGTACTTATTCTATATTTGTACTTATTTTAATATGATACATGCAAGACTTGCTACAAAGCGTGTATGTCAATTACTAGGTGTCCGACATCTGTACGTTTTACATCTCAGTCGAGTGTTGAGAGCCTGGAAAAACTTGGCTAATACATTATTCCTTCCTTCAAATATTCAAATTTATACAGCGTGTGAACATACCGCGTGCCTGTCATCGTCGGATACCCACGGTCGATGCCTCCGCTCCGCTACGTACAGTCGATGCCTCCGCTCCGCTACGTACGGTCGATGCCTCCGCTCCGCTACGTACGGTTGATGCCTCCGCTCCGCTCCGCTCCGCTACGTACGGTCGATGCCACCGCTCCTCTACATGTACGTAGCCGAGCGGAGGCAACGACCGTGGGTATCCGACGATGCGTGCCTGTTGGCACAAGCATTAGCCGTGCAACTTAATATGATTCAACATAAGGTAACACAGTTTGCCCAAAAACCGATTCAATTGCTGACCATGTAGTTGTTTTTGTTTTTAGTTGCTAGGCAACGAAAGAACATAACCACGCAGATACAATCTTGCTTGTAGTCAAGCAAACAGGTTGACAAGGTTTTCATATATTATATTTTCCAAATGAATTTTTTTTAAATCACAAATAGATGTATGGAGTTTGTTATATAACCACCAAAACAATTAATGACCTTTAAAAGAATAATTTAGAAAGAAATCAACCGAAGATCAGGCACTTGTTTACTAAGTATGAAAGTGAAAAGTAATGTTTTAGTGTTAGCCTCTTTCGTCTCATAGCAACTGCAAACCCAAGCAACTGTTTTACACATAAGCTTTTTAGATTATCACAAATGGATTCAACGTCCATATCAATATACTATTTTTGCTTTTAAAATCTTTCAAAACTGGTCATATCATGCAAAACTTTACAAGCTATGTAATTCAACTTTGAAAGCAAATTTAATATGGATGTCATTTTGACATTTATCGAAAAATTGACAGTTTTTTCAGAAATCTCAATTCCGATATTGCTTTGATAGTGGAATTGCCATATTATAAACCGAACAAAACTTCGAAACGTTGGCTTTCCATTGGTATAGGAAGATATCAGATGAGATCAGGCATGTACGCGTGGCATTTGTTTGTAATGGGGACAGATATTATGAAACACCCTGTACTATATCGCATAAGAATGTAGAAAAAGCAAGCAATATGACCTACTCGGTAAAACGTTATGTGGTCGCAAAGATCGCACCTGGCCTGGACATGAATGGTTTAATAGTGCAGGGATAACAGCATACATGTACGTTGACGAAATCATACATTATACTATTCTAGGAAACTAGTAACGCAGAAAATACGTATAGGTCGTATGTGGTACAAAATGTGTAACAGATCGTATCAAATGAAGATTGCACAGTAGGATTCAATTGTCACTGCAGCCCGCTTCATAGTATCAGTTATCAAATTAGAAAAAAACCCGCCTCACTTGGGTCAGTATAGTCCCATTTACACACCCGAGTGGCAATACCTGCCAAAAGGATTATTTTAGACATGGAACAAGTCAGTAACTGCATTCTTAGTAACATTGATGTTGGCGACATATTGAACATGCTGTGAAACATAACTTTACCAGAGCAAAATACCGCTTGAGCTTAAAAAATCGAAAAAAATTACTTCAAAACCTTTGAACATGACGCCGCTGAACATAAAACACAATTGGTTTATGGTCTTGCGGGGATGCTATGTTGCATTACTTATGTAAATGTATAATACTATAATTGACCAATGATAAATTGACCGGGCAATACACAGGAACAGAAAAAAACAACAATTCATAAAATCTCTCAATTCTTTGCGATGGCCCGAATACCACCAGGATTGATGCGTCGACAGTGATTCTATACGTTGTGCAACTTGTCTTACAATCGACCTTAACTAAATTACACCAAGCAGCATAAATACGAATAAAAGCGGTCTGATCGATCAAAATTCTACCATTTGTTTTAACTGAAAAGCTTTACTTTAATTACCAAAATGCATACGTGGTATAATTAAAATTGTATTTGGGTATTTGATTTTTTCTGTGATACAAAAATGCGCCATACTTTTTAGAACACAAAACTGATTTTGAATAACATTGATACATTATTTGAATCTGCGGTGTCAGACACACCTTTAAGTGTATAGAGCTATATTGTAATGGTCATTTAATGTCAAAATAATTACTTGCATCTTTTTTGGTATGATACTAGACTACCTTTATTGCAAATTAAAACTTTGGATGGGCCACATGTCCTTTGATTCAATCGTCGAAAAATAGACGATTCTAATAACTTTATAGGGTGTTCTAGAACACTTTCGTATGGAAATGGACAATTCGCATGTCCAATAAATCACAGAGAGAGTTTCTATTAAAACTGAAGCGGAAAATGATCTAATGGATATGAAAGCATAACTGTTTTTCAGTTTTTGAAACTTTTTTTCAAAAATATCGTCCGATATAGCTCTATACACTTTAAGATATTTTTAAATGATGTTATAATTATGATATGTTGACATCCATCTGGAGTATGGCTGATTGTAAGTATGTGACAGTGGTGTAGGGAAATCTGACGTGAAACATATGTTCCGTTCAACATTCAATACACTATAACATCTACAAGCATTCACCTTGACAGTGTATGTGTCGTTATTGACAATCTAACCTGACTCGATGCTGCTGATAATCTACGCTAACTATATGTACTATGTGACACAGTGTACCTACTATCAACCCCCTTGTCAACTGTATGTCATACTTCACAAAATGTTTGAACAACTTTGTTGTAGAAATACGTAACATGGTCTTCATGCATACTTCGATTAGACGAGCTTCAGCGGCTGTCTTCCAGGAGCTTCTTTTAAAATTTCTGATTTATCTTTGTTTTTAAATATTGTAATCATACCATTTACTGCTCTATCAGTTGAAGGGATGGAAACTGTAAGCTAGACGTAACCCAGTCTCGCCCCCATCCAGTCTAATACACGCCTATCCTGGAAGTACCAGTATAACAAATATTTCTCTGGCTTAGAATGATAAGGTCGTATCTACAAAATCAATATTTTGAGAAAACAAGAAAAAAATGTCTGACAATTACGCTTAACTTATGGTAAAACAAGCCTTTTCAACTTCAGTTTGGTCAGCATGACAAATTTCGATTTTCATGAAAATAGGCTCATAAGAAGTGCCTTGTGTTGTACATAATTTCAAATTTGCATTAGTCTTATAAGGTCGTAAGCGGCACTTACGACCTTCTCATTCTTAGCCAACGAATTATACAACTTGAATGTGTGGGAATATCATACCACGAACACGGGAATGATGAGGAGCAAGATACATTGTTAAAACACGAGTCCGTATTAAACCTGAAGTCGAACTCGTTGACTCACACAGATGACCGCCATCGTAATATGAAATTGGAAGTGACATTAATTGTTCGGTAGATGTATTATTTTGTGGTCACCTTGTGGAGTTGTGAGTTTTATAGAGTAAACATTGAGAATGGCTGTGGTAAGTATAGGCTAGTACGTGCATTATCCATGGCGCATGTTGTTTCGGTATGTGGTTATACGTAGATTTCACGTATATAACATACTATGAGTTATAAATGTTTTAAACACATTCAGCAACTACGGTAGTAGCTGTCATCCTGTGTTCACGATGTTTGTGACTTGATGTGTATGTACTCTATTCTAGTACCATTATACACGTATAAAGTGTTTGTTTATTACTGTCTCATCGCTAATTAAAGAAGCTACTATATCTATTTTATTAGACGTCTACTTTCTGCTAACATTCACCTCCACAACCCGAGGTAGACAGGGATGCGAGCGGCCACCATAATTGTTGGTTCCATACCAATAACAAGTTTAAAATATTACGTGTTACAAGTTGAAAAAACCAAATTAGGTGGACCATCTAGCCGACTACAACACGATGCCTATACAAGTGCTTATGTCGAGAAACAATTTTGTTTACGACAATAAAATATTCTATTCTGTTCTGTTCCGTTCCTATACATTTAGAGTCATTTCACAAAATGGCACAGATTTATACCGGGTAATTGGCACAGATAATTGAACGCTTTGCTTGTTCGTACAAATAGCCGGCAATACATTTCTTGCAAATTCTGCTATTTACAAGCATGGTGCATGTTCACAAAAGTACAAATACTCAATATAAAAACCACAAACGTCACAACGAAGTTTGGCAGTGTCATTTTATTTGTCAGTATTTCTTGTATGGGGTTTGTGCTACATGTACTAATATATTGTCAAAATCTAAATCTGGATACGTCATGCCCCTTTCCACTTTTGTCAGGATTTTTTACAATACACAGCATACACAAACTGCATGCCAAAACGAACATAATATATAAAATTACAAGTTCTTTTGACATACAAAATATATATGAGATCATACACAATCATACAGAGCAACTCTGTAAACGTCTCAATTTTCACCAACTGATTTTGTCCAACGTGTATAGTAATATTTTTGATAACTAGTACAAATGTTACCAAAAAAACCCCGAACATTTTGTCCTCCTTTATAAATATGACTATGTGCTTCTGTTGACTACAGTACCGGCTTGTAACTTGACTATTCTATTTTCACCAATATTTATCATTTTCATATTTGTTATGTGCAATAATGCATGCGTCAATTTAAGTATAACTTGTATATTTTTTATAAGTATATACAATACACATGTAATTAACAGTATCTAGATTATGTGAATATCTATTTTTCACTGCATCGATATTTCACAGCAAGCGTTTCTGTAGAATTATAGAACTGTATTTCAAAACGGTGTTTATAACTGTTGTAACTGCTTTGGTTGTATGTATGCAACATCAATACTATATGCATGTGTACCATGTGTATGAAATTTCATGTTTTAACATATGGTTTTCAGTTTCAGTAAAATCTACAAGGTATTAACGATTTATAATTGGATTATGAGTTAATATTGACACATAACTCTGACATATATCTTGGTCAAACATGCATCATACATGTGTATAATGGTCATTAAAATGCAATAATAAAGTCATTAAAATTTTCTAAACATTCATTCACTTCCTATTATGACTTCGCCTCCTTTTGCAGATAAAAATTATAATTTGAACAATAGTAAAATAACTTGACAGTTTCATATCGCATGATTACGTTCTATGAGATAAGAAAATGCGGCTACAGATCCCTAGGGGCCAACTCATTTATAAATGTCACTAACGTAACCGACCCTTGTCCGATGGCAGGCTCTAGTTTACTTCAGCAATAAAACTGAACGTTTGAGCCCTCGGGGTATGATGGTCAGCGAAGCGCTTGATGAGATAAATGAGTGGGGCTGTATATGATGGCGATTTTGGTCAACTTTCTTCATGATAACAATCAAAATTAAATGATTTTCCTCACAATCAGATCAGATTTTTCTATTGACGGACACTAAATATTATTTATTATTTAATAAGTAGAACAGATAAGAAATAAAGGGCCGAGTTAAGCATCAGCAAGAAAGCTCTTCACTGATTGGAAGGTAGAAGATTGGCCCCTTACGTCTCGTGTTTTGTTTAGGGTCCAGGTTAGCCAGGATATATAAGAGGTTCAGGTGTCTGTACATGTCATTAGGTTGTCAAATATCGACAGGAGCTGACAGACATAGGAACAAACTGACTTCTTATCATTTGGATATACTTTTAACTATAAGGTATGTAAACACACATGTACATTTTAGTATAGTGCTCATATAGAGTAATCACGTGCTTATAGTGATTGGAATTTTTGTAAATGGAATTCTTAATATTATATTGAGATAATCAGTTACCATATTTGTTTGCCTGGGCATTGTTTTAAACAATCACAAGCAATCTGAAAGAATGTTACAATTGGATAACGCGGGTAAGACAGTGTATACTTGTAACGAATATGTCTGAAAGTCCAAGTTATATTTGTTACATTTCATTCTAAGTCGGACTTTTGCAGTTTGCACAGTCTTAATTGAGGCAAAAAGCAAAGTCAGCATCGTATTCAAAGAAAACTGAAAACGTTGTATGAGGGAAGTTACAGTAGTACTTAGCATCCTTGATTTATTCAATGTTATATCATGATTGTCTATATGACTTTCTAAGAATGTATAAGTTCTAAGAATTTCTAGGTAACAATGTGTTCGGTTATGCTAGTGTCACTACTACCAATGTGCTAGAAAGCTAGTATTTATTTATATTTCACAATTTCAATGTATTTTTACTAGTTTGTCTTATAGTATACTTATAAGGTATTTGGTGTGTCAATTTCCATTGTGCTAGTGGTGTATTAGTACACTACCAATGTTCTGCCCAGGGACACATGTATGGAACTAGTATGTACATTACTTACTTCATCCGACCAGTGAAAGTCTGTTCAATATTTAAACTATCACATCTAACCGAAACAAAAGACTATATATAAAAGTTTATACAATTTCAAATAATAAACAAGGACACGAAGGAAGATAAATGACTTAATAAATTAATTGTTTAATTCTTAATTAATTCAATAAAGTTCACCATAATTAATGATCTTTCATAAAAATACGAACACTTATTACATATAAGTTTTTGAGAGCTACTATAAACAATAGGGAACAATTATTACTTCATAAAGCGTGTAACATTAAATTTTGTTGTAAATTATTATTCATATACCATACACTGAGACGTTATTGTTATCGGGAACTCATTAATGTTAATTGCAATTAAAAAGTCAGGGTTCACACTAACCATCCAACCACAGAGTATTATATACATAGTGTGTATGCGGAAGCTGTTAAATTAATCCACGGTTCAGAGCGCCCCTAAATCAAGAGTTTAAGGCAATTAACATATACCGCTATGAACAATTATATAGCGGACGTAGTGAGGACCGTCCACTCACACTGATGGCTTAGAATGAGAAGGTCGTAACTACTACTTACGACCTTATAAGACTCATACATATTTCAAATCTCCAGTTTCAGGCGCTTCTAATGAGCCTATTTGTATGACAATCAGAACTTGTCATGTTGACCAAAATGAAGCTATAAAAGCTTATTTTACCATAAGTAAAGAGTAAATTGCAGACAGTTTTTTCTTGTTTTCTCAATATATCGATTTTGTACTTACGACCTTCTCATTCTAAGCCAGCGAAGTTATCTACCTTATTTGAGCTGATAAGCCACAACCTCTCCATAGCAGCACCCTCTGTATGACATACTGCTCAACTGTTGTTTTGTGGTATTTGACTAACTGTAATTATATTTCTTATTAATCGTAACAAGATAAATACATATGCTCATCGGGAAATATTATGTTGATCTATATAGATTATTAGACATTCAAATTCCCGCTAAAATTAAGGGAAAAATGCAAATGAATCAGTATTTTGATATTGGTTTTATTTTTTTAACGAAACATGTTTTATGTTTGTTTCTTCATTAATCTATGGTTGATTAACGGATAAATACTATTTTCGTTAATGAGATCAGCCAGAAATAGCATATGGTTTACAAATTCCTCCCGAAACTTACAATTTGAACATATAACTTTTATTTGCTGTTAAAACTTCATTCATTCTAAACTTGTAAGAATATTCATTGGACCGCTATTGATACTTAAAGTCGAGCTGTAACACGGAGTTACTTCCCTTATTGATAAAATGGGAACTAACTCTTCATTGTACCTTCATACTGTGGATGGGGAGGATTGTATGAAACACTAGGGGTACTATGCAAAAAGGAATCAGTTCTAGGTGAGTGGTAGTATGTAGGTAATGTGACTGAGGTGGAAGTCGTTCATTCACAAACGAACTAAACACGTATGTATATACCTACACTATGACAGGTCCGCCCGTGTAAGTCACACGAACGCGAATGTAGTTTGCTTTTACCGCAATTTTGCATTAAACAATACGACTGCTAGTAGATACATAGCTTGTCAGAGAATATAACTGTTCACAATGACTGATGACTGTTTACTACGGACATAAACTATGGATATATACTGACTGTGTGAATACGAAAAGGTAATAAAATATGCTCACAACTTTTTGTGCATTTTTTCTCAGTTTTTCCATGCAGTTAATGCAAGTAAATACCTTCAAAGTTCAAACATATTATAATATAGTTATGATGAAATAATGCTAAATATGCGATAAATAAATTTAGATATTTGCAAATGCTTTAGTATAGTTATATACTAGTATACTATTTGGACACTTTAATACATGATATATATATGCGTATCAGTTAGGACAGAAGTCAATACATCGACACAAATACAAATAGTAAACCGCATTTGACACATAAAACTGTAACGTATATTTCACTTAAGGGCGATCGATTTTCTTAATTGATAGAAATTAAAATACATTTTTTGTGTAATAATAAACACAATTATTTGTGTTTCTGTGTCAAAATGCCCTTATATTCATTAACATGTTGCAGCCTTAGAGTTTGTTCGAACAATGTTTCTTGTATACATAAATATATACAAATCTATGCCTCCAAAGAGGTAAGAACTCATTATGAAAATGTTCATGCTTCTAAATGTTTCTGTATCATAACTTCGTTAGGATATACTTCGTCACATGGGTTATAATCATCATTAATTATATGTGCATTCAAAACGTATGCATTCTTACTTCTTTCCTGTCTTAACAAACAAAAAACATTATCATATCCTTAAAATTCTGTGACAAAATAAAGATACTGTTCAAGCAGTTTGCATAATTTTAACAAGGACGTAAACGTAATTAATTTATTTTCTCATGAAACCGAAATAAAAGCATTTTATAATTCTGACAATAATTAATTTTGTGAGTTATAAAACACGACTCTAATTATGACGTTTAGTTGGATGAATATTCATACTACACTTGACTGTTTTCTAAATTTGGACAAACGTTGGTTTTAAAATCTAGTTATTGTTTTATTTGATCTAATAAAAATGTAACTAATTTACAAATGCAGTATTTGAAGTATTAAACATAAGCATCATGCATACACGACGAAATAAGATGGCCTATATATGATTTGGTTGACGCGTTTATGAGACTTCGTGAAATCAGCGACATGAATCTAATTAAATTTTCTAACCAACGCCTTAAACAAAAGTACTGAAAACCTTAAGTATAAATTCATAAAACTATATCTCGGTATACAATCCTAGTTTGGTGTTTTTGTACACATGAGATGAGTATAAAGTGTTCACAAGGATGGACCGTGTTTTTGTCCAGTAATGAAGACGCTATTTTATGTTGATTACTCATATACAAGCAATGCAGTGGTCCACCTTTAGATATATGCTGGTATTTCACCATATAAATGAGGTATAGCTGATTAAACGAATGAATTAAAACGAGAGGCAGAATTGTTTCATTAACATAAAAGAGCCCACAATGAGCTCATCATTTTGTTGTCGTAGTGTGGTCAATCCTCGGACACACCTGTTATAAGGCGTACCATGTAAGAGTGAGTTTTATTTATGTGCAGATACTGCTTGCTTATACACACCGTCTATAAGGAATTACATTGTCTATGTCTTACAAATAATGTTGTATTTTTCACAAACCGTCTATAAGGAATTCTATGTCTTACAAATAATCTTGTATATTTCACAAACCGTCTATAAGGAATTCTATGTCTTACAAATAATGTTGTATTTTCACAAACCGTCTATAAGGAATTCTATGTCTTACAAATAATGTTGTATATTTCAGATACAATGGCTGACAGATATGACGAGGTATTACCTCCACCAAGTTATGAGACAGGAGTTATGATTGGTTCACTTGGCCATGTACCACACAGCATGAGTCAACACGATAGCATCGATTCAATGTTTGATTCTCACCTAGCAACGCTTAGCAACGCAGGTCCTCTTCCGGTTGTCAGCGCATACGATCAGACGCTTGTATCGTCGGCAATGTCTCACTTCCCACCACTAGGTGGCATCACAACAATGTCAGGTATGGACAATCAGTTACCAGATTCTGTGCGTGATAGAGATTCTCTTTATAATCACCCACTGTTTCCTCTGTTGGCAATAATATTTGAAAAGTGCGAGTTAGCTACTCGAGCTAGGAAAATTGCCGGTGATCCTATATGTTCATCGGAATCCTTCTCAGAAGATTTAGCTATGTTTAGTAAACAATTTGCTGAAAGAAATGAAGGTTCAATATTCACAAACAATCAAGATGTTGACAATATAATGGTTCAAGCTATACAGAACTTTAGATTTCATTTATTAGAATTAGAAAAAGTGCACGAACTATGTGATAATTTCTGTGATCGATACATTACGTGTTTAAAGGGGAAAATGCCAACAGATTTAAATGTTGATTCACAAGGGGATGATGATGATGACGCGTCTTCTAAACTTTCACACAGTAATTTTGATCCTACAGATGACACAGACAGCGGCTCCGACCACAGACCCTCCTCGGCTGGTTCCCTCAAGTTCGCAGAGCTCGACGATGTTTCGACTGTGCAGACGACAGAGACACCGGAAACAAGTCGTCAGCAGACTGAGCCATCACTTCCGGTGAAGAAAGAACCCAAAGCAGCAAAAACTAGAGGTATTAAACGTGAGCGTGATTCGGATGGGGATGATAATAGCAGAGGGTCTGAGGGGAGTGTGCCTGAGGCTGAAAGTGAAGGGACAACTAAACCAACGGGTAAGGGATCAAAACGTCAAAAGAAACGCGGTATATTCTCTAAAACTGCCACCAATATTCTCCGTGCATGGTTATTCCAACATTTACAGCATCCATATCCTTCTGAGGATCAGAAGAAGCAGCTTGGTGCTGAAACAGGACTCACTATACTGCAAGTAAATAATTGGTTTATAAACGCCCGAAGGCGCATTGTTCAACCAATGATAGACCAGACTAACCGATCCGGACCAGGTGCACATTCAGGTGGATTTTATCCTGACCAAGCATCTCAAATTGACAGTCACACAATTCCCCAGCTTGGTAATCATAGATTGTCCAGTCAAGTTCCACCCGGAAGTATTCCAGTTACCATGGGAACCAGTGCGCTTCCGACCGGATATAGCAGCTTACATCCGGGCGTCTCTCATATGCAAGCAAACTACCCAAGTAGTCTGAGTAGCAGCGATGCATACGATCACATGAAACCTGCCTACCCCACACCAACATACATGGACCCATCTTTGTCGCGGTATAATATAATGAATTCTATGCCATGTTATACCGGAAGTGAAATGTATTCCCAGCCCGCATTGGGAACGTCCTACTATAATATTCCACCGACGGAATTATGAAAATAACGCCAGTGACATTCGACAGATGGATTAAGTATTAAAACATGTGAAATTTGAATGTGTTCAATGAATTCGATTGCTCAATTGATTTGGAAATTAAAAAAAACTTGGACAAGTTTTACCCCTGATAAGGCATTATTATTTGTGCTCAAATTAACTAGATGTGACATATACAAGTGTGTCAATGTTGATGTATATATGCAGTAAGGAAGTGCTTATTTCGATGTTAATATAAGTGAGATAGTGTTTTATATTAGATAAGTTTATTACGTACTTAGATAATTACATGTGTAAATACATTTATATGTTGTTTGTGAAAATAAATTGTGAATAAATGTTATAATAAAGAAACCTTCTTCTTCATACTTTATGTTCTGTAAACGTTACAACTATTTGCTGTTTATTAAACTTATGGTCATAGGCATTTGGTTTCAACTAAATTAATGATTTGCCATAGTCAATATTAACCCCGGGTACTAAAAGAATGACACAGAACTATCATTGATTGAGGAAAATAATTCATTTCGGCGATTTGACATCAAATGACTATGATTATGGTCAAGTTTCACAGCCTGAACACACTTATGGGAATTTATGAACATACAGTAAAATTCCGCTTTCAAGTCCAGTCAATATGCATGTCTTCGTGACCCACTTTTTGTTCTAAATATACGGGAAGTCTTTTGTACAATGCTACATACAATTGCAAAAATTCTTCATGTTTTGACAATAATTAAAGTGGTCTTCTCAGTGGAACATTACTTGATATACATTTTGTTGTGTATACTATCAGTTCAAAAGAACTCTGATGTTTACTGACTACAATTTGTGTTTTCAAAAAATAGTTGGTAATGTCTCTTTAATCGGTATGTTCCTTACACGGGCAAGTGCAAATACCAACGTAAACTGTTTGTGTAAACTGGCAATACGTGAGTACATGAGAACATAAAATAACAGTCTTCGCCAACCAACGAACAAAAGCCATGATATGCATGAGTCGTTCAGAAACCATGCTACAAAAATGGCTGACACAGAAACCATGATATAGCCATGACTCGAACAGAAACCATGGTATAACCATGGCTCCTACAGAAACCATGATTTAACCATGGCTGGTAGTACAGAAACCACGATATAACAATGACTCGAACAAAAACCATGTTAAACATGGCTCGTGCAGAAACCATAATAAACATGGCTCGTGCAGAAACCATGATAAACATGGCTCGTGCAGAAACCATGCTATAACAAAGGCTCGTGAAGAATAAAACCATGAAATTACCATGGCTTGTACAAAAGCATGATACAACCATTACTAGTACAGAATCCATTGTATAACATAGGTTCGTGCTGAAACCATGATATTTATATCCACTACTCTTACAAAAAACATGATGTAACAACGGCTTGTACAGAAACCATAATAAAACCAGGGCTTGAAGAGAATCTATGATATAGCAATGACTCGTATAGAAACCATGATACAACCATTGCTCGTACAGAAACCACGATACAAAAATGGCTTGCACACAATCTATTATATAACCATGCCTCGTAACATGACACTATGACTCGTACAGAAACCATGACGTAACTATGACTCGTACAGAAACCATGATATAACTATGACTTGTACAGAAACCATGATATAACTATGACTTGTACAGAATCAATGATATAACTATGACTCGTACAGAAACCATGATATAACTATAACTCGTACAGAAACCATGATATAACTATGACTCGTACAGAAACCATGATATAACTATGACTCGTACAGAAACCATGATATAACTATCAATGGGGGAAACGTATTGGGGCGGAAGTGGATACACCGACTATTTCAATGGCCGATTTACGTCGATTCGGTAAGTAAATCTTGACTTTTCGTTGCTTAGTAAGGCGTTTGAAATAAAAACAAGCTGACCAAAGTACCCGACCAGGTTTCTAGTTTGCGACCCATGGTTGTTTTCCCTCCAAGCACCTTTAATTAAGCAGAACACTCGCGCAAAGCGCCGTTTTGGTTACAGATACCCTGATTTGTTAATATTTTTATCTGTAATATTTCCTATTTCTCCCGATTTTCATGGTTTATGGATTGTTTATGGGCCTAGTTTCATTATTTATATGATTATAAGTATGCATGTGCAAAAAATTGCGATTCCATAATATATTTAGGCAAAACACACGAAAGATCCGCTATGATACCCCTGATTAATGTCGTTTGGGGCAAACACCCCTGACACGTAAGAAATGTGGTATAATAAAAACAACATTCGACTTGATCATTAACTGAATATTACGCGCAAATGATTAAAAATGTACATTGTGAATACTAGATAAGTTTATATAATGCCAAAACAGGAATATGTTTTCAAGCTATACACATATATCTACTTACCATACACATTTAATCTGCCCCTGTTTAAATTTTAAAATATATATTTACAATGGTCATTCTAAGAGTGTTTTCTATTTGCAGAACAGCCCGTAGACTGATCACGTGATGTAGTTGATGCTGCCTGCTAAGACCTGACAAAGAACACATACCTACAACAGTGGATTCAATGATAGGACCAAGCATTTCAACGATTAAACAGTTGACAATGACATGGATGATGGAGTTCGATAGAAAGTGTGGAATTCTATACTAACATGAAAAATATCAAATAAAGCCCTTAAAAATCAACTTTGTTTTGATAATAGCATGTACATGCTTGTGTGTGAGAACAGTTCACGGTGTCTACCCGTATTGGCACCCTCTCGACAGGAGAGGTACGAAAACCGACGATTTTGCCAAAGATACAGAAAGTCCTTGAACCAATCAGGCCTTTAAATGCTTTAAAAGTTGCAACTTTCATGAAATAACATTAAAAAGAGCCTACATTCCGTTTCGTTGTGGCACCGGAACCCTCTCTGTTCTGGCACCGGCACCCTCTCTGTGCTATAGTTACTGTGAGCACAGCGAGGATTCCCGTGCCAATCAGCTGAACCACACAGAGAGGATGCTGATGCCACAACAAAACCGAGCGTAGGTATTTTACGTAATTTGATACGATACAGCGTTTTGCCGACAGTGTGCCAATACGGGTAGGGGACACCGGGGCAAGTGAGAACGGCCATTTGTTTTTTAACGAGTGCTTCTCACAAATTCTGCAATTGTGCAAATTAAATACTTATTTTTTTATCAAGCATGGACTCTACTCACATAATATAGAGGCACTTCATAGACTGGACGATTGTTTATCAAAATATGAGCATCCAATTTGACGGGGCAAATCGGAACACGGTCGGGGTTAAGATGGAAAAATACTTAAATCATTCTCTGTCCTATCGTGTATCTACTCCCACCGGACAAGTTCCTATTCATTGCAGTAATAGGTACTCATCAGAACAAAATACAGCAATCCCTGACGTATTCGGATACTCACCACCACGGAACTTAAGTAAATATACCCTATTATTTGAAACAAATACTCACACAACCACTTAATACATACATAGTATATCCCATTTTGGTACTTAACACATCAAACTCAAGTCACACTATGTCCGATGAATATTTACAACCACTGGATACAGCCAAACAAGGTCGTTTACGGTAGGTTGCCACCCTAGAGATCAGTTTTATTAGTCCCTATTTTAGTTGTTCGTACTTGCCACTACCACATACACACACAGGTGGCAGTATCAGTGTTTGGTTCGCAAACGATTAAATAAAATAATAAAAAAATATATAAAAATGTCCGTACTGAACTAATATACAAACATTATCAAGGTATAAAGCGTACTATATGTCTATATGCCAAAGATTGTGGAACATTTCATCTCGTTGTTTCAACATAAAATACGGGCGCTGAAGAAAAATTGCTATACAAGTCATTCAAATAAACTATAAGATATTAATTCTTACCGAAAATCTCGTTCAATTGTATCTTATAACTGTGAAACAGCAAAACAGTGTAACTTTCGTTATTTAACTTCGCTCAAGGTCATTTTATTTATGCACTGGTTACCCGCTGCGCTCACAGTATCGTAATAATGGTTGGGAACCAAGCCTATTGGTAAGATGCAATGTTCCACAATCTTTGGACATAGACATATACTACGCTTTATACCTTCATAGTGTACAGGGAGTTAGATAGACAATCGATATATATACGGTCCATGTAGTGTATTAACTCAGTGTCGGATTTGTTCTTTTTCTTTTCCAAACACTGATACTGTCACCTGTGCATACACATGCTATAAAAATATACAACTAATTGGTACTCACCACCATCAATTACAGCCATATCCGGTCCAATGCGGTGCTCAAACCAACATATGACATTCACTCCCGAGACTGGGTACTCGCAAACATCAACTTCAACCATATCAGACTCGAAGGGGTCTCACAACAACCATATACTACCCATTTTTTAAAATCAGTACAACCATACCTTATGCATATTTACCCACACAAGAATAGCAATACCCGACTACACGTATATGGAATAGCTACCAACCATGCGTGCGGTACTTCCTCTTTCTACAGATTTGCATACATGGTTTGTAGCTAGTCCATATAGTCGAGTATGGTTGTACCTAAGGGAATAGGTTGGCTATAGTCGGTGGTTGTTCGAGATTGAGAACCCTTTCTTCCCTAGTGTGTCGAATAATCACCACATAAACCCGGGTGTGGTTGTTCCCGGTGGCAATGACGACCTAGTGTAGCTATAGCATGAGTTGATTTTAAAAAATGGGTATTATATGGTTGTACCCTTCGAGTCTGGTATGGTTGTAGTTGATGTTTGCGAGTACCCAGCCTCGGGGTGACTGTTCTATGTGGGTTTGAGCACCGCATTGGACCTGATATGGCTGTATTTGTAGGTGGTGAGTACATTAGTTGTATATTTTTATAGCAAGCATGTAAGTGTGTATGTGACAGTGGCAAGAACGAACAACTAAAATAGGGACTAATAAAACTGATCTCTAGGGTGGCAACGACCTTGTTCGGCTGTATCCAGTGGTTGTAAATATTCGTAGGACATATTGTGGCTTTAGTTAAATGTGCTAAGTACCAAAATGAGATATGATATGTATGTATTAAGTGGTTGTGTGAGTAGTTATATTTGGTGGTGAGTATCCGAATACGTCAGGGATTGCTGTATTTTGTTCTGATGAGTACCTATTACTACAATGAATGGGTTCTTGTCCGGTGGAAGTTGATCGATACATGATAGGACAGAGTATAATTAAAGTATTTTTCCATCATAACCCCGACCATGTTCCGATTTGCCCCGTCCATATATATGCTCATATTTTGATAACCAATCGTCCAGTCTATGAAGTGCCTCTATATTATATGAGTAGATGCCATGCTTGATAAAAATACGTATTTAGTTTGTACAATTGCAGAATTTGTGAGAAGCCCTCGTTAAAAACAAATGACCGTTCTGACTTGCCCCGGTGTCCCCTACCCGTATTGGCACCCGGTCTGCAAAACGCTGTATCGTATCAAATTACGTAAAATACCTACGTTCGATTTTGTTGTGGTGCAGCTGATTGTTGCAGGTACTTGTCCGGTGGGAGAAGATACACGATAGGACAGCGTATGATTTAAGTATATTTCTATCTTAACCCCGACCGTGTTCCGATTTGCCCCGTCAAATTGGATGCTCATATTTTGATAAACAATCGTCCAGTCTATGAAGTGCCTCTATATTATGTGAGAAGGGTCCATGCTTGATAAAAAATACGTACTTAATTTGCACAATTGCAGAATTTGTTAAAAAACAAATGGCCGTTCTCACTTGCCCCGGTGTCCCCTACCCGTATTGGCACACTGTCGGCAAAACGCTGTATCGTATCAAATTACGTAAAATACCTACGCTCGGTTTTGTTGGGGAATCAGCATCCTCTCTGTGTTGTTCAGCTGATTGGCACGGGAATCCTTGCTGTGCTCACAGTAACTATCGCACAGAGAGGGTGCCGGTGCCAGAACAGAGAGGGTTCCGGTGACACAACGAAACGGAAAGTAGGCTCTTTTTAATGTTATTTCATGAAAGTTGCAACTTTTAAAGCATTTAAAGGCCTGATTGGTTCAAGGACTTTCTGTATCTTTGGCAAAATCGTCGGTTTTCGTATCTCTCCTGTCGAGAGGGTGCCAATACGGGTAGACACCGTGAACTGTTCATGTACATGCTATTATCAAAACAAAGTGGATTTTTAAGGGTTTTATTTGATATGTCTCATGTTAGTATAGAATTTCACACTTTCTATCGAACTCCATCATCCATGTCATTGTCAACTGTTTAATCGTTGAAATGAAATGCTTGGTCCTATCATTGAATCCACTGTTGTAGGTATGTGTTCTTTGTCAGGTCTTAGCAGGCAGCATCAACTACATCACGTGATCAGTCTACGGGCTGTTCTGCAAATAGAAAACACTCTTAGAATGACCATAAATATTGTGACTGTATAATTTAAAATTTAACACAGTGGCAGATTAAATGTGTATGGCAAGTAGATATATGTGTATAGCTTGAAAACATATTCCTGTTTTGGCATTAAATAAACTTATCTAGTATTCACAATGTACATTTTTTATCATTTGCGCGTAATATTCAGTTAATGATCAAGTCGAATGTTGTTTTTATTATACCACATTTCTTACGTGTCAGGGGTGTTTGCCCCAAACGGCATTAATCAGGGGTATCATAGCGGATCTTTCGTGTGTTTTGCCTCAATATATTATGGAATCGCAATTTTTTTGCACTTGCATACTTATTTTCATATAAATAATGAAACTAGGCCCATAAACAATCCATAAACCATGAAAATCGGGAGAAATAGGAAATATTACAGATAAAAATATTAACAAATCAGGGTATCTGTAACCAAAACGGCACTTTGCGCGAGTGTTCTGCTTAATTAAAGGTGCTTGGAGGGAAAACAACCATGGGTCACAAACTAGAAACCTGGCCGGGTACTTTGGTCAGCTTGTTTTTATTTCAAACGCCTTACTAAGCAACGAAAAGTCAAGATTTACTTACCGAATCGACGTAAATCGGCCATTGAAATAGTCGGTGTATCCACTTCCGCCCCAATACGTTTCCCCCATTGACTATGGCTCGTACAGAAACCATGATATAACTATGACTCGTACAGAAACCATGGTTTAAACATGACTCGTACAAATAACCATGGTTTAACCATGATTCGTACAGAAACCATGGTTTAAACATGATTCGTACAGAAACCATGGTTTAAATATGACTCGTACAGAAACCATGGTTTAAACATGACTCGTACAGAAACCATGATCTAGCCATGGCACGACGGATAAGCACGAATACTCGTGTGTTCCAATGTACTCACTGATATTTTATCAAAGCACTTATAAAAATCTTAAACTTCGGTAAGTAAGTCCAAATCGGGCCATATTAATGGTGTGTAGGAGTTCATTAACTGAGTCACACTCAGCATAGTATCACACACATCCAGAATTTATACATAGTGGATATAAAATCATTATAACGAATATGAATTGGGCGTACGTTAATGATATAAAGTAATAATTATTGCTTTGATAAAACAGTAGCCAGGGTAAATAGATTTGAGTAATAATAACCAAGACGTATCGGTAAATAGAGGTCGCTGGCTTAGAATGGCAAGGTCGAAAGTACAAAGTTGGTACAAAGTTGGTACAAAAATGTATTTTGAGAAAACAAAAAAAAACTGGTCGAAAAGTACTCTTTACTAATGGTGAACCAGGCTGTTTCTACGTCGGTTTGGTCTACATGACAAGTTCCGATTTTCATAAAAATTGGCTCATAAGTAGCGCCTTGTAGGGTCGATTTTAAATATGTACCAGTCTTGGTCGCAAGTACATGTAGTAGTAACGACCTTCTCATTCTAAGCCCAGCGATATATACTTTCTGAATTAAGCATTTCTGGTAAGATCACGCCGTGGATAAATAAACTTAGTCCAGTCATTTTAACTTTTTACCTCAAACTAATTGCAAAACAAACAGTTTTGGGTTTATATGGTGCGTAAAGCTATCCTTAGCAATGTACAAAATGTCCTAATTGTATATTCGTGGGACTTTTTGAGATATTTACGAATATATTGAATTGTCACATGTTTTCGCGATATTTGTCACTTTTGATGTAAATAAATTTTGACTTGTACCAGTAACTTATTTTTACATCGTGCTTAGAGGTCGCAATTTTGGTCTGATTTTTATCAAACTTGGCAGCAATGATCATCGGAAGCTAATCTAGGGAAAATAAAATTTTGAGTTAACCGGAGCCAAAATCTAGGTCACTAGGTCAAAACATAGAAAAAACAAGATATAATCACCAGGGGTCGCAATTTCGACCTTACACTTGTGAAGTTTAGTCACAATGATCACCTTACAGAAGTCATGGTCATGTATGAAATTGGATTAAACCGAGTTAAAAACTAGGTCACTAGGCCAAATTTTAGAACAAATCTTTAGAAGGCGCCCTTTTTACCTAATCTTTATGAAACCATATCACATGGATCATGAAGACAAAATGTAGGTCAAATTGAATATTTACTTATCATGAGTTAAAACTAGGTCACTAGGTCAAATAATAGACAAAACTTCATGCGCCAAAAAGTCGCATCAATTATTTTCACCTATTGACCTCATTATGACCCAAATTATTCAATAACATACTTGTCTTAGATATTTTGAGGTGAGCATTGTGACCAAGTTGCATTAATATTAGACCAAAATTGTGATTTTTGTACCTACACAACGTTTTCCTTTGATTTTAACTAGCGACCTACTTTTTGACCCCGGATGACCCAATTTATAACTTTGACCTAGATTTTGTTGATATTATTATTGTGACCAAGTTTCATAAATATAAGGTCAACATTATGACCTCTAGCGACTACACAAGGTTTTGCTACAATTTGACCTAGTGACCTAGTTTTTTATCCTTGGTCATCCATTTTCTACCTTGGCCTAAATTTTGTTCAGATGATCACTCTGACCAAGTTTCATGATCATAAAGTCAAAATTGTGAATACAAATGCAATTGTGGACGAACAGACAAAGAGAACAATCACTATTTCTCCCGAATTGATAGATTCGTGTACATTTTGTATATTGTCATTATTGTATACTGTCCAAACACAAATATCCTTTTTCCATTAGACACACATGTATACAACACATGATATGTGTAAATTTTAAACAAATTGGATTAATATTAAAGAAATGAATAAAACTATTGTTTCCCCTTTCAAGTGCTATTTTGAGTCATTTTGTCGACATTTGAATGTGTAGTATACCAACACGTAGACTGGCATATATATGAAAAGTAAATTGTCTGATGATAAAATCAATATTTGTATTCGATAGAAGAAGGTTGTATCTTTCAGAAAATATAAGCTTTAAGGTGCAATTGGTAAATATTTAACGACTTACACGGGAATTATTCGAACTTAAAATTCCCCCTTTAGTATGAAATAAGGAAAATGCTGAAATTGCTACCAAAAGTGACCTTAAACATGTCGATTTTTTTTTATTTTCCCCACTGAATTCGCATATTTGACGTTTTGTCTGTAGTTGATAATAGTCTGTAGATGATGAAAATGCAAAGAAACTCTGTTTTGCAATTTGTTTGAGGTTGGCCATATTTTTTAGCTTCAATGACTGGACTAACTGTGTTAATAAGTTGTGTTAATTCTAGTATGTGTTTTGTAATAAAGGAGTGCCTGTCTGTAATCGCCAAAAACCTCACAGGATATTGAAGCTGGAAAGTTAGGCATACTAATATGTTTGAAAGTAAAATTAGTCACCATTTCACTTGTTATACATGGCCATTGGCCAGGGGTTGCTAAAGAAACAAAAATAGAGAACTTTTAAAAATCTAACAAGGTATTATTGCACTTACAAATCAATTGCATACTGGTGTACATTGTATGTTAATGCAAAGTTCTAGTCCAAAATAACAAACATGACCAAATATAGGACAGGCCGGTTAATTCTGGATACCCCTTCATACCCTATAATATTGCATTAGAAGTCATGTGTCAACAGGAATATTTTGATATCAATCAAAATCGGACTGATAGATTAATTTTTTTATAATAACAGATAACCATCATGTTTTAACAACATTGACACATTCACTCCTGGAATGGTGTATGTGACGAAACAATACTGTTTATCAATACATCTTTCATTTGTTTCGTAATCATACCTACCTTATATAGTACTCACCACGAAGTATATTATATACTGACCTACGTACTGCCCTAGTTATAAACATACATACTACACGCATACAGGTTCATTTCACATTTACTTTGGGGTTTACTACCGATTTAATTACATCTGCGTAGTTAATTAATATACTATTACTCTCCTATTAATTACTATGTGTGCTCTTTAACGACTGTCTATGTATCTTTCCCACTGCGGGCATGTTCTGATCAAATATTTAAAGGTATAAACTAGGTTTGTCGATTAGCTTTGGTCAAGCTATATAGCTTTCTTACATGACTTAATTCAGACAAGCGGTTGACGCAGAGATCATGATAACTATAGGCGGGAGGCTGCATTCGTTTCACGGTCGGTTTAAACTTTATATAAACACGAGCTCCCATGTCATCGTACACCAATGACGGGCTTGCTGTTCGCCTGAAGTCAAAGACAAGCCCGCTGTTCTTCAACCAAAGACCAGCTTGCTTATCGCTTCCTGGTCACCTCAAACCAGCTTGCTATTCGCTTCCTGATCACCTCAGACCATAAACGAGCTGCCTATTCGCTTTCGGATCACCTCAGACAAGGACGAGCTGGCTAGTCGCTTTCTGGTCGCCTCAGAACATAGACGAGCTTGCTATTCGCTTTTTGATCGCTTCACACAAAAGACGAGCTGGCTATTTGCTTTCAGATCGCATCAGACCATAGACGAGCTGGCTATTTGCTTTCTGATCGCCTCAGACCATAGCGAACTGGCTATTCGTTTTTTGATCGCTTCACACAAAAGACGAGCTGGATATTCGCTTTCTGATCACCTCAGACCATAGACGAGCTGGCTATTCGTTTTCTGGTCGCCTCAGACCATAGACGAGATTGCTATTCGCTTTCTGATCGCCTCAGCCAAAGAACGAGCTGGCTATTCGCTTTCTGGTCGCCTCAGACCATAGAGAAACTGGATATTCGCTTTCCGATCACTTCAGACAAAGGACGAGCTGGCTATTCGCTTTCTGATCACATCAGACCATAGACGAGCTGGCTATTCGCTTTCTGGTCGCTTCACACAAAAGACGAGCTAGCTATTCGCTTTCAGGTCGCCTCAGACCATAGACGAGCTGGCTATTTGCTTTCTGGTCACCTCACACAAAGGACGAGCTGGCTATTCGCTTTCTGGTCGCCTCAGACCATAGACCAGCTTGCTATCCGCTTTCTGATAACCTAAGATCATAGACGAGCTGGGTATTCGCCTTCTGGTCGCCTCAGACCATAGACGAGCTGGCTATTTGCTTTCTGGTCACCTCAGACAAAGGGCGAGCTAGCTATTTGCTTTCTGGTCACCTCAGACAAAGGACGAGCTGGCTATTTGCTTTCTGGTCGCCTCGCACAAAGGACGAGCTCGCTATTTGCTTACTGGTCACCTAAGACAAAGGACGAGCAGGCTATTTGCTTTCTGGTCGCCTCAGACAAAGGACGAGCTGGCTATTTACTTTCTGGTCGCCTCGCACAAAGGACGAGCTGGCTATTAGCTTTCTGGTCACCTCACACAAAGGACGAGCTGGCTATTCGCTTTCTGGTCGCCTCACACAAAGACGAGCTGGCTATTTGCTTTCTGGTCACCTCAGACAAAGGACGAGCTGGCTATTCGCTTTCTGGTCACCTCAGACAAAGGACGAGCTGGTTATTTGCTTTCTGGTCACCTCAGACAAAGGACGAGCTGGCTATTTGCTTTCTGGTCGCCTCGCACAAAGGACGAGCTGGCTATTTGCTTTCTGGTCACCTCACACAAAGGACGAGCTGGCTATTCGCTTTCTGGTCGCCTCATACAAAGGACGAGCTGGATAGTCGCTTTCTGGTAACCTCAGACAAAGGACGAGCTGGTTATTTGCTTTCTGGTCACCTCACACAAAGGACGAGCTGGCTATTTGCTTTCTTGTCGCCTCAGACCATAGAAGAGCTGGCTATTCGCTTCCTGGTCGTTGTATGCCAAAGACGAGCTTGCTGTTCGCTCCCTAGTCATCTTACACTAAAGACGAACTTGTTGTTCGCTTCCTGATCGCCTCACACCAAAGACGAACTTGCTATTCGCCTCATACTAAAGATGAATTTGCTGTTCGCCTCACATCAAGGTCGGGCTTGTTGTTCGCTTCCCATCCATCTCGTGTCAAAGACGAGCTTGTCGTTAAAAAATGAAATAAAACTGGTGCTGATAGTTCCCATGGTGCTTTTCGTTAATAATTAGAACGGGGAACTGTATCTATTCCCCCATACTTGTATTGTTGGTAACTATGGACCAAAATTAATTTTAAATACGAGTGTATTATAGCTCCCTAGAGAGAATATGGGTTTGAAATTGTAAATGATGCTTCCAGGAAAAGTGGTATAATGTGGGTTTGACCAAATGGCTGCTTCAACTGTTTGTGACGATATATAGTTGGCTGCTACTGGTGATGTTATATGGTTTGGAAAGATGGATGTTGCTCCTGGTGAAAGTGATATAGTGTGGGGTTGGCAAGGAAGTGATGTATAAAACAAACAATAAACCACTCATACTGATAGAAAAACACAAAAAAGTGTTGTTAAAATAAGTTTTATTTTCATATTACATTGACAATATGGATAAGTTTGGTTTGTGCTTTAAAGAGCAGGATAATTATAGATTATATGGCACATGATTAACATTGGTTCAAATTAATACAGAAAGTTGTATTTTCCAGACAAACATGTAGGCTACTATAGGACAGTTAAATATGCTCACCTACAGATCCAAATTGTATTTTACATGAGCCTTACAAGAGCCTAAACTGCTCACCGAGCACGAGCAGGTTTAGAGACTGCATTCAATAAACGCTGATGCCCCCAGTAGAAGCCTCGTCCATAAAAACAAGCCAAGCCAATATGGGTCCATAATTTGGTGGAAATGTTAGATCGTGTTACATGGCATGGACAATCTAAGACGTTAATGATGGTAACCAGGTTTACAAGTTTGAAAGTAATGCGATGATGGACTTAAAAAAATTTTTTGACCTTAATTTTACAAGTCACAAATTATGACCAGATTTTGTAGTTTAAGTGGAAACTGTGTCCTACACACAGACATAGGGTAATCAAAAAGGGCTCAAGGTGGAGAGCTATAAACAACAGCTAGAGGTCATCTGACACCATTGACCAACTTATTCTCCAAATCTGATGGTGAGGGAGTTTAAACTGTTCTTCTGTTTAAACGGTTTTACACAAATACAAGTTTTCAAACCGAAGAAGCAAGTTTTAAAATGATGCAAATAATGTCAATATAAGTACATTAAATTCTTCAATAAAACCAATCATTGCCAGCATAGTGCCATACACCAAATAACTGGATGTAACAACAAGTAACAATATACTAGTACATGTGTATAAAATAACAAGAAAATGGCAAGTAGATACAATCACATATGCATACAAGTCATATTTTCCTGAAGCCTATGCAGGAGATAAGTGATGGAAATGCAGGAGATTTCAACAAAATGCAGGAGATTTTTAGTGCTCAAACTTCAATAAATGAAGTTAATATGCAATTTCGACGTATTTTTACTTGTAGGACATTACCTTGCATGCTTCATAAAGCTATTTAAATTCATATTTGTAACCATTTTCATCATGCAAACACAAATGTCAAGGTTCCAGTATTCCAAGAAATGCAGGAGATTTGATCAATTTGTTGAAAATCATGCAGGAGTAGAGTCTCAAATCCAGGAGACTCCAGCATGATGCAGGAGATCTGGCATGTATGCATATGTTAAATGTCATGAAGATAAAGTGAAAACTGTGACCTCAACAGCAGACAAAGACAAACACTATATATTAAGCGATCACATTTACCTCAAACACGAAGTGCTCTAAAGAGCTAAAAGAAAAACAAGACTGCGTTCAATAAACGCTTATGCCCCCGTGGAAGCCATGTCCATAAAAAGCTAAGTCAATCAGGGGCCATTATTCAGTTAAAATGTTTGATAGTGTTACATGACTTTGAACTATAAGGGGCTTATGATGGTAAACGAATAATGCCACATTTGAAAGCAGTGCCTTGATCGACTTTATGTGTGATCTGGTGATACAGATGTTATGGTTCTTTGTCACTGCACTTCTCCAAGTTGCCATCTATTCATATACCAAGTTTCAAGTCAATATCTTAAACACTTTTGAAGATACACTCCTGTCAAAATTTGATTCTGAAAATACTAAAGGGGAGATATTTCAAAATTTAAGACAGACAGAGTTATGGTTCTTGGTCATTGCACTTCTCCAAGTTGCCATCTATTTATATTCCAAGTTTCAAGTCAATATGTTTAATAGTTTTGAAGATATACTCAGAGCAAAATTTGACTATAAAAAAACACTAAAGGGGAGATAATTCAAAATTTAAGACAGACAGAGTTATGGTTCTTTGTCAATGCACTTCTCCAAGTTGCCATCTATTTATATTTCAAGTTTAAAGTCAATACGTTAAATAGTTTTGAAGATACGCTCCTGTCAAAATTTGATTCTGAAAATACTTAAGGGGAGATAATTCAAAATTTAAGACAGACAGAGTTATGGTTCTTGGTCATTGCACTTCTCCAAGTTGCCATCTATTTATATTCCAAGTTTCAAGTCAATATGTTTAATAGTTTTGAAGATATACTCAGAGCAAAATTTGACTATAAAAAAAACACTAAAGGGGAGATAATTCAAAATTTAAGACAGACAGAGTTATGGTTCTTTGTCAATGCACTTCTCCAAGTTGCCATCTATTTATATTTTAAGTTTCAAGTCAATACGTTAAATAGTTTTGAAGATACGCTCCTGTCAAAATTTGATTCTGAAAATACTTAAGGGGAGATAATTCAAAATTTAAGACAGACAGAGTTATGGTTCTTGGTCATTGCACTTCTCCAAGTTGCCATCTATTTATATTCCAAGTTTCAAGTCAATATGTTAAATAGTTTTGAAGATATACTCAGAGCAAAATTTGACTATAAAAAAACACTAAAGGGGAGATAATTCAAAATTTAAGACAGACAGAGTTATGGTTCTTTGTCAATGCACTTCTCCAAGCTGCCATCTATTTATATTTCAAGTTTCAAGTCAATACGTTAAATAGTTTTGAAGATACGCTCCAGACAAAATTTTATTGTAAAAATACTAAAGGGGAGATAAGTCTAAGTCCAAAATTAGGTCAAGGTGAAGGTCAAAATGGAGTCGGGTGATACAGGCGTGTGGAGAGTGGTCATATACAACATCCATGCAAGTATGAAAGCTTTGTAACAAGCCATTTTAATGCTAGAAGAAACGGTCAATTTGGGTTAACCAAGAATTTTACCTTTCAATAAGTCTAAGTCCAAAATTAGGTCAAGGTGAAGGTCAAAATGGAGTCAGGTGATACAGGCGCGTGGAGAGTGGTCATATACAACATCCATGCAAGTTTGAAAACTTTGTAGCAAGCCATTTTAATGCTAGACGAAACGGTCAATTTGGGTTAACCTGGCCGGACGGACGAACGGACGGAAGGACGGACGGACGGACGGACAGGTGAATTACTATATGCCTCCCGATCGATACGGGGGCATAATAATGACTTATTTTTAAAACATGTTATAACAAAACAATTTTTCCATAGATAAATGATGTAGGTACATGGTATGTTAAAAATCAAATAATAAAATATAACTGTCATCAATACCTAAATAAACTCTTCCAAAATGTAAAAGTACTGACCTAGTTACAATCATCCAGGAGAATGACCATGTAGTATGACTGGTATGTGATATGGAAATTTACCAAAACTTTTGCCTGGTACTATAACTATGCAACCCATTGCATGATATGACTGGTTTTTTTTATAAAAATCCAAATCTACAACATTTTATAAGAGATAACATAGTTTTGTTATGCCTCGGCACCAATCTTTGATGAGGGTGCATATTGTTTTGCTAATGTTTGGTAACAAAATGGTTTTAGGCAAGAACACTTAACCCTGGGATCCTGAAACTTTACACGAAGGTAAGCCATCATCAGCAAATGATACCTTTGGATTTTGAGATCAAGGGATATTGAAATAACAATGACTGTAGGGAAGTTTAAAGGGACTCAACTCCAGTTGGCAAATTGCATAATTTATCAAAAAGTTCTCTTAAAATCGCATTTTTTGGCTTGAGCGACCTAATACATAAAATTAATATAAGAAACTGGACTTATTCATCAAGAAGAAAAATAATCACTAAACGTCGGTTTGTTACCTTTTCGACCCCTAAAATCCATAGCATGCTAACGCATTTAGATATATTATTTAATGTTGGGAGTGTATAAATGCCAAGAAAAGGCGTAATGGCCAGTAAAACATGTTCGATAGTTTTCATCAATAGCACCGTTGATCGTAATGTAAGTTGTAAGAATACTTTATGTATTCGTAAAACATAGTTTTGTGATTAAAATGTCTACAAAACGTGTTTTAATCATCGAAATGGAGTTTAGTACCTTTAAGCCCCATCAATTGCAGTGTTTCATGGAATGATCATATCTTCATATATTCACTACATATTGGCACAATTTGCATCAAAGTTAGATGCATAGAAAGCGCTATTACTGAAAAGCAAAATCTAACTTATTCATGAATCTAACATCAATCTAATTAGGTTTCATGAGTCTAACATTCAAAGGGGAATATTAAGGCGTGGAGGTGTTATGCATAATGCTAAATTCTAATAAGTAATTATTTTTTTCAATTAGGAAAATCGTTACATATATGTGCTTATAGATGTTATTTAAAACAAACTAAATACATCATGAATCTAACAAAGGGAGACGATTGATATATATGAAATAGTTGTTTCCCTTTGTTTGAAATCTGCAGATAATTTAAACATTTACATGCGTTGCAACATCATTTACACATCATTACAAACAAGTCAATGCATCAAAATAACAAATTTATAAACCATCAATACATTAACTATATATGCAATACTAAGTATAACTACTAAGTAAATAAACCAGATTAGATTCATGTTAGATTCATGAAAAAAGTAAGATTTTGCTTTTCAGTAATTACTCATTGAAAGTCTGGATTTCTCAAACAAACATGTACATGATCAATTCATACTTCTGAAAAACTGACCAGACCTGAATAACAAATCTTGACCAGGGTCCGAAATTACAACCAATACTTACACTCTGCACTCAGCACTCAAATATTGAAAATCCTTCTTTTGAGGTTCAAAGCAACTATTTTAGAGAATGAGAAGTTGAAGTTATGTTGAATAGGTGATAAATATTATCATTTGCTTGTTTCCAGTTCAAATTAGTGTATTTGTAAGCTATATGTGTAATTTATCAGTCTGAGTACAGAGTGTGGTACTCAGATTCAACAATTACATTTTTATCTCATAATTACAAAATGTAGTATGTAATTGCATAGCCAATGTATCAAATGCTATTTTCAACATTCAAGTAATAATTCTATACAGTCTTCTCAATTGTATTTGCAATCTAGAACAAATAATAACTAATTATATAACATTTTCAATATTTGAGCGCTGAGTGCAGAGTTGTAATTTCGGGCCCAGGTCCGACACCAACATTTGATATTTGAAATCACCGGCACAAATCTCAAGCATATACATACACTCAATGTGGATGTGACATAGACCATTGAAGAGGGAGGAAAATAAACATGGCCACTATTTCAAATAATAACAGCCTGAAACTGACAGATAAACAAAATCATAGATGCCATATTTTCCCGAAGCCTATGCAGGAGATTGGAGATGAAAATGCCGGAGATTTCAATGAAATGCAGGAGATTTTTCTTGCCCAAACTTTAAACTTAATTAAATGAAGTTCATATGCAGTTTTCACTTATTTTACTTGAAGGACATTACCATGCATGCTTCATAAAGCTATTTAAATTAATATTTGTTATCATTTTCATCATGCAAACCAAAAATGCCAAAATATTCCACGAAATGCAGGAGATTTGATCAATTTGCTGAAAATTATGCGGGAGTGAAGTCTCAAATGCAGGAGACTCCTGCATGATGCAGGAGATCTGGCATGTATGTAAATCTTAATGTACGCATTAAGCCAACGTATTCTGTTGTATTCAGGTTCATTCTATTTTTAATATAATATACTAGCTATACTTAGCCTCAGATTTGAATATTAAGTTTGACTGATTATGTAAAGGTGTTATAACATTCACTCTCACCACTTGATATTCCCGATATTCAGTATATAATTTGTCTGTATGCGCAGTTTATTAACATGTGTAATTGTATGAGTGCGTGTGTGCGTGCGGGCGTGCGTGCGTGAGTGCGTGTGTAGACGGAATGTGCGTGAATGTATGTATGTGTGTGTGTCTATGTTTTGCATGAGTATTTAGATTTGTTATATATATCTATATATATGTATGTTGTAATTGTAAATACGAACCATGGGCATAATGCCTTAATTTCGGAAAATAAACTGTATAAACTGTAAAGTATTGATGTCAATCTAAACCTGAATTCAACTGTATTATTTATATTTCTGTATAACTATAAGTAGACAGACATTTCAAGTCACTGTCATTTAAAGGGACTCAACACCAGTTGGTAAATTGCAAAATTTATCAAAAAGTTATCTTAAAATTGCATAATAGTGGCTTGACCAACCTGATATATTTATATAAGAATCTGGATTTATTCAGCTAGAAGAAAAAAAAATCGCACAATGTTGGTTTATTACCTTTCAACCCCAAAATTCTATTGCATGACTATAAATATATAATTTTAAAACGTTTGAGTGTATAAATGGTCCCTTTAAGTATGTTAACTGCTTCTACACTGTCGGACGGATTGTTTACAGCTCTGAATGAACAATCAATTTCAGCTTTCCAGAAGTATGTTAATTGTTCAGTTTTAATACTATAAAGTAAAACATGAGTATTGATTGTAACATAGACAACTAACTCAAGGTCATACACACAAGTATGGGTGCACTGTATCAGTTTATATATAAATAAGAAACAAAAAATATTCAAAATGACATAATATTGACTGGTGCATAAATACAGTAGATCAGTGATGATATAAATATATTGCTATTACAACAAATAAAGCTGCGACTATGAAGTATATGTTGATCTGTGTACCAAACAGTAGTATAGATAACATCGTAGATGTGAGCATAGCACCAGATATAATAAATAACCGCGTTAGATTACTTCCGTGTTTCATCACTACAGACATGATCAATCCATTGGACGCCTGAAATAGACACACACACTAAATAGTTTTTTGTTGTTGAAAATATTCTAAAAACTGATCCAACATGATGTCATCAGACCAAAGTACGATCAAAAGACGTCAAAGAGAGTATTACTGGATACATCAATTGCACACACTCCACCCAGTAAGGATCAATATCTTTGAATAGGATGGAAACACCCCTGCAGCTACCCTTCTCTAGTTTTTTGTTGTTGTTTTTTTTTAAATAGAATTATGCCAAGCATAGCCTTTATTTGCTTCATTTCTACTGAAACATGGCAGGCATAAATAATTATATGTACTTCTACCCCGATTTGAACCCGGGTCGCCAGATTAGACGGCAAGCGTACTAATCACTGGGCTACGGTGGCACAAATGTGGTGGTCACTTCAGTGCTAAGCGCTGTAGCCTTTGAAATTTAGGGTAGGAACCTACTGGGTATACAATTTTCAAATATATAATCTCCTAGTCAAGAGGCTTAGTCTCGATAGATCGCAGTGTGGTGGCTGCTCTAATAAGTACGACATCCTGACCGAGAGCTAGGTCGTCTACGGATGATTTCACATAGCTGCTTTCGTATGTGATGGATCTCGTCTATGGCCCATGGTAGCTAGTAGTCTGCCAATCTGCGAAGAGGCCCGTTGCTGCGGCTGAACCACCGTGTGCAAGCACGTGTCTATCGTTGCCTTCCGTGGGCAACCACGCACAGAGTATTGTCGGTGTGACTGTTTTGGGTGGGATTCTGACTTGGATAGCTATTGTACCAGGCATTATTAAAAGCAACAGTATGTGGCTTGTCTGTCTGTGAGGCAAATAAGTTGTTCAAATTATTAGAGATCTCCTTTATATATACTTCACTATTTACACAGACTATAATTTGAGTTAAAGTATTTACACAGACTATAATTTGAGTTAAAGTGTACAGAGCTATATCGGAAGATATTTTTTAAAAAAGTTTCAAAAACTGAAAACCAATTATGCTTTCATATCCATTAGATCATTTTTCGCTTCAGTTTTAACAGAATTTCTTTCTGTGATTTATTGCACATGCAAACTTTCCATTTTCATACGAAAGTTTTCTAGAACACCCTATGAAACTATAAGAATCGTCTTTCTTTCGACGATTAAAACAAAGTACAGGGAACCCATCCAAAGTTTTAGTATGCAATTAAGGTAGTCTAGTATCATACTTAAAGCGATGCAAGTAATTCTTTTGACATTGAATGACTGTTAGAATATAGCTCTATACACTTTAAGCAAGAATGCCTGGTGTTTACTTTTATTATTTGCCATATCACGAGATATGGACATGACAGAATCACGTGACCTAAGTGGAATTGTAACAGAATATATATAGGAATCTGGTATTTACCTGAGTTGAGATGATCAACCAAGTGTACATTGAGAATCCTTTAAAGAATGTATCTTGTTGTCGGGTGTAAGAATGACTCTGCCATAGCAATGTTCCAGTATTCATTATAACACCATACATATACAACAGAATATTCTGTAGATGTAGAGATGTCTGAAATAAACAACAAACTATTCAACATACAAATAACTTGGGAATTATAAAACAACCTGACACATGGGCGGTCGTAAGGAACAATTACTTGTTTTATAACATTCAGGTCTTTTTTAGATGATCAAAAGCAACTCAAATAAGCTACAAAATTAATCAACCAAAAGTAGCAACAGCCAAACAGCCAAATTTATTATATTTTTCTCAATATTGTATATTGACCATTGTAGCTCCTACTACATGTTCAAATTTTATATGATTTTTTAATGCCCAGAAAATATTGAAGTTATGATATATTGAGGGGATAATCTTTTGAAACACGCAACAATCAATTCCAAATTGAGCAGACTTGTAAGTATGTAGGTATTGCCAACCTTCAAGCATGTGATTGGGACAAACATAGCTACCATTTTTATGTAGCAAGGACGAGTATTACAAAGTACAAGTGTGCAATAATAATTATTATATACAAAATGTAGTAAGTTACCTTTGAGTTAATCACCATATCTTAAATAGTCTATGAACAATTCTTCAATTATATAAGGTGAGTGATTCACCTTACCAGTACTGTATCTTAGCCAATACATTTATTGTACTAACTTGCCTTTTCACAAGGAGTCAACATTGTCACATATTCATGGACGAGTACGACCAACTGCCTCTCCGAATGCCAGCGTAATAACCACAGTCAGCAAGTTTGCAAGTCTGCACATGCCGAACAATTATCGATACATGCAAGCATGCCCACTTCAGATAAATTTAAACAAGCAAGGGTGCAGAAACAATCACCAAGAAAATGTACAATATGAATAAGCCTGAAAGCATGTGGTAAAAATAAGCTAAGCTTGCAAGCATGAGATAAAAATTAGCTAAGCTTGCAAGCATGAGGTAAGAATAAGCTAAGCTTGAAAGTATGAGGTAAGAATATGCTAAGTTTGCAAGCATGTGGTAAGAATAAGTTAAGTTTGCAAGCATGTGGTAAGAATAAGCTAAGATTACAAGCATGAAGAAAGAATAAGCTAAGATTACAAACATGAAGTAAGAATAAGCTAATATTGCAAGAATGAGGAAATAATAAGCTAAGCTTGCAAACATGTGGTAAGAATAAGCTAAGCTGGCAAGCATGTGATGTGAATTAGCTTGCAAGCAACAATAGCAAAGTCAGCATATACAGGTCATCTTTTGCAGCAATAATGAACATGTATAATATATATTGCCCATAATATGAAGTGAGGACTTGCAGTAGAGTACTTACAGAGATATTTCCTTTAAATAAATACTCTGAATATACGGCAGCGAGACCAGAAACTGAACAATATGTTAACATCATCATCAACCCTGATATTGTTATAAATATTTGAAATGGTTGCCCTTCAACATTTTTGTTTCTATATCCACCATAACTGTAAGATATAAATGTTAATGCTACAACTAAACACATCATCTACGTATCGCTGGCTTAGAACAAGAAGGTCGTAACTACCAAATCGATATATAGAGAAAACAAGAGAAACTGTCTGTAATTTACTCTTTACTAATGGGAAAACACTTTTTAAAACTTCATTTTGGTCAACATGACAATTTCAGATTTTCATGAAAAAAATGCACATAAGAAGCGCCTTGTGAAGCAGATTTCAAATATGTACAAGTCTCATAAGGTCGTAAGAGGTAGTTAAGACCTTCTGGTTCTAAGCAATCGATATCTTTAATATCCAAATGAGATTTCATAAGTTCTTTCCAAATAGGGCAATTTTTGTACTGAAAAGATAAACTAAGGGAGTAAACTCTTCTCTCCAATTAGGGCAATTATTGAACTGAAAAGATAAACTAAGGGAGTAAACTCTTCTCTCCAATGGGGCAATTTCTGCACTGAAAAGATAAACTAAGGGAGTAAACTCTTCTCTCCAATGGGGCAATTTTTGTACTGAAAAGATAAACTAAGGGAGTAAACTCTTGACTCTTGATCCAGAGGCTATATAAACAATTGGAGAGAACTTTTTGACTTTCTCCTGTGAATATATAAAAGTCAATTTCAAAATTTGCAGGTTTGTAGTACACACAATTTCCTAATTATCAAAAAAGTGATTTGTATTTTGGTTTGGGGTGGCGAGGTATATAAGCAGGTACTGTATTGAGTACCAAAGACACAAAACTATGAGAAAGGGACATGGATAAAACATTTATTTTCTGGCTAATTGATTGTATGCTTTTGTGTATGTTATATTTTCTGATTATTATATCTACACCATCAAGAAGTAAATGAAATGTATGTATCATAACATAGTTAACATGAAATACTTTTAATGTATGAACTAGAGTACTAGGACATTCATTTTTTCTCAGTTAAAGGCAGTAAAACTTAAGTATAAGAATTTTCTGATGACAGATCATTTAGTTTTGCAGTGTCAGGGCTTTCACTAGGCTTCAAAAAGGAAGAGTCAAAATGACTCCTGACCTCAATTTTCAAAAGTCATCAAACTTTTGCAAGAAAACTTGCACTATATTAAGTATTATAGTAAAGTTGACTCTTAGGCTTAAGTTTTCAAGAGTCAAAATAGGCACTTTTGTCAAATTCAGGAGTCAAAATACAGTTCCAAGAGTCAAATGAAAGCCCTGAGTGTTGCTATAAATACAGCACATATAGCATTACATAGTAAATGTTCTAATGTGATCTCTCATATACTTGTATAAGTTACTCAACCAGGACAGGAAAACCTGCAAATTTTGAAATTGACTGAAAAACAAGAGGGTCAAGAAGGCCCTTAATTGCTCACCTTTTTCAACTCAGATGACCAAATTTCTAGCTTGAGAGATGTTTGTAAAACACATACGCCCCCATGGCAGGCAAATAGTCAAAAATAGTAAAGGTCACAGTGACCTTGACCTTGGACTTACTGACCTCAAAATCAATAGGGGTTTTCTACTGTTGCTGACTATGATTAAAAAAATAGCATCAAAATGGTAACTACTGGTATGACCACTGGCTTTTACTTGAATTGAACCTATGACCTTGGTTTTGATCCCGGATGACCCCACCTCACAAGGGATCCAGATTTTGTACAGATGTCATTGTGACCCAAGTTTCATAAGTATAGGCAAAAATTGTAATCTGGAGTGTGTTCATAAGCAACTGTTGATGGCTGGATAACAGACAAAGAGCAATCACAAAAGTTTCCACTGTGGAACAGGGGCCTTATTCACCAACGTTGTAAGTCTAAAACTCAGACTTAAGACTTAAAATTGCCATTATTCATAAACACTGGCATTTGTTTGAAATTAGGTTTAACCATGTGAAATTTTATCGGACTATTGGTTGTTAACCACTGAATATATGTTTACCATATTATATCAAAATCTGTACATTTATAACAACATGAGAGCGAATAGAACATTTGACAATGTAAAGTCTAAATCTATGTTTTAGACTTACAACGTTGGTGAATAAGGCTCCAGGTAAAGTAAACTAATACAGGAAAGAATTCTATTCTATATTCTAATACAATAAATAAAATAAAATACATAAAATAATAAATACATCAATATATTTCTACCCTAGTACAGTGGTACTCGGTTATAACAAAATCCTAGGGACAATGTATATTAACATGTGTGTTATAACGAAATCCTAGGGACAATGTATATTAACATGAGTACAAATACATGTGCAGCTTGTTCTTGAAACAATATTGTGTTTGAAGAACAAAATCCATATGAGTATATTGTGCTGAGCAATAATTTGTTAAAATAAGCTGATATATGTTGGTTATGAGTGAGTCTTATTAAATGTCTTACTTTTTTATGTAAAATCTATACTCTGTGCAAAATTATGCATGATATGAACTGTTTGATATGATCTCCTAAAATAACATGTCCACATATTTGGGAGGTTCTAAGCACTAGTCAGATATTGAATCATTCAAACAATGTAGTTTTGATGTTATCATATTTCACCATCAGTCTCTTGTGGGGAGCCCCTCTGGACCACTGGTCAATTTCTCTGAGCATGACCCACATGCTCCATTCCACCATCATGGTGTAAAATGGTACCTGTGACGGAAGTGTCTATTCATGGGCACTGCAGATCAATGTTGGATGCCACAACATGAAATAGTCTCTCCAGGGAGACACGGGTGTAGGTTTCCATAGGTAGCCTAATGACCAAAGGGTGCTTGAGTGGCCTAACAGCTGAAAAGAGCACTGGAAAATAGTAACTTAACTTTTTTTCTTCAATATTGTGTTTTCAGTTGTAATTACATTTCACAATATTGATTACCTTATCAATTCAACAAATTTTATGGGTAAACTTATTCATTTTTTCAGTAAATAAAATAACGAATGCCCGATGCGCATACACATAACACCTTATAACAATTGTAAGCACAAACTTTTTTCACCCAATTTCCCACATTTGTTATAACCAAGCAAAAAATGCACACAAACTACACCAATGGGACCAAGAAATCATTATGTTATAACTGATTTTTCATTATATCCGATTTCGTTATAAGCGAGTGGTATTTCATTGAAGTAAAGAAGGGACACAATCGAGGAATATTTTTTCTTATGCTATAACCGAGTTTTCATTGTATCCGATTTGGTTATAAGTAAGTTCCACTGTACAACCTATTTTGGGCTACCGGTATGTATAATTTTCTGTATGGAATAATTGTCAAAAAGATGCCTACCTTACATTAGATATGTTTTTTGTTTGTTTTTGATATCATTTAAAATCGTTAATTGATATACTCTTCCAAATATGCAATAGTCACGTGATAAATGAAAACCCTCAATGCAAAACACGTAAGAACTGATTGCATTTTTGATGGCTTTAAGTATATTTTTCAAATAATATTTTTGCAATCATTGGGTATTTTTGCTCTTATTCTTTTATATATTTTTTTATAATGGACCTAGGTGTATGATATATTTCACATGAAAAATTATAAAGGGCAGCTGGATTCTGGAAATGCCCAAAATAGGTTTTGGAAAGATATAAATAAAGCAAACAATAACTAACTGCACAGTACTTCCCATATATACCAGACAAGGACCGCATATAGTGAACATAACTTACAGAGAGTGATTCTTTGAGTACAAGTTCAGTATGTACAGCAGCTAGACTGGACAGTAAGTTCATTACAGCCATCACTACTAGGCCATACACAGTTATATACACATGTTGTATATTGTCCTCCTCTTGTAAACCACCATAACTGATTCATATAATATACTCCGTTAATATGTCACCCTCATAACTGATTCATATAATATACTCAGTTATTATGTCACCCTCATAACTGATTCATATAATATACTCAGTTAATATGTCACCCTCATAACTGTTTCATATAATATACTCAGTAAATATATCACCAGCATAACTGATTCATATAATATACTCAGTTAATATATCACCACCATAACTGATTCATATAATATACTCAGTTAATATATCACCAGCATAACTGTTTCATATAATATACTCAGTAAATATATCACCACCATAACTGATTCATATAATATACTCAGTTAATATATCACCACCTTAACTGATTCATATAATATACACAGTAAATATATCACCACCATAACTGTTTCACATAATATACACAGTTAATATATCACCAACATAACTGATTCATATAATATACTCAGTTAATATATCACCAGCATAACTGATTCATATAATATACTCAGTTAATATATCACCAGCATAACTGTTTCATATAATATACTCAGTTAATATATCACCCCCATAACTGATTCATATAATATACTCAGTTAATATATCACCACTACCATAACTGATTCATATAATATACTCAGTTAATATATCACCACTACCATAACTGATTCATATAATATACTCAATTAATATATCACCACTACCATAACTGATTCATATAATATACTCAGTTAATATATCACCCCCATAACTGATTCATATAATATACTCAGTTAATATATCACCACTACCATAACTGATTCATATAATATACTCAGTTAATATATCACCACCATAACTGATTCATATAATATACTCAGTTAATATATCACCACCATGACTGATTCATATAATATACTCAGTTAATATATCACCAGCATAACTGATTTATATAATATACTCAGTTAATATATCACCACCATAACTGATTTATATAATATACTCAGTTAATATATCACCAGCATAACTGTTTCATATAATATACTCCGTTAACATACTCCATTAACATACTTCGTAAATATACTCCGTTAATATACTCCGTTAATTTACTCAATTTATATACTCAGTTTATATATCACCACCATAACTGGTTCATATAATATACTCAGTAAATACATCAGTACCACCATAACTGATTCATATAATATACTCAGTTAATATATCACCAGCATAACTGATTCATATAATGTACTCAGTTAATATATCACCAGCATAACTGATTTATATAATATACTCAGTTAATATATCACCACCATGACTGATTCATATAATATACTCAGTTAATATATCACCAGCATAACTGATTTATATAATATACTCAGTTAATATATCACTACCATGACTGATTCATATAATATACTCAGTTAATACATCACCACCATAACTGATTCATATAATATACTCAGTTAATATATCACCACCATGACTGATTCATATAATATACTCAGTTAATATATCACCACCATAACTGATTCATATAATGTACTCAGTTAATATATCACCACCATAACTGATTCATATAATATACTCAGTTTATATATCACCACCATGACTGGTTCATATAATATACTCAGTAAATATATCACCACCATGACTGATTCATATAATGTACTCAGTAAATATATCACCACCATGACTGATTCATATAATGTACTCAGTAAATATATCACCACCATAACTGATTCATATAATATACTCAGTTAATATATCACCACCATGACTGATTCATATAATATACTCAGTAAATAATCAATGGAGGCTCACATGGAAGATTGGATAACCAAATGTGTAGCCACCTTCAATAAAGTCCTCACTCACTTACTCACTCACTCACTCACTCACTCACTCACTCACTCACTCACTCACTCACTCAGTAATTCAAAATAACAAGCACAACCATATCCTGAGACAAAGAAGTTGTGATGCAAATACTTTCCCAAGGATGTTTGAGGCCGATATTTCTTCAACAATGTGCTTATTTTTTTTTTAATTTTCACACAGAAAAGTGCCTCAGTGTCGCTCTGTGAGGCTACGGACCTGACCACAAGTCACTCCATGTAACTTCATCATGGGGATAGTTTCCTTATCATCCCACGGATCGAGGAAGTCCTGCCTACACTTTACATATAATATTTATATCAGTAAAATACATGCTTACAACATACATATGAGCCGCGATCTGAGAAAAGGGCCCTTAATGAATTTTTTTCGATTTTCGTTTTTTTGCATTTTCCGAAGAATCTATCTTTCCTGTGTACAAGAAAGAAAATTTTTTGTCAAAATTTCAAATATTAACAATTTTATGACATTTTAAAGGAACCAATGACATGAACATTTTTGGCAAAAAACGGGTATCTCAACATGGACATATTTTGGTACCGTTTGGTGTTTAAGTGGCATTTTCACACTGCTGTTAATCTGCTCGGATTGAATTTATCATTTGAATAATGATTCGCATTTGTTAGGAGTAACATGTGTGTGTATAAATTATGTCTTTATCTTATTTTTTGTTGCCATAGCAACCATTTATTCAATTACTAAAATATGAAAATTCTCCGGTTTACTACTAATTATGATCAGGAAAATATTACAACTGCAATATATGGGCTTTGTATTAAATAAATGCAGTTTGGAGCAGAACAATAATACTGAAGTTATTTTATTTCAGGGTATGTATGATTGTTAAATAGGTCCCCAACCGATTTTCAAACGGGGCCTATCGGTTTGCCCTCCGTCGGTCAGACAGTTCGTTAGTCAGTTCTTCTTCAAAAATCTGGATCCTGACAAAACTAAAACGTCTTTCAAGTTATGTTTAGCAAATTTGATATGTGGATAAGGGGCAATAAAGAGAATTATGCAAGTCTATTTTTATTGTGTCTGAAATTGTGGTTGCTATGGAGACCGAAATAGTAAAAATATGTAAAAAAATACTGGACCCTGAAATTACTCATACAGTTTCCAAGCTCGATTTATGAAACCTGGCATGTAGGTAGGTGACAATAAGAAGAGTATGAACATCTGAAAATAAATTCATTTTAACAAAGAATGGGTTGCTATGGATACCGCAATATTGAAAATACTTCAAAATCTGGAATTCTGTCATAACTCAAATAATTTCAAATGTATGTGTATGAAATTTTGTATATGGAATTTGAAGGGAAAAACGTATAATGATAACATTTACGCTTGAATATTGTCATATTCTGACAAATATAGCGGTTGTCATGGCAACATAGATGTAAAATATAATACAAACGGTCGTAGATTCAAACATGTAGGCCTCTGTCTTGCTTGCATTTTTTTTAGTGGCGTGTTTATGTTAAACGTCATGTTCTTCATTGTCTGGTTTTCTCAAATTGTCTTACTTATATAAACAAATTCCGGCATACGATGATATATGATGGCAAATGGATTCCGAAATTATTGATATTTATTTCATAACATTATTAATGGCAGCACGGTTCCAAAAATATATTACGCTAGGATTAACATAAAAATATTGACTTTTCAATACTACATTTCTATGAAATGAAGATATTTGATGTTTTGATATGTTATTCAAAAATGTACTTCAAGAGACTGCTAACTCATTACATTGCTATTAATCACCCATAATAATTAATGGTTTTGTGGTCTGTCGATTCCAAAATTCCTCCATTTTTGTTTATGTCTGACTTAGTTTAACACCCAAAAGTCGTATTGTCTTGACTATCTGTCACTAAAGTTCGGATGCTGTAAATGCCAATCAGTATGTTCATATTACAGGCTTTATATCGAAATTAATAACAACATTGTAGTTAGCAGATTCCAATAAAAAGGTTTTCCGTTTACAATTTTAGTGTTTTATCCCAAAATATCGTATTTCACACATGTTACTCTCTTTATACTGAAATGTTTTGATGTATTAAGCAAATTGTTACCGCCAACCTAACACAGTAAGTTATTATTAAATGCAATCTTTAATAATTATGTGGTCTTCTGAGTCCAAATTACTTAACTTCATATGTTTATATTTTGTAATGTTTTACCCCAAAAATATCACACAATGAGCAACTTTTTAGAATATATTATTAATGTTTGTGCAGAAGACGACATTTGCCTATTCGTATTGTTTAATTATCAACTAGAACAGTGTGTGGTGTTATGTTTAAACCGAATCCAGAAATCATCAATTCAGTTTATAGTTTGTAACATTTTACCCAAAAACATGGTATCTTCAACAAAAGCTTTGAGTTATCAATTTCTTACTATATAGTATACTACAAGTTATTACAAGCCAATTGCAGTTATTTTTGATAAAATATGATTATGAATAACATTGTGATCAATTAATTCCAAAAATCCTGAGTTTTGTTATTATATTGAACTGTTTTACCCCAAAAGTAGGTCAAGACACGTATCATTTTGAAACTAGATTATAGATATCTTCAGCGGAAAGACATCATGTGACTATCTAAGTGCTTTATTACTAAACAATGTGATTAATGGCATTGTACTAAACCGATCCCAAAAATCACCATTTTAGTTTATAATTTGTACGATTTTACCCCAAAATAGCATATAGTGATCCAAATGGATCATGTTTTATTTGATATATTAAACTTTAACTTACTATAAACTAATTGCAGTAGTTTTAGATATAATACGATTATAAATGTTAATGTGGTCAATCAATTCCAAAAATCCTCACTTTTGTTTAATTTTCAATGTTTTTGCCCCAAAAATGTCTGAAAATAGACAACATTTGAGCCATCAGATTAGCAATATCTTATGCAGGCATACAACATGTGTCCATCATACTGAGTTATAATCAAATAACATAACAAATGGCATTACAGTAAACCGATTCCAAAAATCACCATTTGTGTTTATATTTTGAAGGATTTTACCCCAAAATATCTTATCTTGATCAATAACCGATAATTTCAAATGTTATATAACACTACAAGATACAACACTCATATCGTAGTGGTTTTCAATAAAATACGACTATAAATGAACATGTGGTCAATCGATTCCAAAAATCCTCACTTTTGTTTAATTTTCAATGTTTTTGCCCCAAAAATGTCTGAAAATGGACAACATTTGAGCCATCAGATTAGCAATATCTTATGCAGGCAGACAACATGTGTCCATCATACTGATTTATAATCAAATAACATAACAAAAGGCATTACAGTAAACCGATTCCAAAAATAACCATTTGTGTTTATATTTTGAAGGATTTTACCCCAAAATATCGTATCTTGATCAAAATTTGATAATTTCATAAGCTATATATTACTACAAGATACTATACTCATATTGAGGAGGTTTTCAATAAAATATGACTAAAAATGACCATGTGGTCTCCCGATTCCAAAAATCCTCACTTTTGTTTGTAATTTGTCATGTTTTAACCCAAAAATATAGGCGTTATGTGTTAGTATAGAACTCCATATTGAGAATGTAACAAGGCAACAATTATATGGCAGGATACAACATAAAACAAAATTTTGTGCATTCTTTGCCTTGTTCTGAAATTGGCAGAAAATGATGTCGTAACTTTAAACTCAATTTTCTCAAATTGATGTCAATGTCATTAAGGGCCCTTTTCTCAGATCGCGGCTCATATATCTCTATTTCACAAAAAGTTGTTTTTTTTTGCTCAAGTACATGAACATAAATATATATAATCCGTACATAGAAAGATGCCCTTCTCAAGAAATTCATAAGTATAAGCATCATATCAGGGGTGCATTATCATATGGAATACGCCTTAATTACTAATACTGTAAAATCACCTAGTTTCGATGGGATGAAATTTCATGGTTTTGATAAAAAGACCATTTCGATGGGACGATATAATCCACAAAATTTAACCCCCCACGAAAATTAATGATTTCACATTATACGATAATATAGAAATATAATATTACCTATCACATAGACCAGCCATGGTTAGAAGACCTAAAGCAATCCATTGTGACTTGCTAATTTCACGTTTGATAATCCATTTGTAGAGTAAGGCTGTAGACGCAATCTTCAAGTTGTTTAAAATCTGTTTAAAAACGAAAGAATCAAGATTGAGTTTGCATCTCATAAATGCAAGTACACCACAAACTCACAGATAACATTTTAAAACCTATTGATTTCTCTTAAGTATTTCACACATAAAATGGCAGAATGAAGTAGTAAGAATTTTGATGTAGTACTACGTACATACAGCAAATGCACGGTAAACCTGCAATATACCAATGAAAATGAAGCATAAGTGTCAATATAACTCTTTGACCATCAAAGGGAGTTAATGTGGCAATACTCATTCAATCTTTAATACACAATAATTTGTGTGAAGTTTGGTAAAAATCCATTCAAAGGTTTAGAAGAAATGTCATATTTAAAGGTTTATAATTATGTATGCAGCCAATTGGTACTTTGATACAAATGTTTGAAGAGGATCATGGAAGGATTATTCCAGAAAAATTTGGTCAAAATCCGTTCCATAGATAAGATAGCATTTAAAGAAATTGTTGCCGACTCTGGATATTCAAGCAAGTGTACGGTGAGTACTGATTATGAGTTTAATTAATGATGGCTATCATCATAGCTATATTCTTCATGCAGCTCATACAAACATAATAAACAAGAGATATTTGTTAAAACATGTATACCCGCATGGCAGCCAAATAGTCAGAAATGTGTTCTTGAGTTATTAAACAGAACCAATTTTGTCTACCGACAGATATGTGCAAGCAATTTACGCCTCATTAAAGATGGGAGGCATTATTACCTGAAATGTCGTAGGATCCATCTGTAGTTGCATATATAAAGCCATGTTATTGTTGAATGTATAGAGAACCGCAGGTACAGCAAATGATACTAACATTCTCCAGGGTATATGTGGTAACCGATAGTTACGTTTGATAAATTCTGGAGTATACATCACAACCGATGTCATCAACTGTCAAAACAAAACACATATATTTAGTTTTGAATCGCGGCTTAAATTAGTTGGGGTTTTATTTGCGAAAATATGAGTAAAAATTATTTTAATTTTGCTACGATTGTATTTGTTTCTTAAATCTTTTTATCATTATTATTGCACGCATTACTTAAAAGTGAAAACTAGTGGACATTACAATAGAGCACACAAAGACAGAACATGCCAATTATGTAATATAGAAACAATTGAGGATGAATTTCATGTTCTTATGAACTGTTCTGTCTACCAAAACACTCTGCATAATTGCTAGTATTGAGGTGAAATAATAAATGAGACCAAAATAACAAGAGGGCCCAAAGGGCCCTATGTAGCTCACCAGTTGCACACTGGTCTAGGTATCAATAAAACTTACATTCTGACCATATTTCATTAAGATGGGATCAAACAGTGACCTCTGGAGTGTACAAAAGGTTTTTCTAAGATTTTACCTAGTGTCCTAGTTTTTGACCCCACATAATCCAGTTTCAAACTTGGCCTAGATTTCATGGAGAACAACATTCTGATCAAGTTTCATAAAGATTGGATCAAATTGGTGACCTCTGGAGAGTACACAAGGTTTTTCTAAAATTTGACCTAGTTTTTAGCCCACACGACCCAGTTTCAAACTTGGCCTAGATTTCATGGAGAACAACATTCTGACCAAGTTTCATCAAGATTGGATCAAATCGGTGACCTCTGGAGTGTACACAAGGTTTTTCTGAGATTTGACCTAGTGACCTAGTTTTTGACCCCCCATGACCCAGTTTCGAACTTGGCCTAGATTTCTAAGATCAGATAAAAACTGTTGCCTCTAGAGTGTACAGAAGCGAAGTGTTACTCCTATTTTCACTGTTGATTTCTGGTTTTCCAAGTTCATCCAACTTTGAACAAATTCACATTTGGTCATCTGTCTCATATTTGTATAGCTAGTTTGAGATAGAAAAAAATCGTGTTTTTTTAATATTTCTGAAAATCTGTTCATCACATTTTGGTAAACAATTACACAGAACTACAAAAACTTCCTACCTACTCCCAATTCGAATTTCATAATTTTTGTCACCTATTAAAAGACATTTATTCGTTATTATATATTGAAATTACATGCACATGGACAGTTTAACGCAGGGAGGCAATCTGGTATTCCATTGATGATTTATTATAAATTATTTAACCGTTACAATCCGTGATCGACATTATTAACATTGCTGTTATGAAGACGAGACTTAGAAGGCCCGTATGATTCAGGTTATTTAGGGGTGTCGCTTGTAAACAATGTACAGCAATAGCATGTACTCGTCAGATTCACAGGCGGGCCTCGCGTGTGTTATATTAAGTAGGTTGCAAATATGCAAATATACCGGTAGGCATATCACATTACCCTAAAATTGGCTGTTGCATGTATCAAGTCTTCTAACTTGATATTTCATACAAAACTACAAATTCGTTACAAAGAACTTATGAACAAAAGTTTTTTAACTGAATTCTGATGTTGCTGAAATTTCAGTGTGTATTAGGTAGATGTATTTCATTTGTTTGTGTAAAATTTCATACATGTATGTTTAGTAATTACAGAGAAATGTTTAAAAAACACGATTTTTTTCTATCGCAAACTAGCTATAACTACTAAAATTAATACATTCCTTGTTTATACATCTAAATCCCTTTTAAATCGCAGTTAAGTGCATCTTGTGACATGTTTTGACTAGCTTGGCAGGTATGAGTACTGGTATTTTACAATTTAGTCCAAATGGTAAATAAAATTATTCTAATAAATGGTGCAAAGTTTATATACTTATTTTTCCAGTTCCCTTCAGTGCTGTAGTTAATCTTACCTTAGTTAACTCTATCAGTAAGACAACCGATGCAGACGTGTAGGGTAACTCTCCATCCACCTTACTTAGGTTCACCAGGATTGAATAGGAACCATATATGATCACCCTGTAGAAACAAGTAATTAGAAATTGCAAGCAATACAGAAGTCCCCTACCTGGTTTCCAGGTAGTCAATGTTTCAGTTGCCATGGTAACCACAATTTTTGTCTGAATCAAAAAATAATTAGACGTGCATACCAAGTTTCATAAACCTAGCTTGAAAACTGTTTGAGTTATGGCAGGATCCAGATTTTTTGACGGACGGACAGAGATCAAACCTATAATCCCCTTAGGTTGAAAACCAGTAGGGGCCTAATAATATACACATACATATGTTCATGGGATGATCAAAATGTAATGAGACAAATAAAGGGATTATTAGGCGAAAGAAACTCTATTACATCAAGCTGAGATCAGAAAAGCATTAGATGCGCTGTTAATTTTGAGTGTCGCTCGTTTGACAGACGTCGTATACTAGAGCAGTCTTAAGAATGAAAAAGATTGAACAATTATTTAACATTTCCTTGATATTTTATAACAACTGAATAGCTTTTGGTCAAATGAACTTCGTTCTAAATAAATGCAGAATTATTAGTGAATCTATCTGATAGTTTTAGAGACATAAGCAGTTTTTCGAATAGTTAACAATTTACGTACGCGATGTCATTGAAGTCGTTAATGTGCAGTGAGTCACTGTACCCAAGATTGCAAAATAATGGATATCTCTGCCAGTAATGGATGAAAATTTATGAAACTCCGCAGACAGAGAGAGGATGCATAATTTTGAAGCAACACCTTTTAACAAGTACCCATTTCAGAAGTACATGGGGTTCACTGTCATACATTCTTACAAAAAAATCAGTCACATTTATTGAAAAATGAATGAGTTATAAGGGCTTAAGGTAGGTTCCCGTGTTTTTGGGGGAACCCTGTTGTTGAACTTCCAGGACTTCTCCATCATAACATGAAAAGATTGTTCATGACTTCTAGAGCCTGTTTGTTGTAATAGACTGAAACAGTGTGAAGCCTAACATGACTATAACAAGTGTTCAATCATCACATTCACACATCAATTCTGACTCCCCGGGGGTGACAGGTAACAGACATGTAGAATTATATCACAAACAATACAACTTGATATATAGTTCAATTTTGAACCCCGAGCCATGAACTTTCAGACGAGTCTATTTGGGCGGGTAACCAGTGATTTATTCAATAGTCATTATTTAAAGATATGCTAACTACTACTGTGTGTAATTTATCGATGTACAGTTTATCGGTAAATGGATTAAACTTTAAAAGTGCAGTCACGGCTCAATGCTCGAAATCAAACTATACAAGTGTTATATAAAACTCTATTATACTTACTCTAATGTTAACATCACTACCCATAATGTTGTGTGTTTATTGGCACTGGTGTCAGTAGTTACATGATAGGGTAGTTGTCCATCCTTACTTTGGTACATGCCCTCATCCTACAATACATATAATTCATGTAGTCCATAACTTGCAAACATTTGACTTGTACATGTAGTCCATAAACTGCTAACATTTGAATTGAACATGTAGTCCATAAGCTGCTTACATTTTTCTTGTACATGTAGTCCATATATAAGCTGCTAACATTTTACTTGTTCGTGTAGTCCATATATAAGCTGCTTACATTTTACTTGTACATGTAGTCCATAACCTGCTAACATTTGACTTGTACATGTAGTCCATAAACTGCTAACATTTTACTTGTACATGTTGTCAATAAATTGCTTACATTTTACTTGTACATGTTGTCAATAAATTGCTTACATTTTACTTGTACATGTTGTCAATAAACTGCTAACATTTGACTTGTACATGTAGTCCATAACCTGCTAACATTTTACTTGTACATGTAGTCCATAAACTGCTAACATTTTACCTGTACATGTAGTCCATAAATTACTAACATTTGACTTGTACATGTAGTTCATAAACTGCTAACATTTGACTTGTACATTTAGTTCATAAACTGCTAACATTTGACTTGAACATGTAGTCCATAAACTGCTAACATTTTACCTGTACATGTAGTCCATAACCTGCTAACATTTGACTTGCACATTTAGTCCATAAACTGCTAACATTTGACTTGTACATGTAGTTCATAAACTGCTAACATTTTACCTGTACATGTAGTCCATAAACTGCTAACATTTTACTTGTACATGTAGTCCATAACCTGCTAACATTTTACCTGTACATGTAGTCCATAAACTGCTAACATTTTACTTGTACATGTAGTCCATAAACTGCTAACATGTTACTTGTACATGTAGTCTATAAACTGCTAACATTTGACTTGTACATGTAGTCCATAAACTGCTAACATTTTACTTGTACATGTAGTCCATAAACTGCTAACATTTGACTTGTACATGTAGTCCATAAACTGCTAACATTTGACTTGTACATGTAGTCTATAAACTGCTAACATTTTACTTGGACATGTAGTCCATAAACTGCTAACATTTTACTTGTACATGTAGTCCATAAACTGCTAACATTTGACTTGTACATGTAGTCCATAAACTGCTAACATTTGACTTGTACATGTAGTCTATAAACTGCTAACATTTTACTTGGACATGTAGTCCATAAACTGCTAACATTTGACTTGTACATGTAGTCCATAAACTGCTAACATTTTACTTGTACATGTAGTCCATAAACTGCTAACATTTGACTTGTACATGTAGTCTATAAACTGCTAACATTTGACTTGTACATGTAGTCTATAAACTGCTAACATTTTACTTGGACATGTAGTCCATAAACTGCTAACATTTTACTAACATCATCATTGAACCGAATAACTTAAGTATGTATAGTTCGATTTCGAGCATTGAGCCGTGACTGCACTTTTAAAGTTTAATCAATTCGCCGATAAAGCTTGTTACGGTATTGACTAACTGTTTAAAATTGCCAATTGATAAATTACACATATTCAGTAACTATCATATCTTTAAACCATGACTATTGAAATCAATAAATCACGGGTTACCCGCCCAAATAGAATCGTCTTTAGAAAAGGTCATGGCTCAGGGTTCAAAATTGAGCTATATTTTAAAATTCTTTAAAAAAATAAAATCACTCACTGACATTGTAGCTTTATTTCTTGAATTATCCATTGATGTCAACTCAAATTAAAACGCTATAACTATTTAGTAAACCTAGTTTGTACTGTTATGTATAGTGTGCAGAGATTAATGACCGCAGTAAATTAATCAATTCTAATAGATTACTGTGTGATTTCTGAATATATAAGTGAAATCATTATGATGAGACACTATATAATGTTTAATGAAGTTTTGATCAGCAGCTGGTACAAGGTTGTGACACAGTCAGAGATGGGGTTAAAGCAAGGCTGTGATTCAAATTGCATTTTACATGAATGTAAGTAAGTAAAGTATCTATATTTATGTGCAATACATGTATTACAAAAATGTTTAATATTAAAAAACATAAAAGTACTATACATGGAATCATTAATCATTAAGTAATATTTACAAAAAAATGTAAGGGTATGTAAACAGGGCCAAATCAACAATCAGGAACATTTGATATGGCCGAACAATTTCGCAAAACGAGAGGCTTTGAATGAAATTGGTTCAAAATCAACTCAAAACGAAAATCTATAAGAGTAAATTTAATTTTCCATAACTAAGCCAGTTCTTGAAATATTTCATCAAATAACTTTTTTTTTGGTCAGAAGCCAATGCTCTTGCTGCAGTGATTTATCCAGTCATTTTCGGATAGATAAGGAAACAATGTAATGTCTGATGATTTATTTATACACTTATATATATAATTATTTAAATTGCAAACTGTATTGAGGTGGAAACCTACCAGAGCTATACTTCTACAGGTATTTGCAACGGCCACAGAAAATAGTTTCTTAGAATAAACAAGATGTGACCCTATTATGAATAGTTAAGTATTCAATAGCAATGTGTAACAGAAAAAGTTGATTGAGTGAAATCAACAATACCAACACATTCAATGCATTCATCAACAAATTGATCAATATATCTCTGGCTTAGAATGAGTAGGTCGTAACTACTACTTACACAACTGTTTCTTTGTTTAACCCAGGTTCAACTTTATAACCCACATGAACAACCCGTCAGTAGGTTGTTCATCTAACTTACTAACCCGCGCAAGTCCACAAGCTGTTCATGTCAACTTACTAACCCGCTATCGTGCGCTAGTTGTTCAAACCCGTGTGAGTGTAGAACTACACGAGGTGACATATATAAACATCTGTATGGTAGATGTTTACATAAAGGCTAAAAAAATATGGTATAGATAAACCATGTTTTTTGAGCCGTGACTAATTCATGCAGGGAGGTTTATTTGCCCTCAAAGGGACGTATAGGTATAGGGCATGCATTAAGACTTAAGGTGATTCACCTGTGTTGGATTTTTCTGTACAAGCTATATAAACCTGCTATATTTATATAAAAAAAACATTTACAACAATCATTCTTGAAAATCCCAACAGTTTTGCTCGGCTAGTTTTTAAGGTATTCTTGGATTTTGGGGACAACCCCTAAAAAAATTAAAATTGTAAAATACTGAAAAAGTTTTGATTCAATCCTCTTAAAATTTGGTATACATAAAAATTTTGTATATATGAATCAAACAGTAAATTTTATGTGATACTGTGCGAGTTATGTTATTTTTAAAATAATATTTTAAAATATGTAAACTTTCGTTTTTGAGTTTAACATGAAAAATTGTTGAACAACATACTGATTTGATGCATGCAACAAGTAGGGTGACAAATATTGAAGATTCATGCAAAAATTTCATGACGATTGATTGGCTTGTTTATTTTAATTGCACTTTAAGTGATTTCAGAAACGCTGAAAACAGATGAGGTGACAACATTAATCAACGTTTTGCATCAGTTGTATTCGTATTTTGCGATTATTCTATTTTCAAAAATAGTGCACGATTCAACGTGCTTACAGATTTAATTCGGGTACTTCTGCGTGAATTAGTTTATATTATTCAGGAATAAATGCAAAAGAACCGTCTACTAAAATTTTGATATGGGCGCATGGAACTACGTTGTAACCAATTCGCTAGATTAGGTGTTTTATATCATTTGGAATAAATCATCCGTAGGGAATGAGCTAAGTGTGATTCTGTATTTTCATTGAAAGTATATAATCGTAATAACTATTCAGTACAATCGCGATTTTAAGACAAGGGAAGATGCTGAAAAATCATTTTAAGCATTTTGTATTATTTGATCTCGGTTGTAAGACGTTCACAATACACCCGAGTTACTGTGGCTGATTGGCTAATAGACAGGGCTGAAAAGTGATATTAATATTAGCCCTCCTTTTAAGCAATCTGATTGGCTAATAGACAGGGCCAAAAGTGATATAGATTTTCAGCTGAAATTATGGAGAATCGATTTTTACTCACTAAAATGTATATAACTTATTTATTAATGACCGGAAACATGTCATATGGGTATTCATTTTCTTAGTTGGATGATTTCCTACAATTAGGCCTATATTTGGATGCAAAAATCTAAAAAAAATGTTTTTCACATTTTTTCGCAGTCTTTATGTTGCTCTAGTTTGATGTGCTAACGTAACATGCAAAGGCAAATTTTAAAATAATTGATACTTATTTAATAAAATTGTCAATAAATGGGTGATTTGATATTAACCCTGTTATTTGTCCTCGGGACAGACGTATTGTCCATATTGTTCTGCGATATTGACATACTATCGAACTGTTTGCTAATATAAGACAGTTAAGGCGTTCCATAGCCATGGATTGGTTACTCTCATTGATCCACACTTTTTGCGTATATTTTGTGATTTTTTATCCTAAAGTAGTCAATTTCGCTCTCCGTATGCAATGAACAACATTACTTATATTTGATTTGGATTCCTGATCTATTTCCTGTCAGTTTGATATGTCGCATGCCATATCTTACAAAAATGTTATCATTTTCAAAAAAAGTTCCCAAATTTCTAAGCGAGGGGTATACATGCCAAACTTCAAAGCATCATAATAAAGTTTACCAAAAAGGAATTTGTTGGGACTTATTTTTTGGGACACTTGGGACTATGTAGGGTAAAAATGATAGAGTTTGATGAATTTTCCCCCAGATCACTCCATTTTGGCCTTATTCTACTGGCCTATGCATGATAACTCATACATGTTTAGTACAATAGTGAATACTTACCAAGAAGTGTAATCAGAGAGGTCTAACATTCATCAAGTCATACTGTAAAATACTTGGGCAACCAGAAAACTGAAAACACGAGATACAAATTTTTAGTTGGTTACATATAACAAAATATCATTAGCTATGTATATAGCTATTGACCGATAATACAGATCTATCGTAAATATATGACTATAACTGATAAAGTTGAACAAAAGTTATTTATCACTTAAAGTGTATACAACTGTATCGGAAGATATTTTTTAAAAATAGTTTCAAAAACTGAAAAGCAATTATGCTTTCATATCCATTAGATCATTTTTCGCATCAGTTTTATCAGAAACTTTCTCTGTGATTTATGGGACATGCGAACTGTCCATTTTCATACGAATGTGTTCTAGAACACCCTATTAAACTATAAGAATCGTCTATATTTCGACGATTGAAGCAAAGTACACGGAACCTATCCAAAGTTTTAATTTGCAATTAAGGTAGTCTAGTATCATACTAAAACGATACACAAGTAATTATTTTGACATTGAATGACTGTTAGAATATAGCTCTATACACTTTAAGGTCCTGCAGATATTATCAGACATAGTTTCTAGAAGTTCCTCCAATAGTTACCAGCACGCAGAAATATTGCAGACAAAGAGGGGCAAATCAGGCAATCAACTTATATGCAATAGCGCGAAAGTCACATACTAAAGTTTTGGTTAGTACATTAACCAATGGTTATCGAAATAGTTCAGGCCCTCAATAGTAAGTGTCAACAAGAAATTAACATAATCATGAAATAGAGCATATACATGACGTTTCCCATATTTCCGGGCTTTCTCATATTTCCGGCACACATCAAAGCTTCATTAACGAGTTATTGTTTTGGAGTAATTTGATAGATTTAACCGTTATAAGTTGATTTCCACCAAAAAATTAACAAGATTTGGACAGAAAAACGAAAAATTTCGAAAAACAATCAGTGTATCTTTTAAAAAAGGGAAACAACTCCCCTCTCCTTGCTCAAACTCTTACTTAGACTGGTTTGTAACCATTTATCAGGATGTCAACATGTTACGGAAGGATAAAACTACAGATTAAGCCCCATGTGAAGTTTGTAAGAATACCAGTCAATGAAAAATACAAAAAAGACCGGAAATACGAGAAAATGTTTGTAAATTCAGATCATGGAGGTCACATGATACGATGTTAAAATTAGACCATGAAAGTTAGATTTTTGTGTTGTCGTTTATTGCATGTTTCGCATAAATGGTTTATCATACTTTTTCCAATTTAACTTATTCAAAAACTTTTTAAAAACATTTTTAAAATCAGTTTTGTCTTTAGATTACCGGAAACAGGAGACAACAGGCTATAGTATAGTGTAATATAGGTTTTGTCGACAAGTTTAATGTAACTCCTAATGGTATGATATATTAGCATGAATGTAAGACTCTATTTATCACAAAACCTTAAAAATGCTTATTATCTAACTTCTGTAATCCTAGACCCAGAGGCTAGGACGACGGCACCGTAATCCTAGCCACTGCCTACTAAATTAGGCTTTATACCTAGTGCTAGCCTAAAACTCGCGGTATCAATATATGCTACGGTATATATCTGAGTTTTATCGCTCTATTCATAGCTCTCCATAGCAAAGTAAATAAACATGGAATTTGCAAACTAAACCACCTATTCTGGATTTTACAGCTTAAATGGTCGTAATAACGCTTATTTCATTCATAACTACAAAAACATCATAAAATATACCTTTACGCAACAAATATAAGAGAAAATGTTTTTCTGATAGCCGCCGTGAATCAATTTCAGTTGAACCCATTTTGGTTATCTAAAGAAGACGCATTTATTTAAAACGAAATAATTAATCTGTACGGAGTATTCGTTATTGACGGACTGTATGACTACTTCATAAGAACTGTTGTAACAGCCCCCGTCTTCCCCCAGTCAGTTTTATCCCCGGGGATAAACCGGGCCGGCCCCGGTTTATCACCCGGGGGAAGAAGAGGCCTAGTCAGTTTTATCCCCTGCCAGTCCTATTCTTCCCCCACACCAGGCCTCTTCTTCACCCACCCAAAGAATTCTGGTGGTTAATTTTATCCTCTGTCTGTGTAAAGTAAACATGATAATGGGGGGGGGGAGAGAAATGGTCTAGTCTATTTTATCCCCCACCTTAGTATAATTAATATGAAGATGGGGGAAAAAATGGCCTAAGATAACCAGAGTAATGGCAATAATGAACCAAATCTTGATCAAACTGTTTTTACAGTTTAGTCACTTCAAGAAACAAATATTTGCCATATTTTCAGGTTGAAACCACATTAATTAAACCAAAAGTTGCATTAAAATCAGTTATACCTTAAATCATACATTGCTTATGTGGGGGAAGAATAGACCTGGTGTGGGGGAAGAAAAGGCCTAGGGGACCTGTCCGTTTTATCCCCTGGGGGATAAACTGGGCGGGGGATAAAACTGACCGTTACACCGGGTTTTAGCAACTTTTTTCGTCTAATAAAAATTCATTTTTCAGTTAGACAGTTATTTTCGAAATTTCAGTAAGTTTGGAAGTGAAACTGGATTTATTTGTGTATCAGTGAGGTTAGTGTTCTAGCAAGTGTTGGTTTTGAATGATAGGAAAGGAATAAATTTATGAAGGCATGTGTGGTGTGCTTTAAATGTTTAGTGATTTTAAACGCTCAGAATCATGCAGTCACCAAACAACGACAAAGAATCGTGTCGAAAATTGCTAAAGATATCAAAGAGCTCCAGTTTAGCACACTAAGGTTAATGAAACATAGTACAACATACCGTGAAGCATAAGTTTTTCTTTTTGAACCATATAATGTGGTCCGTTTATTCAATAAAATAGAAAATCATAATATATATACCGTGAAGCATACGTAGGGTCTAACATTAGCACTATAGCTTTGTACCCAACCTGTTTATCACACAAAATTTCTGTCTGTTCACTTTCAAGAATCAGGAGGTCATTAGCCAATTATGTAGCGGGGAACAACATGAACAATGCACTGGCAACTGTTTTAGTCAGGGTCAAACGCAAACGCTCAGATTGATAATTCGGTTAGTCCACTGGCACCAGAATAGATATGGCCCTAGCCATATATGGCACCAGAACACAAAACTGTGGTTCAAATTATATGTCAAAATAAGTTTTAAGCCAACAAAATCCAAACACAAACTCAAAAACGCAAATTTATTGACAAGGCCGTTCATAATTGTCTATATATTACACAATGTCATACACAATGACATATAATTTGAACCACAGTTTGGTGTTCTGGTGCCAGTGGGTTAGTCTGCCAGACAGAGCACAACGTCGCGAATTTATGTGACAACTAATCATTCTGACGACTTATCAGATGGAAGCGTACAAATTTTGTAATAATTACAATATGAATTTAATTTTTCTTGTATATTACGCATCGAATGATAGCTACGTCAAAATAATAGAACATACGAACACACAATAACTTCTAATTAGCTGATGAATTCCTGGTTCTGTTTACGGTTCACGCTAAAATCAATCTAGCTGTACGGAATAAATTTCTCCCTAACAGTTACTCCCCTTGACTAATGTCAAGGTGAAGAATCCTTAAAAGAAATTGGTTTGCCTGTAAATGGAGATATTTCTTGACAAATATTGAGTTGAATAATGAAATTTAGTTTAAATGGTTGGTAAATGTGCATGTGAAGGATACCAAAGTGAACACCCGGACATGTGTGAAAACGGATAAACCATCATGTTTGAAGGACAAAAGCTTTCTTAGAAGATTCATGACCCCCTTTTTATTGTATTATTGTGAAGCTTAAAGGCCCCTCTTTAAAATGATATATGTGTTCCAGGTGTCCATAGACTAAAAAAAGTTGAAAATTGAGGTCTACTGCGGGCAATTTACATTGAGCTAAAGCATGTAAAGAGCAAATTTATTTGGTGGTTTCTAACCTCAACCAAGCAATAATTATTGAGTGCTTTACACATTGCTATAACAAATCCATTACATGGAGTGGCAGTCGTTTATATATAGGATTAACCTTAAAGGTTTCTGGCAAGCAGTTTGCCCGATTTTGTACAAAATGTATGTGTCCTGTGTGGACAAGCCCATGTCGCACCTTCGCGGGCTGTTTCTGTGAAGACCCACGACTCCAGCGAGGCAAAGAAGTCCAAAGACTTCTTTAAACAGCCGTGGCTGTGGATTGCGTATACATGTATTGGAAACGAAACAAATAGGTCAACAGTTAGACCAAAACGGGTCCTGTATAATGTGCAAGCCCATGATGCATGTGTACGGTTTCTATGAATGTGTGGTTATGACCATATTAGACCTAAATGGACCATGCGGGTACAAGCGTGTGATGCATATGTGCTGCATCTGAAAATCACACACTTAATATGTGATTAAACCCATATTGTACCAAAATGGGGCATATTTTAACAAGCCTTGGTAGCATAAAATTATGCTGTGTCTGTTTTTAGGGGAATATGATATGCAAAATGGAATGATTGAAAGGCAAAATAATGTAGACAAGTAAAAATGGACATATAGAATCTAAGTACATGTACACGTACATGTTTAACACGATTTCATTTCAATTGGGGCACCAGTGGATATATTGAATATCATGATCGTTCGTAAAGTCGGCAACAACAAATGGTCACGTGTTACTATGTTTGATCCACGTTTTGAATCAGCCTTTATTGTTTTACTATCAATATGCGTTACTTTAAGACAATAACAAATCGACCAGTGAATACAGCACTCAAGTTATCTGAAACAGCCGAAAGCGGCACGACAGGTATAAAACGTACATGTGCAAATTACAGACTCTGAGTGAAAGTGGTCCTGGTCAATGGCAAAAAATAAGATTTGACGACCCTTAATAAAAAATATTAAGTTAATTGATTATATAAGTTTGAAACAAATTATTTCAGACAGTTTTTTTTAGCTTAACACCAGATGTATTACCAGTTCCTAGTAATTCGTGTTACGATACGATCCTATAGTACATCACTCAACAGACACAACACAGCACAAACAAGAACACACGAAACTTTACATATAACAAGTACAGTTATGGATGTGCGTGTGTACAATGATATATGTGATCAACAAATGAAGCAGAATCTTTCCACCGCTGGAGGTTGTGCTTCTAGTTTAAGGAAGGCGTTACAGTACTAGATAGATTAGTAGCGAGATAACTTCTACTTCTACCAATTAGTGACCACCGTCATCAGATTGACTATTCTGTCACTTTGGTGTGCGCATGTATATAAAAACACTAGTTAAAATTGTCAAAAAAAACAAGAACTAAGTTCACTGCATCAACAGTTTGTGCTGTACACTATTTTACACTGTTCGGATAAAAACAAAAGTTTACCAATTAATGGTCCTTCAGGAGTCCCTTGAATGAATCATAGGCTGGTAGCCGAGGTTACAGTGGTTGGTAATGCATTCCAGTCTCTAATTGTTCTGGGGTAGAATTATCATGACTCTTTCCGTAAGGTTGTTCTTGAAGATGGTAGTTGGAAAGAGTTCAAGTTCATGTTCCGAGTAAGTCTGTCAGGTGGTAAAAGAATATGACTACTAGTAGTCTAGCATCAATTTTTACTTCATTTGTTGTGATTTTGTAGACTGACAGGGAGAGTCGTGCATGCCTACGCCTTTCTTCCAGTATTGGCCAATTTAGGTGTTGTAACATGCTAACTACTAACAGTCCAAAGAAAAGGGGGATGTACTTAAAGAGTGTCACACAAATCTCATATCAATTATTTAATTAACTGTATTCCACTTTGACAAGTTGTGTTAGATATCAAGGAATGCGTCAGAATGATTCGAAGTTCTTCAACGGACAGGACATTTGTGGAATTATATCACAAATACCTTACTTGATATACCGATGGCTTAGAATGAGAAGGTCGTAAGTACAAAATCGATATATTGAGAAAACAAGAAAGCATTGTCTGCAATTTACTCTTTACTTACGGTAAAACAAGCTTTTATAGCTTCATTTTGGTCAACATGACAATTTCCGATTTTCATAAAAATAGGCTCATTATTCATTAGAAGCACCTGGTACTGGAGATTTCAAATATGTATGAGTCTTATAAGGTCGTAAGTAGTAGTAACGACCTTCTCATTCTAAGCCATCGATATATAAACGTACATCAAAGAATAACGCGAAAGTGTTGATATGTGCATGTATAATATGAATATAAGTTCAACATCAGTTGATCAATGTTAATTTCATATGCGTTGTGTGAATTTAACAGACGTGAATAACATACATAGTACATGTACAAATATTACAAAAACTTGACATTTGCAACGTTATACATGTAGGCCTACCTGGTTCATTTCCATCAACAATTGAATGGAAGCACATCATGAGACAACGAGTACTCGAAGTGGAGAAATGTAATATACTTAGTAGGCAACTAACGAAATTCGAGGAAACTTGCTCGAAATGCTCGAACGTGAACAACGACATGTTTTGCTGTAAAAATGAATTGTTGTTTTTATACAATGCATGTATGTATGCATGTATACATGTATGATATGTCGCTGGCTTAGAATGAGAAGGTCATAACTTCAAAATCTACATTTTGAGAAAACAAGAAAAAAATGACTGAAATTCACTCTTTACTTCAGTATGGTAAAACAAGCTTTTACTACTTCATTTTGGTCAACATGACAAGTTCTGAATTTCAAGTTTTTGGTTCATAAGAAGCGCCTTATGATGTAGATTTCAAATATGTAGCAGACTTATAAGGTCGCAAGAAAAAGTTACGACCTTCTCATTCTAAGCCACCGATGTGTTATTGATTCAACTTGTTTCGTGCATGCTAACATGATGTAATTATGTTACTCATTTAGTTTGTGTACTTTATCCGATTGCTTATACATGTGTATTTATTCTACTACATATATTTTGTCTTAAAATGCTAGATCCGTTACTGGAGGAAATATACAGATTGTACTAAAAATTATACTACAAAAACACCTCCGCATCAGTCAGTCAAACCATGCAAACAATAAGAAAATCCCACGACGCAACACTCGACAGAAACAGTTTACAGCCTTTTTGGAAGCTGCGATCTATACTATAAAAATATTTTGACATCAAAAGACTTCTATTCAGTTCATGCACTCTGGGTATTAAAATAAACTTTCATGCACGCAAATTGTCAGGGTGGTTCCAAAGTGCGATTACAAACGACTTTCTCAGAAATGGTGTCTAGAAACTTTGTAATCATTACATTCACGAGGGGAAATTCACGAAGAGATGTGTAATAAGTTATTGACACTGCTGCCGGCCCTTTCGATAGGGGTGGCATTATTAAAAAGTGCAATCGCTTTATCTTGACCTTATATTCAAGCATACAGGTTAACTGCAATTCATGTATACCCAGTATGATATATCGCTTGCTTAAAGACCATGTCACACAGTGGCGAGTTTGTGCTACTAAAGAGGTCCAAAAACTTCTTTGGACCTCTTTGGTGCTACGATTGGCACGAGTTGAAACTCGCCACAACTCACACAGTGTCGTACATATGTCGTTCTATGTCGCAGAGATGTCTTCCCGTGTCGCCAGTACTCGCCAGTTTGTGGCGAGAACTTTAAACTGTTTAAAATTCTTGCCCCTTCTCGCCGAAGTTTACTTCTCGTACACATGTCGAGGAACTGTAGTAGCAAGATCGCGCACTGTCGCATAATCTCGTAGACATGCCCTCCTTGTCGTAGCATGTTGCCGAAATAAGTCGTTCTGTGACATAACACGAGTTTGCATCGAGTTGTGAAGACTTGTCTTCTACGATATCTGCTCTACATGCGGCGAGATCACACGATACCCTACGTCATCACCCCGACATCACTACGACAGTCGGCGAGTTCTACACGATATCGAGGATACACCCACGACTACACACGGGTTTTGGCTGGTTTAAGCAACATCAGTCAGCTGAATTTAGAGTATATATACTTAGTACCTGTAGACAGTTTATCATTCTACAATACATCCGAAGAGAAAAGGAAAGGAACAGAAAAACAATCGGCCACTTCTCCACCCATCTCCTATACCAGATCCGGTTCCTGGTGAATCGGAGACCATGTGGATCCAGAGTAGGATGTGGATTCGGGAAACAAAGATACCAGGCCACCAAAAGAGAAACGGGTTTACCATAATTTCTCAGATAAACAAGGACTGTTCTTCGGAGCTTTGATGGCAACATGTTTTCCATTTATGGCACCCAGTACATGGTGGAAATTCCAACGAGATCCAAACTAGTGAGACATATCCTGCCATTCTTCTTTCGTCGTTGGTCAGGTTATTACTTTTCTGTTTTATTCTTCGAAGATGGCCTGACAAACTTCACGTACAAGCAGAGAGATCGTAAGATAAGATAAGATAAGATAAGATATTGTTTATTTTTCAATTTTGGGCCCACATATGGGCATACAATTTTGAAATATACATGGCCTAAAGTTTGAAATATATATGTATTAACAAAAAGCAATTCTTACAGACGTAACGTCAAAAGGTGAGGCACACGCGAAAACGCCATCAACAGCGAACAATTTTCAACGATAATTATTGCTTTACTCGGCCTAGCAAACTGTAAATTATATCATTAAACGCAGAAATAAAATGTGCATTTAATAATGTATACAGATAAATGGAAATAATAAACGTAAAATGCATCAAGCGTTATTTTGTGAGATTATTTCGCGAAAAACGTAGCGAGACTTGTAACAAAAACACAGGGTCGATTAGGTAAAAGTTATAATGAAGTAATAACTACTGAACGGATTCACAGAGAAACACCGTCACCGGTTAAAGCATGCTTGAAACATGCTGTCATGTTAGTTTCGTGCGATTCCGTCAAAATATTTAAAAATGAAGTGGAAAAAGGGCAACGGCAAAAAAGCGAGACTTTCGTATTTTCGTGACGTAATTTTAAAATGTCTATCTATTAAGGTGAATAACTTTAATATGTGTGTGTGCACGTGAGTAATTTTATACTAAAAAAATACTTTTTTTCCGTAGATGTGTTGGTTAAAAAATTGTTTTGATACCATAAAAAACGAAAGTTTTCTTGAAGATGAGGTTGCGTCTACAAAATGTCCAAAATAGGTTAAAAAGTGAATTTTTAAAAAAGTTCAATTTTTAAACGTTTGCAAATTTGGTCGATCCAAAGTTATTCCAATGACAAATAAACAAAAAATTACTTTTTTTCCGAAGAACAAGCATAGCGATTTTCAAGTGGATTGAATTATAAATAAAAAATGTCCAACGACGTCAAATCAGTTCGAATTATGACGTCGACGGGAATTCCGACAAAAGATGCCTTTTACATTACTCGTAGTATGAATCGAGATTCCGTTGAAAAGCCCATACGACCTTTTGTGTATGTAGTATCTAGATATTTGCAACTTAAAATTTAATAATTTAATTTTGTGCGGATTCTTAACCGTCGTACTTATTACTGACACTGACGTTTTAAACAAAAGGCTGTTCGACGTCAAAAACGTTACACTTGCGTGCCTCACCTTTTGACGTTGCGTCACACTACTAAACAACACTAATAACTACAACTAAGAACATATAGAAAAATAAACAAATAAATGTTAAAATCCAAAGCAATCATAAAATAAAATATTGTTTAGCAATTAATGAATAGGGAAAAGTGACTAGCTCATGTCTTATTGCAGCAGGAGGTATATCAATATCATTCTAATTTAAATTCAATTTTACAATCTATCATATGTGTGTAATACTATTTTTTTTCTGAATGCAATCAGATATATAGTTTGATAGATATATTATAACTTCTTTATTTTCATACACAATTCACTTTAATCACTTATTCGCCATTCGTGTATTTTAAATTTCCATTGTATTCGTATTGTAACATCCCCAGAAATCGAACAGGTTATTTACGCAAGAGTTTTAGGGTTCCTTATAATTATTAGCTGTGCTGGTGTCACTTACATGCACGTTCTTTGACGTTAAAGTGTATAGAGCTATATCTAATGGTCATTTAATGTCAAAATAATTACTTACATCGTGTTTAGTATGATACTAGACTACCTTAATTGCAAATTAAAACTTTGGATGGGTTCGGTGTACCTTGATTTAATCTTCGAAAAAGTAGACGATTCTTATAACTTCGACCGTCGACTTAGGGTCGTATGAAAACGGACGATTCGCATATCCAATAAATCAAAGAGAGAGTTTCCGTTAAAGCCTAATCAAAAAATGATCTAATGGATATGAAAGCATAATTGGTTTTCAGTTTTTGATTTTTTTAAAAACTATATCGTCGGATATAGCTATATACACTTTAAAAAAACCTCGTCCCAGTATAGCCGCGTAACTTCGTTGTTAACAAGCAGAGTCAACTACTAATGAAACTCAAGGAAATACTATGTTTAGCTTGATATTACTAAGATCCGTGACCAAGGTTACAATGGAACCAATAATATTCCAGGTTGCTATGCAAAAGATCAGATGAGCAACTCGTTTCACAAGCCATGTTCTCTGACAGCAAAGTCCATAATTGGATTCATTACTTCGCGTGCAGAGCCTCGGAAGTACTCGTTATAACTACTCCTTCAAACCCAATGTGCACTACAGAAACTGCAGAGTCTATGTGATACGTAGATGGGCTAGTCTTGCGTACTTACTCTGTACTTTGAAAGTGTCATTCACCACCACATATCTCACGAATTCTATCTAGAGCGAGGAGACCCCAATGCCTGCACAATTGGGTTTAGTATCCTAGAGTTCGACTTTATCGTCTCTTTGCGTGGTTTCTGTTGGATTCATATTCCAGAATGCTAGACCACTGAATAAACGTTCACTGAAGCAAACCATTAAGTTGAAGCAGCTAGATTCTCTAAGAGCATCGTTCCCCGCGTGTTGGGGTCGCAGTCGTGTGGGGCGAAATGTAAGGCATTTGCGGTTATGAATATAACTATATTTCAGAAAGTGCAACATTCAAAGCCGAAATCATCTCACCACCAACGACACTTTGACCTAGCTTGTTCCTACCGACTCCATCTCGGAATACTAGAAACGGGAACTGTTCTCGACGTTCTGTTGTTATGAGTATTAGTACTATAGTACTATGAGAAGGGCAAAGGAAATATACGATCGACTATAACAACCGAATGTCTGTCTGGGCTGGTAATTTTGTTTACCAGTAGTAGTAGCTACAAACTTCAAGACATTGGTTGACGATGTAATCATACAACTCACTGGCCTAAATTTATATTGGCGGCAACTAGACTTCTATGAGCGTATCTGAATATTATGTAAAAATATTAAAACGGCTCTCGAGCATTCGTTTGATTTAGACTCAAGCGTTATTCAATAGAAATTTCATGTTGAGTTTAAGCATTTATTTGCAAATTCATTATCCTAAAATTAACTTTTATTCAACTAACTAAAGCACCACGAAAATGCCTAAAACGCACCAGATTACACCTTTGTTTTCAAAATTTGCCGGGGGAGCATGCCCCCGACCCCCTAGCACAATCCTGAATCCACATGCCAAGAAGGCTAGCTACGCGTCTTTAACTTACGGTTTAATTGATTCACATGCTTATAGTGAATTGTCTTATATGCAAATTAAAAACTATGTGGACACATTGCATAGGATAACTTTTTATAATTATTGGATCAATTTCGATAAAATTTGGCATGCATAGTCAACTCTTGTGTTTGATGCCATCAAATTCTACTTCAGAGCAAAATTCAAATACATCTATACCTTTATAGAAACATATACATTTTACAAACACTTTTTTTCAAATAGTTTATATCAATGATACAGTCACCTGTAATTTCATAATGTCAAAATGAGAACGACTCACATGTGTTAGGTCTTTGGAAACAGGTACATCAACGATATTTGATCATTTTGACGTAAACTTTTCGACGTTGAATTATAATATGATATTCTAATTTCAATCACGCATATATAGATATAGATGCATGTTTCAATACATAGATTTCTAAATCAAATTCGTGAGTGCATGTTTGCTTTAAGAGAAAATTAGACACTAGCCTCTGATTTTAATTATCTTACCATTAGTTTTCCAGGATATTTATAATTTATTATACATGAACTGTCAGCTCCTGCTTTTTCTCAGTAGGCTATAGCAAAGACCTAAATGGTAATTTAGGTCTTTGGCTATAGGTACTTTTCTGAAATTGGTCACCATATAGCAACGACAGAATATATTTTAACATATTTCATGGGATCAAAAGTATCTATAGGTCAGTGGAAAAATAAACCTAAGTAAAGGCATCCAAGTAGACTAGATCTACTTTTAAAAAAACCCAAAGTAGATCTAAACAAAGACCTAAATTTGGACTTTGATCTAAATGACGTTTTCTCAAAGGCGTTCATCATCATGTATGAACGTCTTTGGTTTCCTTTATAAATAAATACATGTACTTTTGACTTCATAAGGTAGCTTTAATTACTGTGGTATTAATATACCTTATGGGTATCCAGTGAAAACGTCCCCACTCGAAAACGTCCCCACTCGAAAATGTCCCCAAAAAATCGAAAACGTCCCCACTTTTATCGAAAACGTCCCCAGTTATTTTTTCAATTATCGAAAACCACTGGTAAAATCGAAAACGTCCCCACTTTTATCGAAAACGTCCCCAGTTATTTTTTCAATTATCGAAAACCACTGGTAGACACCGTACAGCGGAAATAGCCCCCTATTTTGGACGAAAACGAAAGTAAAAGTGGTAATCGATTTCGGAGGACGGTAAGTTTTTAACCATCAGTCTGCAAATATGTATGCGATTCACTTAAAGTGAGCTGATAAAGGTAGTGTAATGTTTATTGTAAAGTTCCAATGTAGTCATTTGCTCTATAACTTCGTTAACTCTTGACAAACAGCACCGAAATGTACCTCTTTTGGCGAACGGTGCAGAAAAACGTACATTTTTCTTTTATCGCAGCTAAATTATACATTTTCCAAGACCCTGTTAAGATTTAAACTTTTACCTGTCATGTTATTTACCTTTGTTGAAACCCTCGTCAATAAACATGCACTAACAAGCATGTAATTGAAGAAAAACAACATTGCGTTGTGTACAGAGTCTAGCCTTTTTAAGAAATTTAATGTACAGAGTCTAGTTTTTTACTGCACTGGGTCTAGCAGTCCAGTACAGGGTCTAGTTTCCTAATTTTGACTTTATTGACAAGAACTAATCGAATTTTACAAAACTATTGCTTTGTTTAAATTGTTCAGTGATATCTTTATATTATAAAAATTATTGGGGTCGAAAATGTTATTTGATTTTCTATAGGTCGTGGGTTCAACCCCTACTAGAGCCAAACCATTTTTATTCTATTTTTCTTTAATTTTTAGTTATAAGACAATGTTTTGGCTTCGTGACATGACTTTATAGTGTAATTTGGAGAAAAATATTTTTTTCTTTTTTTTCTTTAATTTTATAGGAATTTATATGTGGCAAATAGATGAAAGTCGGGTTACTATGGATTTCTGAAATGTATATTTTCAATAGCGCTCGGTAAAACCTTTCAAAATTTTGTTAAAACATTACACACACATTGAAGTTATTCTTTTTTAAAAATCAATGGTGCAAATCGTTTAGATAATATTTTATTGCCATTTATCTATTGGGTACTAATTGGCAATATGAAAAAAATGCCTTAATTTCAAGGAGGGTAGGGTTACATTTTTATTTTTATCTTTTTCATAATCAGACCAAACATCATAGTTACACTTTTCATTGAAGAAATAATCATTATCATTAGATAATTAGTTTTTATTATGTCATCTGTTGCAGACTTATTTTATGTATCATGCAGTTGACTCCATTTGTTTTTTTGCAGTACTTTCTTACGCTGGGTGTAGGCAAATAAAAATAGTAATTACTCTCTTGAATGACAATAAAAGTGTTTTAAAATTCACATGCAGTTGTCTTAATGGATATACAATAGAAAAAAATGTTTAAAATGCAGTCCTCGACATTTAAAAAAAATGTTTTACGCCCGAACATCGTTTAAGTAGTTTAGCTATATACTAGACAAAATAAAATCATCCCGCCCACCAAGTCAGGACATAGGGGCATATCTATTTCGCCCCTAATCATTCAGAATAGTCTCATGATAGTTCATTTGCCTTTTGTTCTTGGTGAAAAGAAAGTATTAAAAAATGCGTTTTTCCATGCTTCGCTCACTAAGTATCTATAAAAATACGTTATCTCGCATTTTAAAAGCTATAGCGCATGTCCTCGTCTATAACTCCTGTTTTCTAGTTTGTCATATCCAATAACCTTCCCAATAAGGTTAAATCGGAAAACCGGGCAATTTCGCAAGAACAAGTATGAATAACAAGAACTTCAATAAGCTTGATTTTGTAACAAAATGGCCAAATAATACCAAATAAGGTATCTCAGAATGTACCAGATGGATCCACTGTTTTTAAAAATGTTCCCGGGGAGCATGCCAGACCCCTAATACATTGACCTCCTATTTTTACAGGCAACAACTTCTTAGATATACACAATCTTAGTCATTATATAGAAACACAAGACATCCACTTCCATAAACATGATGTTTTATCTACATATAATTATAATGTTTGGTCACCCCCCCCCCCACTTTTAAGACGCTGCTTAAATAAATCTCAAGCAGTCGGGCGTAACTTACTTTTAATAATGAAATAATCGAGGTAAACGGGGTGTCTTTTACCCAATCAGAATTGAAATGCATATTTGAACTGGTGATTTATATCGCCCTTCTTGGTGCACTTGGCTAAGCTACCGCTCGTTAGCCTTTTTCAATGTTTTAGCTTGGGATCGAATCCCACCAACATGGACATTCATTTTTAATTTTGTTAAATAAACATGCGCGTGCATATCTATTATCTTCATTTCTAAAACATTTATTTGTTCTAATGTATACATTGATGCATTGAAAACATTCCCATGTGCTGACTTTTGAACCGAAGTATTGGTCAACTGTCAGCCAAACCGCGCGCATTGAGTAACTATTTGCCAATTCTGACGTTTCTACAGAGAACTCTTAAAATGATGTTTCCGGCGAAACCAATGACTCAAGTTATTTGTAAATGAACCCAATAGTCGTCTGAGCAATGTTCAGATGTAAGATGAGCAACGAATACAATGTCCATACTAAATTAATATAAAAACGAAGCTATTTTTGTCAAATGTATGAATCGTATGTATCGTTTATATATATAAAGTATAAAAACATGCATGTAGATTGTAGAATCTAATACAAAAGTACGATAAAAACAAAGTTAAACAGCAGAGGACTCGAACACACAGTCCATATAAAAAGTATGTTTCTGTAAATAGGACAGGTTATCCACTAGAAATTAACATAATTTGTTTTAGATAAAACCATACTTTAATAGAAAAAAAGCAAAAATCGTTTCAACCCTGGCTAGTGGACTCGTCCAAAAGTTCAAAGGTCATATTTCAAAGGTCGCTGTTCATCTATAAATCTACGCGCTAGACTAATGCAGTGTTCAGTTACAAAAGTCGATACGATTTACTAAAAGTAGTTTTTTCCAAGAACTAATAATGACAAAAAGGTACGTAGTTTACATTTATAATTAGTAATTAATATTTGACTTTCATCTATGCGTCGTTAGTATGCTAAGTTTCAATATTTTAAAATGACAATCAAGTGCCTACATTCTCCGATGTAACGATCGATCGAAGAACCGTCGTCTTACTCTGGTTCGCATTCTAGCACAGATATGACCTCTTTATAGAATTGGACTGCATGTAAATATAACAATATTTCATACATGATATCCAAAGCATGCTCTACATGAACGAAAAGTATCATGATTGAATATCATACAAATGTAGTTTACAGGTACATGTATACGCTTTATCTTCTGTACTTTCGTTGAAATGCTTCAAACAATGGCCATTTTTATATAAACTATCCTGATGTTTGACCCCAGAACGTTCAAATGAATATATGCATTGAATCGGTGACACAAAGTTATTTTTATGTTCATAGACCAGCATGTATGATTAACCAAACGGACTAAACCTGAAAATTAATCTATATTAACACTATTTATATACAAAAATACATAAAGGTAACGAGAAAATCAAACAAATAACATTAACTAGACCCCGTACTCCTGGCTAGACCCCGAACACTTGTTATGTGAATAAAAACTAGACTCTGTACAGTGAAAAACTAGACCCAGTACACAACGCAATATTGTTTTTCGTCAATTAAATGCTTGTTAGTGCATGTTTATTGACGAGGGTTTCAACATAGGTAAAAAACATGTCAGGTTGAAGTTTAAATCTTAACAGGGTCTTAGAAAATGTATAATTTAGCTGCGATAAAAGAAAAATGTACGCTTTTCTGCACCGTCCGCCAAAAGAGGTACATTTCGGTGCTGTTTGTCAAGAGTTAACGAAATTACAGAGCAAATGACTACATTGGAGCTTTACAATAAACATTAAACTACCTAAATCAGTTCACTTCAAGTGAATCGCATACATATTTACCGAATAATGGTTAAAAACTTACCGTCCTCCGAAATCGATTATCACTTTTACTTTCGTTTTCGTCCAAAATAGGGGGCTATTTCCGCTGTACGGTGTCTACCAGTGAAAACGTCCCCAATTATATCGAAAACGTCCCCAATTATATCGAAAACGTCCCCAATTTTATCGAAAACGTCCCCAATTTTAGTGAAAACTTCCCCATATACTGTATTGTTAATTTGTGTTGATTTTAACCATGTTTTACTTTTGTTCTTTGTTTTGTTTTAGATGGATTAACGAGGTTTATCTTCCTTTCATCGTTATTTTTATATGTTTTTCATATGTTACAAAGATGTTTTAATATTACTGTTTGTCATTTGTTATCCTTTGTTAAGATGGATTAACGAGGTTTTTCTTCCGTTCTTCGTTAATTTTTTATATGTTATAACGATGTTAATTTACTGTTTTGTGATCCTTTTTGTTGTTGTTGTCGTTTGTTTCATATTGTTGATTGTTATTTTTGATCATTTTTATAGGAGAATTCACAAGGTTTTCCTTTTGTTGTTTAAAATTGTTCTATGTTTTTATAATGTGTTCATCCTTTTTGCGATGTTCCAATTAATGTGCCTTCTGTTGTTTTTATATTGATTTAGTGTGAAAGTTCCCTTTGAAAGTATATTGTATTTTTTAATTCAATTATTGAAACTTTTTGAGTACAATATTAATTAGCCATATTAATTATATTTTTATCTAAATGCAACAGATATATATACTCAAAATGTTAGCAATAGTTGAAATGAATACACATAGGGCCTACATAGAAAAAACGCAGGTGTAGGTAGCTTTATATATTTATTATGAATGATAAACACTCAAGAAATTGAACATATTCAACTATATTATGAAGAAACACTACAAGACAATTAATAAATTACAACGCACAAATAACGAAAAACGTTAGACAACACGAATCATATAATAAAAATATATCACATCTTACACAATATTTACAAAAACATAAGACAACACAAATCATATAATAAAAATATATCACATCTTACACAGTATTTACAAAAACGTTAGACAACACAAATCATATAACATGTATAAACATGTAAATCATGTTAAATCAAACGTCATCTTTTTTAACGGCCAATAATATCCAGCTTCACTAACAATACGCAAGACATTCATCAGCATCTGAAATTGAAACAAATATTTTAACAACAACATATCTGCATATTTTTTCTATAAATGTGGGGACATTTTCGATATAAATGGGGACGTTTTCGATATAATTGGGGACGTTTTTGATATAATTGGGGACGTTCTCGATATAATTAGGGACGTTTTCGATATAATTGGGGACGTTTTCGATATTTGAAAATTCGGACTGGGGACGTTTTCGATTTTTTGGGGACATTTTCGTGTGGGGACGTTTTCGTGTGGGGACGTTGTAACTGTAAAGCACCTTATGTAGCCCTGCAATGTCACTAAGTAATATCTTGGGCCAATCTCCTTTTAGTTGCACAACCATAATTAAATTGTAATTTGCTCTGAGAAATTAAGAATGCGCATTGCGAAAATCGATTCTCTCTTTTATCGGGCATTTTACAGCCTCACATGTTTGTAAACTTTTTTGTCACGTGATTCACAATGACAAATAAAGATGGCGGAAATGAAATGTTTGGCTTTAATAAAGATGTCTTTTAATTTGTTTTAATAGGTAAGGATACGTTATTTAAATGCATTGATATTTTCTGGATAAGTTTATTTTACCCAAATGTTTCCAGCGTACAACTTGATAGTGTTACATTGATTATGTTTAACGATAATTGAAGAACTGTTTTTGTTTCCGCTACTTAGCGCTGTAAAATTAGTGGGTGGGGTGATGTCATTTAAGTTGACAGGCGACAGGTGAGACAAACTAACAGAGCCTTTCAGAATGTCAGTGTATTTATATAGGGATCCATGTGATAATTTGTGAGTGTATATGTGATAATTTAGTGATGATATCATTTGTTTATGTGATCTACATCATATTTACAGAACAGTAATTGGTTGCTAATTGAATCTAGAAATTGGTTGTAACCACAGGTAACTGTCTCTTTCATGAAGATATTTCTTTTTACAATTTACTGAAATTGATTTACACTCTAAGCCTTCACTTTGATTGCCGTCAATTCAGATTACAATTGGCAGGTGTAAATAAACTTAACTAGGGTAGATCAACCAATCAATTAAGAGACAAGAAATTTGGCTTTAATAAATTTATGCCATTGTTCTCGAAATCATTTGACTACTTATGTACTACTTTGATAATACTCAACATGAAGGATGAAGTTTAAACAGAAGACAGAAGAAGAAGAAGGATGTTTGAACTAACACTAGCGGAGTGTGGCCTGTGTCGAATAGAAATTAGAATAGAAATCCTTGGTTCTGTATGATGCCCAGGGCCTTTTTTCCTTCTAAAACAGAGGCTGATCTTGGGTGACTTCCCAATAGCAAAAAGCTTCTTTTTTCCCAATTTCGTAAAAGAATTTCCCAAAAAACCAATGCTAAATTCCCAATGTATTTAAATTTCTTACGGAACGGTTCGTACGGAACGTAATGGCGTTTATCCATTGTTCAGTTAAAATGAAGAAAAAATACATATCATTCGATTGGCATTACTAATCAATTAAACGAACGGCCGTCAATTTATTTTTTAAATTAATTACGAGTGCGACATCGCGGAAGCAATATTGCATTTGTTATCTACGAGCGTGGAACGCGACTCAACAACACGGCCGTCATTTTGTTATACATAATGGCTAAAGTCTGATACGGGACCGTACCGTTCGTATCCGGGCCGAAAATATGTTCGGAATTGAAATATCAAGGACAAAAATCGTAATATTAATAGACAGCTCATAGCCTCATACAATGGAAAGGTATATTATGTTTGAAAAAGAACTTTAAAGAAAGAATGAAAAATTAGAGAAACTAAAGGTGACAGCATGGAGTTACATACCTAAAATCCATGGTGACAGTTGTGGGCTATATTAAAATGGGGCTTTTGTTGTTCATGATCAGTTAGACTTCTTAACTTTATAATAAAACATGAAAGGCTTGGATGATTTAACATGTATGTGGACTGCAGTTTCCTTTTTGATGTATCTTAAGTTAATTTCCTTTTTCCCAATTTGGCCGAAAATCGCGCTTGAATTTCCCAAACTGACAGGCTAAGGCCTCTTCCCAATTTTTGGAAAAAAGGCCCTGTGCCCGGTGTATGCCTATATATGTACAGCAACAGAACATACTTGAATACCTCCGGGTTTCCAACCAGTTCATGTCTAGTTGTGTGTAACACCAAAAAACGATGTCAGTTTGAATCAGTAAAATGATTGAATGTTCCTCTTGTCTTAGAATGCAGAAAATAAAAAATACAGGATTTTCTATCAGTCCAAATAAAAATTTCCAGGACTGTGGGAGCAACTGAACAAAAACAATAAATTCTTCATTTGCTGTGATGTGGGTGGATGGTGATAAGGTTTCTATCGATTTGATACAATAAGATTTAACAATGACAGTTTTGACTGAATTAATAATAATTACTAACTAAGTCTCTAACTACTCTCTTCCATTGATGCTGAAGGTTTTTTTTTCTTTCCTCTGTGGAATTTGCAGGGGCCCATTTGGGGCATTATTGCAAATTTTAGAGACAGATAGTCAATAAAGGTCAATTAGTCAGGAATAAAATTGAATGACCACACACCCTTACTGTGTCAGTAAAAAAAAAAAAATATAAACATTGGAGTACAAGTCTGTTTTAGGGAAAGTCTGTTTGGTACGAAAATACAGTGATGTTTTGTTCAAACTATACACTGTCACAGATAACTTAATTCCTTCCTTTTGTATTTTATTATTTTTATGCCCTGACATCTACTGATGCAAGAGGCATATATGATGTATAAAGGATCTATCACAAGTTGTCAATTGATATAAATTTATCTTTATATCTGGTGAGCTTAATAATATTTCCAGAACGAGTTTAATATAAATTAAATATGTCAATTGAAAACAATTGATAGATTCTTTATATCATATGAAACTAATATTATATGACTCTAAAAACGCAAAATATGCATTGATTTATTGGAAAAATTCAATACTTTATACTACACGTGGTATGTATAACTTCATACGTACTGGCTATACTAACCTGGATACAAGGAAAGTTATGTGATATAATGATTTTCTTTCCGTTTGTCTGTCTGTCTGTTACAAAATATAAGTCCATCAAGGCATTGCTTTCAAACTTGGCATACTTGTTTACCATCATAAACACATTACATTGTCAAAGCCATGTATCACCGGGTATATTTATAAGCTTAGCATTTACTGAACACAGTCTTGTTTCTTTTTTTCAGTGAGATTGTATGATATAGAATGGCATTATCTACAAAACAGTCCCCTGTCTACGTAAGTGATGCAGTCATTTTCTAACTTGTACAAACATGTATCCTTCTTTCCTATGGTTTCAGTCACCCCCTTATTTTGAAAAATTTAGCACTAAGAGTGGAAAGGTTGGTTCCATTATGTGAGAAACTAGGATACATGTCTTAATGATCTTCATAAATATTTGTAATGAAATTAAGCCATATAAAGTCATTTTGTAATAAAAACAAGAAAAATATTGACCCTTTTCATACCTGCCAAGGACTCTCGTTAAAGTGAAGTTACTCCTTTTTTCATTGATAATTTCTGGTTTTCCAAGTTCACCTTCCTTTACACAAAGGTACATTTGATGATTTTCTGTCCCATATTAATAAACACTAGAATTACTGCATGCCTTGTTTATGCTCTTAAATCCCTTTTAAATCACAATTAAGTGCATCTTGTGACATGTTTTGCGGTATCACTCTTATTTTCAATTTAAGTATCTTCACAGGACTTATGACCTGTTTAGTTGACCCTTTGAAAAGAAACAGGGTGCTTTACTCTCTGAAAAAAATTGATGTAAATAAATGTATTTGTAGCATTAGTTAAATTGTCGATACAGTAACATGATAAGGTTTCACACAATATAATTTCTTAGACATTCAACTTAAGTGGGCCAGCCGAAATCATAGGAAACCCTCTTAATTGAATTAAGATTTACACATCTTGGGTCATTAAAATAGCTATCGGTATATTATTAAAAAAACAAAGACAAAACATTTTGTGCAGATTTGTTAAGGCCTGTACCGTTACGTTCAAAACATTTTTTATTCTTGCATCAATTTATTGTGGCAAGCAAGCAACATTAATTCTTTAGTGGCTGAAACCATTGGAATGGAAAAGGGGATGTATGATATTGGACATGCCAATTTTAGCCTAGTTTATAACTTTAGTAAATTGTTAATTAAGTTCAAATGGGAGACTCAGAAGAATTTATCATTGATGAGAGAAGTCTTTATAGACAGTCACAGTGGTCATTCTACTATTATTGTACATGTATACAGGGATTTCATTTGACTCTTGAAACTGCGATTTGACAAAACTGACTATTTTGACTCTTGAAAATCTAAGGTCAAGAGTCAAATTTTCTATACAAATTATCTTGCAAAATTTTGACGACTCTTGAAAATTGAGAGCAAGGAGTCAGTGATCTCATGTAAACTATATTGCTTTATTACAGGGTGGTGGCACATTAGTTATAGACTTCTCGGAGGATATACAACTCAACTCTGACCATAGTTACTATGTGGTGTATGAGGGTACTAAACATAGACATATAACAACAGCTCGCATACTTGCCGCACACAAATTACATTCCATTATACCAGGTAATTATATCTTAATTATAATTATCTGTGCATGTGCTTGCTTATTGATATTCACCTTGACCTCAATGTATCATATTCTCTGTCAAAATCTATTTGCTAAGAATGTTACACCTACGAGGGGTGATCAATATATTCGAGGACTTTTCTTCTAGCAAATTCATATTGGCAGGAAGGCTGAAAGCCATTTAACATCATTCGGAGAGAGATGTTTCCGACCGAATTCACTAATAAAATTATTTAATTCATACAAGGGGCGCGTGGCGTTGGACGTCACGCGACGTCATTCCAAGCGTCACCATCGGAGCAGCACATAGCTCCTTTCTGGACTGATACCCGGCTCCATGTATGAGACTGGTTGTCTTTTGCTACCGAAATAAGTAGTTAATAGCCAATTCTTGAATGTGGGGTGGAATAAAAAGAGTATCGATGCGTTATTGGAAACAAAACTCGGAAAAGGGCGGTTAGCTTTACAAAATTAGATTATTCCAATTAAGACTGGAACAGGACCTATTAGGTTTAGGACGCAATATCGAAATAACCCTTTTGCTTTGGAGTCATCGATTGTATGTGTTGTAGCCTATACTAGTCTTCGTTTTTGCCAGTTACATTTGATTGAGATCTGTGCGTCTTATTTCGCAGAATTTAACGAAAAGTGTCTCTAACGCGGTGTTTTTTTTGCTGTTTATCCTTATTTTATCGACTCTATCGTTTGGCAGAGACCCTACAATCACATAAACAACGGAATCATATGAAAATGGCTAAATGGGAGCGCACAGAATCCATGCACAATTAAGTCAGGTCATTTTGGAGGTATCGCGAGGAATTTACAAGTTTCGCGTTAATTTTTATAGCGTGTCGTTTCGGAGAAATAACATTACGCCCGAGATGCTCGACGGTGCGCGCTTCACCATGGTTACAAAAAGTGACGTCATCAAGTCAATAATGACGTTATCATAAAGAAAATTAGAAAAATCGCGAGATAATTGATTGATCTACATCAGCATGTAATTTCATTACTTTAGTTCCAATATTTCAAAATTGAGAAGGAAAGTCCTCGAATATATTGATCACCCCTCGTAGTATTATTTAATTAATTGTTAACAAATTTACAACATGTTTAAATCTAATACCGGTAACTTTATGATGATTGTTAGGCCCTTCTAATAGGGGTAACTTTATGATAAATGTCTGACCCTTTAATAGGGGTAACTTTACGATAAATGTCTGGCCCTTCTAAAAGGGGTAACTTTATGATAAATGTCTGGCCCTTCTAACAGGGGTAACTCTATGATAAATGTCCGGCCTTTCTAATTGGGGTAACTAAATGATAAATGTCCGACCCTTCTAGTAGGGGTAACTTAATGATAAATGTCCGGCCCTTCTAGTAAGGGTAACTTATTAATAATGATAAATGTCCGGCCCTTCTAGTAGGGGTAACTTTATGATAAATATCCGGCCCTTCTAATAGCAGTAACTTAATGATAAATGTCCGGCCCTTCTAATTGGGGTAACTTTACGATAAATGTCCGGCCCTTCTTATAGGGATGAAACTACGATGAATGTCCGGCCCTTCTAAAGGGGTGAAACTATGATAAATGTCCGGCCCTTCTTATAGGGGTAAATTTATGATAAATGTCAGGCCCTTCCAGTAGGGGTGAAACTAACATTGTACTTGTTCATTTTACAAATACTGTATTGCAGTTAATGTTTGACAAGTGTTAAACAGTAGCACTGTTAGATATCCAGGCCATATTCCTGATATCTGTAGAGTGGAAGGAAATATTGAATGTGCTTACCTTATCAATAATATACTCAAGTACCAATATTGATACATGAGCCACAGTTTATAGACGTATCAAATCATGTCAAGGAGTTTAATGTATAGAAGTGTGATAACTAGCTGTGTCGTAGACTATCAATGTTGATATACCGGTCAGATAGACCATATTGCAGCCCTTGTCAATTGCCTAGATATACATGTCCACACGGAATACCTGTCACTCATTCAAATATTGATCTGAACTCTGTTAGCTTATTATAAACATTCTTTGGGTAAAAATATGTTATGTATACGCTGAAGCCCAATGATAATCAAATCACATCTTGATATATTGTCCAGCATCAAGTAGTTCCAATAAAACGTATGGAGGGAGTCAATCCAAATACAGATACAATGTAATCTTTGTAGAGCAGCACACAATTAGAACTGCAAATATGTGCTGTTGTTTATAAGGCTGTTGCTGGACCGATGTCAAATTTATAGTAAATATGAGCTCAGTGAAATTTTGCAGGTGTTGTTATAGAGAGGCTGTTCCTCTACAGAGGGCAGCCCTAGAGAGATTGTACTGTATATCCATGTTGATGCATGTTGAATCGTTGATATGCAAGTATTAAGAAGCCGTCCAAATTGAGTTTATACATAACTGGTTAAAAAATAGATGGTATGTTACATCATAAAAGTCACAGTGTCTCAAGTACATTTAATTTAGTGCTCTCATAAATTCATTGTGCACCTTTTGCTAGCAGGATCTATTGTTTTGTCAATATAAGGTATGTTCAATTGAAACTACTGAAGTCTATCAGACTCAGCAGGGCTTTAACTAGCCTCCAAAAATGAAGAGTCAAAATGACTCCCAACTCTCTATTATAAGAATAGTAATAACTGTAAATTTGACTCTTCAGCTTGAATTTTCAAGAGTCAAATTCACGAGTCAAAATGCAGTTTCAAGAGTCAAATGAAAGCCCTGCTCAGTGCTTTAGGTCGAGTCATTGCCTTTTTTGAACTTTGAATTTTAGACTAAGGTTTAATTTGGTTATATCATATTATATGGATAAGAAATACTGTCTTGAAACACAACATTTTACATCATAATGTTGATTCTGTTGTACAGACAAGTGGATGTAGTTCTATCAAGATGTCGTGCCCTTTAGTTACCTGATCTTTCCTTGGGTCCATTTTCTGTTGAAAGTAGGTGTAGCATTCATTAGTAAGGTCTCATAATTTGTTATAGTCTTGTTTTATGGTGATCACCCATGTAGTGTGGCCTGATGAGTAAGGGTACTATGTATGAGTGTGAGAATGTAGAGTGCCCTATACCCATAGATGCTCATCTCTTGTTGGTCCAGTCTTCATGATGGTCATCTCTTGTTGGTCCAGTCTTCATGATGCTCATCTCTTGTTGGTCCAGTCTTCATGATGCTCATCTCTTGTTGGTCCAGTCTTCATGATGCTCATCTCTTGTTGGTCCAGTCTTCATGATGGTCATCTCTAGTTGGTCCAGTCTTCATGATGCTCATCTCTTGTTGGTCCAGTCTTCATGATGCTCATCTCTTGTTGGTCCAGTTTTCATGATGCTCATCTCTTGTTGGTCCAGTCTTCATGGTGGTCATCTCTTGTTGGTCCAGTCTTCATGGTGGTCAACTCTTGTTGGTCCAGTCCTCATGATGGTCATCTCTTGTTGGTCCAGTCCTCATGATGGTCATCTCTTGTTGGTCCAGTCCTCATGATGGTCATCTCTTGTTGGTCCAGTCTTCATGATGGTCATCTCTTGTTAGTCCAGTCTTCATGATGGTCACCTCTTGTTGGTCTAGTATTCACGGTGGTCATCTCTTGTTGATTCGCTCTTCATGATGCTCATCTCTTGTTGGTCTAGTCTTCATGGTGGTCATCTCTTGTTGATTCGCTCTTCATGTGATCAATCCTTAGCCAATATTGTTAATAATTCTATTCATGTATAATTATGTGCTGGTAACATAATGCTTCTGATACAGCTTATAACATACTTGACTACATGTAGATATTCTGAACTATGTAAATGAGGCTGTCAATGTGAAAGTTTTCATGTGTATATTAAGTATGTGATAGAAATTGATGTATTCCTTGATGAATGTGAAGTTATGATGATTTTATGATAACAGTATAAACTTTTATAGTATAGGACAATGTAGATATGCATGCTGATTAAATTTATTGTAATGAAATTTAATGGTTCACGTTTACGTCAGTGTTATGTAAGATCTATCTGACCAGAATATTAATAACCTTGAAAACTTTCTTTCCTGGGGCATCCAATTACAGTAAGAAATTTCATCAGCTTTAACTACAAGGTTTTATGCCTTTTATTACTTCATTTTGAATGCATAATTTGGTCCTGATATTATTTATGTACCGGTACATGGATATATCGATGGCTTAGAACCAGAAGGTCGTTACTCCTACTTACGACCTTATAAGGCTCATACATATTTGAAATCTGCTTTACAAGGCGCTTCTTATGAGCCTATTTTCATGAAAATCTGAAATTGTCGTGTTGACCAAAATGAAGTTTAAAAACATGTTTTCCCATAGGCATAAAGAGTAAATTACAGACAGTTTTCTCAATATATCGATTTGGTAGTTACGACCTTCTGGTTCTAAGCCAGCGATATATAAAACATAGGGTATTTATTGCAAGTGGTCTGTGTTGGATCTGTTTGGTATTGAACAGGAACAATGGTTAGCTGCAAAATTGTTGCATTTTATAATTTTTATTTTAAGTCCTGTTTGATTGATTGAAATTTGCATTGAATTACAACATACTTGACTTGATTAAAATATTCATCATATATCTACATTAAGTGCAAACATATTACTGTAAAACCATTTAATTATGATGGGACGAAATTTCATTGTTTTGGTAAAAAAGACCATTTCGATGGGACTTTAATTTTGCATTTCTGGTAAATACAAGGGTCAAAATTATTGTTTGTTGGGATTAAATTTGGTGGTAGAAGATGAACCACGAAATCCATGAAATTTAATCTCCCACGAAAATTAATGATTTTTACAGTAACCTTAGATGCTGGACCATTGAATATTGTATGAGCTTCCTGTGCTTGTATGCGGTTATATTCTTGGAAAATAAGACTGCATGCTTGAAACTGTTGTCCCATTGCATACAATCACTCAAAAGGTTTCACAGTCAGTCAATGAGAAAGGATCGCTGTATATAGTTCCCTATTTTTGGTTGTCAGACATTCAAGAAACATATCAATTGCTTAGAATGAGAAGGTCGTAACAACAAAATCAATATTTTGAGAAAACGAGAAAAAACTGTCTGACAATCACTCTTTACTTATGGTAAAACTAGATTTTTCATCTTCAGTTTGGTCAACAGGACAAGTTCCGATTTTCATGAAAATAGGCTAATAAGAAGCGGCTTATGATGCAGATACCAAATATGCATTAGTCTTAAAAGGTCGTAAGTGGCACTTGCGACCTTCTCATTCTAAGCCAGCGATATATTTAATCAATTAAGAGTTTTGGCCTAAACTGTTAGTTAATATTTAATTGTTAGAGAAAGTTGGTTCTGTGGGCAATATAGGTAACTGTAGCTTTTTTGCCTATTGTTCTAGTTCAGTAAAATAACACTTATCTTAAGTTGAATATGTTACTTCAATACTTACTTAGTCTATCCAAATTTCTATTATTTACAATAATTACCTGTTATTTTACTATTGTCTCACAGAAACAAAAATCTTTTCTTTAGTTTACTGATTGACCAGATGATTATATATCTGATAATACTGTCACAATCCGAGAATATGGTTCATTGTATCCATAAACACTCAATGTACTACAATATAAACAACAATGTATAAATTTATAATACTTTAAAATCATTAATATTCGTGGGGATTTAATTTCGTGGTTTTCGTGGTCGGCCTAAACCAAGAAATAAAATCCCAACAAACAATTATACCATTCAATTTGATGACATATTATTTTCGCTGTTTTTTCTATGAATTGCACAAAATTTGATCCTGATTATGAATATATTTTTTCTGAAATGCAAAATCCACGAATTTAGGTCCAAACGAAATTGTCTATTTTGCCAAAACCACAAAATTTCGTGCCAACGAAATTAAATGATTTTACAGTAATCTGCTAACTCCAATATCAGTTTTTGAATGAAAAAAAGTGGAGCTTTTGTTTTGACAGGACGTTTTATGTTGGTTAATTTTTGTCCTTTTCCCAATGACTATCAAAGGTATCCACTTGAAACTAAACAGTTTCACATGGAAACTTTTTATGAAGTTGGTTGGCAGAGGTACACAATATTATTAAAAATGGAAAATATTAAACCGCTTTATGATATGCTGTCAGTATTTAGTTGTTATTACATATTTTAAAGCCATAATCCCTAAAAATGATTGTTTCTCTTTTTTTCATTTATCTGTTGAATACAAATTACCATATTATATAAGACAGATCACTTTCACTTACGGGGTATGTGTTATGTTACTTTCCTGATAGGCTTACAGCATTTGCATGTCTTAATTTTAAAATAATTCATGCATTTTGTTTGAAGCATGTAGCAATTTGAGGAAAGTGACAGTGTTCTATTTGTAATTGTGTATTTTGTTACTCTGTTTATATTTGTGTATAGCTTAGCCACATTGACGCGAGCCTGACCTTTTGATAAGCATAGTTTAACAGTCGATATATTGTCTACGTTTACAACACAGATTTTATGTTTTCATAATCGGGGAGTAACATGAAGATGCTCGAGATGTAATACAAACACAAATTTGAAATACTGATATCGCAAGATTTGCTTGCAAAAAATTACATATTCAAAGCAAGAACCTTGTAATATATGCTTGCATAAAGGTCAGGCTCAGGTCAATATAGCCAAGCTATAGCAGGAAAATATTGTCCATCTCAAGTATATATTCAAATACAGAAATCATGTAAATAAATACAGATAGTGGATATATGATGAGTGTAGTGGGTACTGGTGTTGTAGCTACTAGGTATGAACTAACAAACAGGTCTGCATAAAACAGAGTCGTACTGTTGTCTAAGACCGGGTCCAGGGCCCCAATTAAACTTTGGGGGACTGGGGCCAGGGGCCCTCAGGTAGGGGAATTTAGCATCTTTTTGATGAAAAAGGGGAATTCTGCCGTTTATAACTATTAAAATTATCATCTTATTAATACATTTTTACTACCTGAAAACCAAATTCCATGCTATAATAACATCTGCAACAACTGCTGAACAGTTTACAATGTCATTGACTTCAAAAAAGAAAAAATGGTTAAATGTATATGGATTAAATGTATATTCATTTAGGTGGGGAAAGTGGCCGAAAATTCAGCAACAAACACAAGTCAAATGAGGGCCAAGAAGACCACTGTTACTAAATCTGTCTGATAAAGACTGCTATTACCACCGCTTTTATCTTCCAGACCTTGATACGGGGTTTTCGGTCAACATAACGGCTATACTTGAAGAAAACTTCCTTAATAAAATTTATTTACATGTCAATAGGAATAGACATTGATGATCCAAATTACTGTGAACAGAATCTACATTAAATATAAGATGATTGTATAAAGTTGTAGAGTTTGTGTAAAGATGGTAAATTACACTCTGAGTGTAACCTGCAACCTGATGATTCATAAACACAAATAAACAACATTTATATAGTATACCATGTACTGTAATTGCATGTCGTTTGTTCACCTTTCATGTTCAACATTAAATGCAAACTTTTTGTTGTATTAAAATGTTAGTACATTGTTTTAAAAAAAGTGCATCTGCTGCCTTCAGGCCATAACAAATGAATTAAATGCTTTATTTAATACATAATTGAAGCAAGTTCCAGTCCTTATTCTGTATATGGTATGATAAAGGAGTGCAGGGACATTTGTTTCATACTGTAATAAAAGTCTAACTTTATTAAGTAATAATGGCCAATAAATGTACATATGTTATGTGTGCATGTGTAGATTTTATGTTTGATTTTGACAAAGTTTTTGGTTGTTATGGCAATAGAAATTTTTTAAATACTTTTAAGAGTCTTCACAGGGCTTTCACTAGGCTCTAAAAATGAAGAGTTAAAATGACTCATGACTCTCAATTTTAACGAGTCATCACAATTTTGCAAGAAAATGTGTATTATGAGTATAGTAAATTTGACTCTTGAGCTTAAATTTTCAAGAGTCAAAATGCAGTTTCAAAAGTCAAATGAAAGCCCTGACTTCAGACTGGTAGTCTAGATTTCTGTATTGCAGGCAATGTTTAATGACTTATTCTTAATGTATATTTTTCAGGCCGTAATGTAGAAGAGGACATAAACCTTAGTGTTGTGGAGTTTCACGGCGATCGTAAAGTCATTCTTACGGCAAGTTCATTCCATTTTTACACAGACGGTGCTTTCTACCTAGCTCGCTTTCTGCTGGAGAGTGTATTTAACACAGAAGCTCTAGAAGACCTTGAACTCATCAAATCTGATCAGTTTAACCTTGCTGATGAAGAGTTGTCTACCCTAGATAAGAGATTGAGTCGAGCTCTAACATTCTTAGATTTTCCAGATTGGTGGTCATTGCTTGGATCTGACAGTACAACAGGTATAGTCTGCTTATTCAAGTACTGTAAAATCGTTAATTTTCGTGGGGGATTATATTTCGTGGATTTTGTAGTTCACCTTTATTCACAAAATCCAATCCCAGCGAACACATATTAGGCCCTTGTATTCATTAGCTGAAATGCAAAATCCAAGAATTAATGTCCCATCAAAATGATCTTTTTTACCCAATCCACAAAATTTTGTCCCATCGAAATTAAATGATTTTACAGTATGTCACTTGTATACAAATATTGTTCGATAAAAAATATTTCAAACAGATAAAATACAATTCTTGTACCACTTGAAAATCTTACAGACAGTTTTGTACAGTACTTCATACATTCTGATGATTCTACAGGGTCGTTTAAAGAAATTGATTTTTCGTTAATTTGTTTTAGTGGTATTTAAGTTATGATTACAATAAAACTATACTAGTTGGTGATAAATAAGCGGTCTTTATGCAGATATGGCAAGTTCAAGTTATGTCTGATTGCTATTACATTAACAGGGGTGTCAATTTTCCGGATAAATTCGGAATTATGGATTTACCGACTCTAAAAGAGCCTAGATTTCTGAATAAAAACCGATTTGATTATGGTAACAATGTGGTTGAATGCCTCTAGTTTGTTAAAATGGTTTACCGCCTATGATTTTCCTGATTTTAAATTTGGCTCCGTTGACACCCCTGATTAAGTTGAAGAACAAAATATGGAGTTAACATATAAGGGCAGAATTCGAGTGTTCTTAGGTTACTCTTTTATTTCCTGGCATTTGTTGTTAATGTTTTACCTTATGTTTCAGAACCATTACAACCTCGTGAATCGTTGCTCCATTTTGCTGCAAGACTTGGTCTGAATCGTGTAGCTGCATTCTTCCTAACTAAAACTGGTAGTGAGCAGATATTGGGTGTAGCCAACAAGAACAGTGAGCTACCTCGTGATGTAGCACTGAAATGTGGACATGATGGTTTAACTGAGCTCCTCTCATTGTAAGTTGTCACTATATCGCTGTCTTAGAATGAGAAGGTCGTAACTACAATATCAATATTTTAAGAAAACAAGAAAAGTGTCAGACAATCACTCTTTACTTATATATGTTAAACCAAGTTTCAACTTCAATTTGGTCTACATGATAAGTTCCATTTTTCCTGAAAATATGCTCATAAGAAGCGCCTTATAATGTAGATTCCAAATATGCATTAGTCTTATAAGGTTGTAAGTGACCCTTCTTTTGCTTCTTTTGACTAATTACTGTCACTGGTTAGCAAATGTGTATCAGAAAAGGGTTAAATGTTATAAAAAGCACATTGCATAAAATGGAAATTTATTTAAGAACCATATAGCTTAACTAGATTAGGAAATTGTTCATGGTACTACCTTTGTACTAGTGCAAGTTAGGGAAACTCAGTGTCAGCACATATAATATGTCTATGCTAGATGAGTCCTGGTGTAAAATTAAATTTGAATATTTCAGATACAATGCACAAAGTTCAGTTCCCCAGGGAGGCTGGTTTAGTACTGATGAGGGGATTATACAGACTCAGGAAACCGGAGATGTCACCTTAACTTCAAATCTTGAAACACATAAAAGAACAATAGGTAACTTTGCTTGTCACTCATTTATGTAATCAAATAAAGATCTTCCATAGTGTCATTTACTTGGGGCAGCACCTTGCGCTATATCATTTGCTTGAGACGGACCATTGCGCTATGTCATTTGCTTGAGACAGACCATTGCGCTATGTCATTTGCTTGAGACAGACCATTGCGCTATGTCATTTGCTTGAGACAGACCATTGCGCTATGTCATTTGCTTGAGACAGACCATTGCGCTATGTCATTTGCTTGAGACAGACCATTGCGCTATGTCATTTGCTTGAGACAGACCATTGCGCTATGTCATTTGCTTGAGGCAGTGCCTTGAGCTATGTCATTTGATTGGGACAGTGCATTTGGCTTGGATATTGTCTTGGGGCTTTATTACAGAAAAATTACGAAATGTTAAAATGTCATAGATTAGGATACATGGTACATGATAAAACCCATTCTAGTATAGCTTTAACTTCAAACAGTTGAACAGCCTTTGTGAGATTTATGAGTGCTGTCCCATTCTGTTCCTTCTTCTACAATGGTAATGTTGATGTATTTCAGAGGAAGACATATGTGTGTTACAATCCGTACAGAAACAACTTGACAATAAAGAGATTGATATATCTCGTCAGTGGCAGACTGATTGGCCGTCACACCAATCTAATCCTTCAGGTACAAGTGTTTTAATTATACCCTGTCCATTAAAACTGACCTGTATCCAGGACCAACACTTATCTCTGCCTGGGCCCACATGTGTTATAAGCTATCTCACTCTTGGCCCACATGTGTTATAAGCTATCTCACTCTCGGCCCACATGTGTTATAAGCTATCTCACTCTTGGCCCACATGTGTTATAAGCTATCTCACTCTTGGCCCACATGTGTTATAAGCTATCTCACTCTCGGCCCACATGTGTTATAAGCTATCTCACTCTCGGCCCACATGTGTTATAAGCTATCTCACTCTCGGCCCACATGTGTTATAAGCTCACCTAATCATTCTGAGTCCAGTGTCAAAGTTCATTATTATAACATAGCACATGAGATTCTACTTCTTCGTCGATATTGAACTTGCTGTTTTAGAATCTATGATAAAACACAGCTGATTGATGACGTCACATTTGACGTCATGTCTGACATCATATACTAGGACAAATTACATAATGTTCTTTTGGAAGGATGTAGATTGACAATGTAAGAATCGAAATGATGTGTAGTTGTTGTATTGTAGGGTATGTGAATGATGAGGCTACAGATTCCTTAGACGATAAATATCAGGCTATATGTGAGAAAGTACAAGAACTACCGAATGTGTTAAAGTTAGAGTGTATAAATGATGAAACTGACACTGATAGTGAGTTAAACAAAGATCATGTAGATATCAGTGAAGATTGTGATGTTGTCATGGAAACAGAATCATCACCAAGGTTACAGATATCAGAAGGAGAAGAAGAAATGGAGGGCATTATGGGTAAGACTGTCTACCATATATCAACTGTTAAACCTATTAATGGAGCAGCATAGTCCTAAAAAGTGGCTTAGTTAATGAGTAACCCGACCAAAAAAGTGCACATTTCGTGTTATATACTAAAATGTTTGGGAGGGTAAGTTTTTCAGCCTGCCGGCATAAATTGCAAATTTTTGGTGTGGGCCCTAAAGTCCAAGATGGCTACCATCAAATTCAAAAAGATGTCATTTTAGTGTAATGACTCTAGATTTTTTTATTCAAGGCTTTGCAATTTATGCCGGCAGTCAGAAAAACCTCACACGCTCCCGAATATTTCGGTAAATAACATGAAATGTGCATATTTAGTGGTCGGTTGATTGCTAAAAAGTGGACCTTGCTGCTCCATTATATGTTCCATAGTCTGTCTAACATACCCTATGTTTAGAAAGACAACTCCTCAATCTACTCTTTTTCATGAAATTACTTCCCTTTTCAACCTCAAGCATAGGTAATCAAGCCAAGAATAAAAGTTAGCTAAAATTAAAAAAAAGTTATGCTATTTGAATGATAAAATATATTATCTAGTCGGGTGGCCAGACTCCAATATGCTCCACTGAGGGACATTGGATTAAAATTCAATATGTACATGGAAGTTTCTCAGTATACTTGGGACATCAATAAATGTCTGGTGACTTCCATGTAGCATCCCTTAGACTACATTGTCACTACAAGGGTCCTGGGTACCGTTTTATTAACATACTCACAGAAATTGTCAACTTACGTTCAAATTAAAATTCTTTGTTAGTCCTTAACAAGTTCAAATAGGGGACAGATAATTGCTTGCAAAGAATTTAAATTTGATCGTAAGTTTAAGATTTCAGTAAACGTTTTGATAAAGCAGTACCCTGTTCCTGAAGTCTCGCGTGTGATTTATGACCCTGTTAGTACCAGGGTAGGTTGTTGATAGTAAGATATCTGCGGGGTCATTTGTTATAGTGTGCCAAGGATAATGTGATGTTTATAACTATTGACCGGTTTAGCCTACTGTTGTAAAATCTGTTAATTCTGTACTAAAATAACACTGATAAATCGTGCACACTTGAGTAATCCACCTCCGTGGCTAATTCCATATTTACCCGCTTTTCACAGTATCCTGGGCACACTATATAATAGAAGAAATAGAAATACCTTATGATGTAGAAATCTGTTACAATGTTTATATAGGTTATCATTGAATCAGACCGATGTGCTTGTCTCAATAAAAGTCATGGTTCAACTTGAAAAATCCATCACAAATAATATCTTGCATATTGTAATATTTATGGTTTATGCAAGGTGTGTTTAAATGAGCTGAGATATTGAAGGGAAGTAATAAAAATATACAGAAAATAGGTTAACACACATTGCCTTCCCTTGGTTGGAATGTTGTGCAAACATGGGAGAGAATTCTAAATAATTGTACACTATTGGTTTGTCAAGAGTAGCTTCCCTTGTGTTCACTTTTTTGGACCCCACAACTCATTCTGTAAACAACGTTTTGTCAATCTTTACAAGTTATAAATAATGATAATTTAAAAACACTAGAAAACTATTCGATACTTGTGAGCTATATACAAGGGTGTATCAATAAGGTTGTGCACTGACCTGTTCATTTTAAAATGTGTAATGCAATTGTATTATTTGCTTTGTCATCTTAAATAACTGCATTCAATTCTGCACTGAGAAACAAATAAAAAGTTGATTATATGAAAAATATATAAAAATATGACCTACAGCCATCCTGCACACTTTAAGGACGTCACCATGTCATCTTTTATGTAACTGCATAACCATATTATAATGATACATCACGCCACCCTCTTGCTATGATACGTCATGACACCATCTTGCTATGATACATCATGACACCATCTTGCTATGATACATCATGTCACCATCTTGCTATGATACACCACGACACCATCTTGCTATGATACATCACGTCACCCTCTTGCTATGATACATCATGCAACCCTCTTGCTATTATACATCATGCCACCATCTTGCTATGATACATCATGCCACCATCTTGCTATGATACATCATGTCACCATCTTGCTATGATACACCATGCAACCCTCTTGCTATGATACATCACGTCACCCTCTTGCTATGATACATCATGTCACCATCTTGCTATGATACACCATGACACCATCTTGCTATGATACATCACGTCACCCTCTTGCTATGATACATCATGCAACCCTCTTGCTATGATACATCATGCAACCCTCTTGCTATTATACATCATGCCACCCTCTTGCTATGATACATCATGCCACCATCTTGCTATGATACATCATGCCACCATCTTGCTATGATACATCGTGCCCTGTCTTGCTATGATACATCATGCCCCCCTCTTGCTATGATACATCGTGCCGCGTCTTGCTATGATACATCACGCCACCCTCTTGCTATGATACACCATGACACCATCTTGCTATGATACATCACCCCACCCTCTTGCTATGATACACTGTGACACCATCTTGCTATTATACATCATGCCACCATCTTGCTATGATACATCAAGCCCGTCTTGCTATGATACATCACGCCACCCTCTTGCTATGATGCTCCATGACACCATCTTGCTTTGATACATCATGCCACCATCTTGCTATGATACATCTTGCCATCCTTTATGATACATCATGCAAACTTGTACCTAATATAATAATTAAAATTGTGTATAAAAAATATTAATTTGATGCGCATCATGCTAAGATTAAACATTATGGCGTGACTGACATGTTCGATGATGTTTCATATTCAAGGTGAGACAGGGTGCTACATAGGTAAACATTATCTCTAGCCAATTTATAAAACTGTTGACTGCTTGTGGAGAGATATTTTAGCTTCACTGTAGGGGTTAATCTAACTTTCATATCTTGCTATTCACCTGTCTAATACAGTGAAAGGGTTGTTGAGTAGGTTCTATCTATCTCCTGCTATCTCTCACAGTTACATCATTTATACATGCTTCCATGTAATTTTCCTTACTGATCTCATTTTGTTCTGTACAGCATGTAACTTCACTATTTATCTCAAAGAAGAATGCAAGTCTCTTGGTTGAGATAGTTTCATTCCATGTAGAACGTCATTTCCTGCACATTGTTTTTATATTTCAAAAATCTTTTGAAAACCTATACTGGGGTATTTTAGGAATAGATTTCTTTACTTCCTGGCGAAACTTTGACAAAAACTGAATGCTCCAACATCCTTTTAAATTCTGACACCCTGGTTAAAGTTTGACCTTCTATTAATTCAGATCCCCTGTTAAATTCTGATCCCCTGCTTAAATTCTAACCCTCCCTAATTAAATTCTGACCCCTCCTGGTTAAATTCTGTAGACCTTTACTCAGACCAGTGCAGAGTATATGGAGTTATAATTATATGCAAGGTTTCCATTTTCATTGATTTCCTATCATCTGCAGTGCAGTAAAGCTTTATAGTAAGAATGTTAGGACGGTGAAATTATGTTCATTTTGGAACCCACCCAGACCTGTCAAAATCTCAACTGTAACTGTGATTGCTTATAATAAAATTTCAGGTAGAACACAAATTTTGGGGGAGGAATCTAAATGTAGAAACACTGATGGAAATTACATGTGTTGAAAAATGCCAGAAACAGCTGATTGTTGCCACATCTGGTTCCCAACAACATTGTTACAGTATCACATGTTAGGTTGGTGTGCTGGGAACCATTTGCCACATCTGGTACCCGACTTCACTGTTGCAGTATCACATGTTGGGTTATTGTGCTGGGAACCATTTGCCACATCTGGTACCCGACTTCACTGTTACAGTATCACATGTTAGGTTGATGTGCTGGGAACCATTTGCCACATCTGGTACCCGACTTAACTGTTACAGTCTCAGATTTTAGGTTGGTGTGCTGGGAACCATTCGCCACATATTTGAGTTTGATCATGGAACATATGGGGATAAGGGTGAATAACAAGCTCCCTAGGTTGAATCATAGACAAGTCTAAAAGAAATGTATTTTCAATGATAGCTCTAGGTATTGTTTACTTGATGTAAGTCAGAATGTTCGCCTTGATATGAGCATACAGACTGCAGTAGCCACTATTTCTGTATTACACAAATAAGCCCAATTCTGCAGAATTGTGATCGTATAGAATGTTTTGAATTCTACATTATACAGTGTGTAGAATCACGTGATCTAATGAATGCCGTTTTACACTAAAAACTATTGCGATTTCGTCTGCTAATGGTGGTTTTTTTCTTGATTATAACGATCGTGCATTTAATATGGTTATAATATACAGCCTGAAGTACATTCCGTATGTGTTAGAATACCCGGCAAGTACCTAGTTCGCTCTATCTTTAGCTGTTTTTAATTGATGCTCGACCAAATGCAGTTTCCAACCGACTGTAATAATTTGGTCGAGCATCAATTAAAAACAGCTAAAGATTAAATGCACGATCGTTTTAATCAAGAAAAAACTCACCGTTAGCAGACGAAATCGCAATAGTTTTGAGTGCGAGCGTTATTCATTTGATCACGTGATTCTACACACTGTTATAAGGCTGTTACTAGTTTGGCCACCCGACTAGATAATATATTTTATCAATCAAATAGCATAACTTTTTTTCAATTTTAGCTAGATTTTATTCTGGGCTTGATTATCTATGTTTGAGGGTGCAAAGGGAAATAATTTCATGAAAAAAGAGTAGAATGTGAAGTTGTCTTTCTAAACATAGGGTATGTTAGACAGACTAGGCCTTTCCTAATGTTATTTTAGCAGTAGACTAGATGTATAGCTTGACCACATTGACACGAGCCTGTTGATTACCATAATTAAACAGTTGATATATTGTCTACGTTTACAACACCGATTGTATGTTTTCATAATCGGGGAGCATCACGATGACGCTCGAGATGTAATACAAACACAAATCTTAAAGGCCGATATTGCACAATTTGCTTGCAAAAATTAATATATTCAAAGCAAGAACCTTGTAATATATTCTTGCATAAAGGTCAGGCTCAGGTCAAAATAGCCAAGCTATATAAAGTGAGTAAGTATGTGGCACCTGTACCTATAAAACCCTTAATGTTTTATTCTTCCTCACTTTGTTTTAACACTTTCCCAGCTTCAGACACTTGAGTTAAGTTTTTTGTACTGAAAATAATTGGGTTATTTATATGAGATAGGCACATTAAATGTGAATTGAGTTGTAGAGGGCTGGCAGTATGATGTCTATACCTGGCAGTATGTAATGATTGCTTCTCCACACTACACAGCAAACATTCGCCAGTGCTTCAAGTTTGCTTATTTTCGTCTAAATCTCTAAAAATACTGTGTAGGAGTAGCAGAATTTTTCATGAAGATAGTGTATCTGGCTGGATTGTTTTAAGGATTGGCCCCTTTTTTGGCCCCTTCCCATGTGGTGCACACTACTGGATTAGCTGAGGGAAAGTTAGTGTGTGAAATGATATTAAATGGTGTATTGTGTTTGTTTTGCAGAGGGCACATTGTCAGCATTACGTGGATATAACGATCACTTACAGAGAATACGTCAGAAAAGTACCGTCTTTAACAAAATATTAGAACAGGTAAGTCTTCTCTTTCAAGTTCTATCTCTGATACTTTCTAACAATAGTGAAGCTAGTACTGTAATTACAAGCCGCCTTTTGCTATTAATTGATCTGCTATTGGATTATTACAAGCAAAATAATTGTTTGATAAATACATCAATGGAAGACTTACCAATGAATGACAAACTCATAATAATTTGTTTTGGTATAGAAAATAGAAATGATAGCTATATATATATACAATAATAATGTGATCATTTCACCTGATTTCTATGTAGTTGTAAATGTTGTTAAAATCATGTGAACACTTCTTCACCTGATTTCTACGTAGTTGCAAATGTTGTTAAAATTATGTAAATAATTGCATTAAAAGTATACATTGTATATACTTCATTACTAATTTTGACACTCTATGTTCACATTGAGGGGATGCTTAGTTTTAACCTTCATGTAATAATACAAGACAAGGATGCTGTTAAATGATTTAAGAACAGCAATATCATAGCTCAAAACCTTCAGGGATCAATGGTTTCACCTTTTGAGACTTTTGAGTTTAACTGCTTTGAAGTAGGTACCTGCAGTGTGTGGTTACCAAGTGTTCACCATTTCACATATTGAAACATGTTGATTAAGTAACTATTCAGTTTGTGATTTTGGCAAATATATAATATTATTTGCCTAATGCTATTGAGACACCCAGGTTTAGTTTTAACATTTCTAAGAAAAAAAATCAAAAAAAAAATCAAGTTATTGTCTTGACTGATCCTGTATGTCTGTGTGCAAGTTAGTCACTTTTTTGTCAGTCATTTTCCTCAAAGGCTAATCAAGGTATCCACTTAAAAAATCTTAACTACATATTTATTCACCATCACAAGGGGAGTCCATACTGACAAGACTGGTAACCCTTGACTTGATCTTTGACATTTTGGTCATAGTGTATAGCACTTGTAGGCTTACCTTTGTAATGTTCGATTTTAAGCCATTTTGCTTTTTGTTCTTCCACACTAATTTATAATTGGGGTGGCGGTGGAGCATTCAGGTGCTGTCTGTTGGTATCTATGTTGGCACATACCACAAATTGTGTGTGCTGATCTCCTCATAAACGGTTTGGTCGTATTTCTTAAACTTTCACTGATGATTATCCCAATTTACAGTTCAACTTTTACCGGAGTTACAGCCCTTTTGTTACTTTTAGTATATAACGTATAATGTAATGAAAAATATTGTATGTTCAACTCCTCACTTACTGTTTGGTGGATTTTTTAAACTTTCACAGAGGACCAGCCCTAATGTATAAATGACCGCAAAGGATGGAAATTTTGCTGCTTCAAATTTTACCAGAATTATGACCCTTTATTCTTTTACTTTAATATCCCATAATGAAAAATCCCCTTGCCTTTCCCGATTGCAGTTATATGTGCTATGATGGGGGCAACATTAATATTCATGTGGAGGGGGTTGCTTTCATGGTTGAGGTCATTCACGGAATCCACAAAATTAAATCCCCCACAAATTTGAATGAGTTTACTGTATTTTCATTGAGACATGTTAGAGCAGATTGTTCTAATCCTTCAGCATATCAACCTATCCTATCCTATTCTTAGATACTTCAAAATGTTATTTTGAGAAAATCTAGAAATTTACCTGGGGGATACAAGATCTGCAGTTTATAAAGATCACAGTCTGGGAAACTATAATTTGTTGATTTTATCTGAAGTATTTTTGCTTTGATAATCAATAAAGTTTGTTGAGTGTAAGCTGAACATGATGTTCACTTTTATGTGAATTTTATTCCTACTTTTCATTAATTAAGTTAATGATATTAATTTACTTTTATATCAGTCTTAAGTATGAGATTCTGGTTGCCTCATGCTGTTTTATGTATGTGTTTCATACTTGTATGTTTACCATGTTTTTATGTGGCATGTAGTGTATTGCACATGATAGTTCTAATTGCATGCACATTTGGGCGGGTATTTATAAAGCATCTTAAGTGAAAAGTTTCCAATATTTTTACTTAAGTTAAAATATTGAGCTGCCCATATTTCACAAGAAACGAAAAATAACCCTTATTTTATATATGATTACTGTAGCTCTTTACATATTGCTTCTAAACAACGATTATACTTGATTCTCATCAACTCGATCCTTCTCATCGACTCGAGCCCTAATTGTTTGGGTCAAACATGCACACATGCAGAGATGGTTCTTATCCAACTAACATGTTATATCTGCTGTAAGTCTTATTTCTGTGAATGAAAACAACTTGTAATCGTTCTGTGATCAGTAATAGCAACCAACCATTACAATCCATTTTGGTAAGCATCAATGCCTAAGCTTTTTACCATGGGGTTATGTTATTGACGATTTATTTGTCAACAGGCTCGTTCACATTGATTAAATTCGTTGAAAATCATCTAAGATGAATTTACTTTATTTCACAACTGTGTTTTGTGAAGAGTTTTCAGTCTTTGTGTTAAATAGAGGCTGACCAATCAGAGGGCTCGAGTCGATGAGAAAGTTTCAGATCGACGTAGGCGCTTGACTGGTACTTGCTTTATAGCAAATATTTTACAACAAAAACTTTTAAATGGAAAAAATATTTTGATTTCATAAAATTAAGTAATTTCTCTGTCATTATGAATAAAATTGGTTAAAGAATATACTGTATGAAGTGTACATGTAAGGCTAATAGCCCTAAGGGGCTGGAATCCACGAGAAAGCAGTATAATTATGTAAATAATTGTTAATAGATTTCCTGTTTAGCTGATACAATTAAGGAAAATGTGAAATTTTAGAAAATTTTAAGTTTTCACTTAAGATGTTTTATAAATACCGCCCCTAACTAACTTGTCCATCAATATTGTAGAACATATAGGATATTTAGCTAGTTAGTTAGTCTGTTTTGTTTGTTCGTTGTTTAGTTATGACTAAGACAGTGAGTTATAAGAACATGTTCAGTTGGTCGTACCTTGTCAAATTGGTCAATGACCCTCAGCTTTGAGGGAAGAAACTGTTGTTTGATACATTGAATCCAAACCTAAATTTATACCCTCAGCTCTAACTGGTTGTTTAACATGTTCAGTGTACATCACATATACATAGAAGAATATATGTAGCTTACCAACCAGTTTGTCCTTAGTTTGGTGGCAGACACTGAAAAGCCTTTCAGAATTGAATTGCTGAGAATTGAACCTGAGGGATGTCTTTAGCGTTTATGATCCAGTCTTGACCACCCAGTCTGTGTGATCACTTAAATTGTTTTATTTCTTTGTTTAGCTGCAAATTGAGTTTGGCTACTGAGAGCTAGTTAGTTTGTACAATTGTTACAAGATAGCTACATACTTGCATATAACCTAATGATACAAGTAATCTCGATGCTCTGTTGATTGTAGAGATCCCGACAAGTATCAGAGATTTCCTATATACCATAGCCCCTATTCATCTAACTTTATCCCTGTCTGGGCCGGACAGGATCAGAGATGCTGGTTGGCCTATGTACCAGCATAGTCAGGATTTGTGAGGTCTCCATTAGATTGAAACCTATCTTGTCTGACTTTATACCCACTCCAGGTTACTCTCTCTAAAATCAGCATCAAATTCGCAAATAGCCAAGAACTTTATTTGTACCAAGGATTGAATGTTTGTATATTGTATATGAATCATTGTAGCTGTTTGGTATGGTGGAAAAAGTGAGAAGACTTAAAATAGTTTGTACTTTGTGTGTTTACGTCATTGGCACATAGTTGTATGTTATATGTTACTCCTTGCCTTCAACTTTCTACGTCAGAGAATACCAGTAGTTTGTTACGTGTTTACATCACTGATTGCCTATACCTATACTGTATATCTACTCTACTGGCTGCCATAGTTATAGTCATTTTGTTGTAAGGTTTGTGGTACATGATGATATGCTATGTTGATAAATTATTTCAAATGTTTCAATTATTATATTAATGCAGCAACATCGGCAGTTATTGGTGAGTGATATTTCTGTGCTGGATTCTAACCCACATTATTCTGTCAATCCTTTGGTTAATTTAATATCATTTTTGTTTTTTAGTTTCCCTTTGTGTATTGTATGATAATAGCTAGATCTAGAATACCATAAGTACATGATTTACACTAACTGTCTCCTCTATGTTGTGGGCAGCAACCTTTCATTTTCTGTAGTACAGGTAATTCATTTTGGACAACAGTTTTGTGATTTAACTTTTATTTCCAATATACCTAAAGTTACAATAATATGAACATACATATTTAACATAAAGTTTTTCAAAATGACTTATTAGATATTTTATCGATATTTAAACAAAGTAAAAATAATTTTGACATTTTGACGAAATTTTTCTCTGTGTGTATACGAGGGTTGTTCATTTAATTCCCGGACGATCGCCATAGCGCTTGATTGCAACATGCGATTGTAGTAAAATTTCGTTGCGTAAGACTTAGTCACCAACTTGATTATTTGACAAAACATGAAATAATTTTATCCAATCGAACACAAACTATGGTTACTATTGTAACCATACAAACGACTACCCGGCCCAACCCAATTTTGTAGTGTTTTGTAGAGTGTTAATTAGTTAGGGGTAGTGGTATTATCGCATATTTTAAATAGAAAACATCAGCCAACAATATGTATGTATCTATGTCGTGTTATATAACATTTGATGTCAATTCCCTGTAGCCTTTTGCGTTCTAATGACGCCCTTCTGTGAATATCGCGATTTGTTTAGAGAAAACAGGTAATGAAACGATTTTATGAAAATATTGGCCGTACACCTGTAAAACTTAAGACTCCCTTAAATAAAAACTCTTTAGACAATTATTGTAAATGCGGACCGTTGTTTATATATGAAATAAACCATTCACGATGACATAGCACCACAATGTGATGATCAAAGGTTGGGCAAACATACAGTCATCAACAGAAAATGTCGTAGATTCAAGGCCTGTTGGGCGATAGACACTAATAGAATAATAAGTGATGTAAAAATTGCAGCTACGTGTGATTTTATCGTAGTTATAGCATATTACATCACTACTGAACAGCTTAACATGGCGAATATATGTGTCCAGGCAACTACTTAACCCCTAAATTATGATCAAATGATGCAAAAAGAAGCATTTATATGCGAAAACGTCGTAACGTCGCCATTTTTGACGTCGACTTGGGCCGACTAACGTTACACGCGCTTACTAAAACGCTAATATTATAAAATCCCTTCATTGTAACAAGATGAAATTTTGTATGTGAATAAGAAAGAAAGAAATGATGTGATTGTGCTTGTGTGCGTTTTCATCAATATCCGGCCAATCGTTTTTCAGCAATATTGATCGTCCGGGAATTAAATGAACAACCCTCGTATAAGTAAACTAAGAGATATTGGTACTTTCAGTTACTTTGAACTTTCCATGAATAATAGTGACATCAAGACAAAGCTTCGGTTAATTACTAAACATATCCTTAGTAGTGACAGTAAGACTCACATGACGTCATGGAAAGTTTCAAAGAATTTGGGGCAATACTTTCAGGGTGTTGGAATTTGCATTGGAATAATGATAATAATAATAATAATGATCATAACGACTTTATTTAATGAGGGTATAGTAAAACATTCTATAACTATGAATTGGCATATTTATACATTAATTGCTATTCGGTAACCCTTGACAACATCTAAACATTGAAGGTTGAGAAGTTGTATAGATATGTATCATTAGATATCCCTTATATAGTCAGCTCACCCTTTGAGATTGTCTTATGTCCGGGATACATGGTCCCTGGCTGACCTATCAGTAGACCAAATGATTTCTCTTTAATAACTCCAAGAAGACTTTGTGCACTAGAATCTTCAAACTATACATGGAGGTTGGCCAGAATATGTCAAAATAATTACTTGCATCGTTTTAAGTAAGACACTAGACTACCTTAATTGCAAATTAAAACTTTTGATCGGTTCAATGTACTTTGATTGAATCGTTGAAAAATAGACAATTCTTATAGTTTCATAGGGTGATCTAGGACACTTTCATATGAAAATGGACAGTTTGCATGTCCAATAAATCACAGAAATAAATTCTGTTAAAACTGAAGCAATAAGTGATCTAATGGATATGAAAGCATAATTGTTTTTCAGTTTTAGAAACTTTTTTAAAAAATATCGTGGGATATAGCTCTATACACTTTAAAAGCAGAGTTGCCGAAGAAGATATAACAGATTGTATTGTTGTTGTTGTTGTTATTTATATAGGTGTGTATAGAAGCACATTGTTAGATTGTTACATTTCAATATACAACTACTTGTTACTCCAGGTTTTATAAAGGTATTTTATGAGTCAGGTTTTCTTCGGTCTGATTCAGTGGTTTGTACTAATTAGAAACAATTGGATGTATAATATTGGTATATCCCTCATAATTAGACCTTCAGATATTTGGTGGCTAATTACCAACTGTTAGGCCTAGGGAAGCTGGGTAATTATATGATGTTGTTAATATATTAACTCCTAATATTCTACTCTCTACTCATTTCTGTTTTACAAATCACTATGGTATTTAATAATGTATATATAATGGGAATCATGTGTGGCTTACCTATAGAAAATTCATCTGGAATTCTGGTGAAGTTCTGGACTTTCCTTGTGTCGAATCTACTGGAATATCATGGATATCAGTGTAATTTCAGTGAGATTTTTTCGCCAAAATTTGGTGAAAATATCCCAGGGAAATTCCACTGGAATTTGGGAGACAATTTACTCCAGGGACTAAAGCATGAAATCAAAAGAAAGTCATAAATGTTCTAAAAACTCTCTGCAATCCTTGTTTACTAATACACCTTTCGGAACTCCTTGGCAATTTAAGAAAAAAACATCTTGGAAGGATAGTAACCCCTGCCTTACCCGGTGTTAGTCAAGTTTGTGTCATAAGGGTCTATTATGACGTCACTAAAGTCGCCATGAAGATGGTCAAAATGAAATCTGAGGGTACCTAGACCAAACTCATGTGACATGTTAACTCACTCAGCTGGCCATACCCAGCAATCATCTGCTTACAGCTTTGCATAAACTTAAGCACTTTACAATTTTAAATTAATAATAAATATTATTATACATAATTATTACCCTTTGTACACCATGCATTCTTCTATATATTGACGGTGCCGAACCAAAACCCTGTAACTCAATTTTGGCGAGAAAACTTTTTTGCAGCATCCGCATCTGCTGGACGTCCCGCGCATTTCTGTCTAGTAGCCATCTAAATAGCCAATCGCATTACTTGAATACAGTCTGGTGACAAAATATCGTTATAAGAACATGCCGGTTGAGACGAAAGCACCGTAAGTCAATTTTTAGCTGTTTTGGTCAATGTGATTGCTGTGAGTCTTTTTGTACATGATGTGCAATTTAAAATCATGTAGGGTGTCATTTCGTTACGAGAATTTGGTATTATTTCAACGGAGAAGTTTTTCTCCTGAAAAGTTTTATTTTTGCAGTTACAGGGTTTTGGTTTGGCACCGTCTATATATTACTTAGTGTTCTTATAACAACACCCTCAGCATTTTGGGTCAAGGAAATATAGAATAGAAACATTTCTACCTTGTCAGAACCAATGATAAACAGCCAAATATTGTGTAGAAAAGTTGTGTTTTTATTCAGTGAAAGGTACTGAAAAGTAATTAGTTTCAGGAGAAACTGCTGTATATTCTTGAGTTCTCCTTTCTGTCTGTACTGTCAATATCAAGCACTGTAAAATCATTAATTTTCGTGGGGGATTAAATTTCATGGATTTCGTGGTTCACTTCCAACACAAACTTTAATCCCAACGAACATTGATTTTGACCCTTGTTTTGTTACCTGAAATGCAAAATCCACGAATTCAAGAGCCAACGAAATTGTCTTTTTTACCAAAACCACGAAATTTCGTCCCAACGAAATTAAATGATTTTACAGAATAATAATAAACCTTACTGCTTCAACACCTAACTTACAGCTCCTGACATTTTCTGGTTAAAAATTGGCTTTAAATACCTGCTAGCTGTGGAATTTCCTACCTCTCTTAAAATACAAATATGATAGTGTATACCAGTATATAATGTTGCAAATTGCTCTTAGCTCTTCAATTGCTATTTCAGTGTTTGTTGAAATGTTCTGAAAGAAAAAAAATCCTCCTTATTTTAATTTCTCATAGTATTAAACAGGTAACTTGTACACTTAAGTAAGGAATTTATGATTTTACAATTTATGAGGATTTTGAAGTTTTATTTTTTCCCCCCAAGTTGGCAAGAAACCATTTTATGTAGACTGGTGACTGTTAGTACAAACAAGTCAATGTAGAAATCTAGTGTATAAAATGTTTCCTCTCGACTGTATCAACACTTATTTTGTTGCTCAAAAAGACATTAGTTAAGATTACAGGTGGTCTTAATGTTCTGTATTTAGTATATAGAGTTTGTGTGCACATCTATTTATTGAAAATCATCAATCTTTTTCATTTATGATAAACTGTTAGCAGAATTTGCTGGCAATATGAGAGAGGAAGGTGTTGGTACTTGGTGGTGTCCAATTTATTTCTCGTTACTCTAACTGTAACATCTTCATCTAAATAATTACTCTAAGCTTTTCTATAATATCTGTATAAATGTGTTTTCTGCTTTGTAGAACTTATAATATGTATGTACTAGTGAGGGTATATTATATATGTAAGTTTGATGTTTGTGTACATTTTTAGCTCATCTGATTTTTGAAAAAAAAGATGAGTTATTGTCATCACTTTATCGTCGTTGGTGTCAACGTCGGCGTCGCAAGTTTTGTGTTTAGGTAAACTTTTTTCATAAACTATCAAAGCTATTGCTTTGAAACTTGCAACACTTGTTCACCATCAATACCTGAGCCTGTAAAGCAAGACCCATAACTCTGATCTGCATTTTGAAAGAATTATTGCCCCTTTTTGGACTTAGAAAATAAAATACCCTGGTTAAGTTTTGTGTTTAACTCCACTTTTCTCCTAAACTATCGGAGTTATTGGTTTGAAACTTTCAACACTTGTTCACCATCAATACCTGACCATGTTAACCAAGACTCATAACTCTGATCTGCATTTTGCATGAGTTATTGCCCCTTATTGGACTTTGAAAATTCCTTGGTTAAGTTTTGTGTTTAGGTCCACTTTTCTCATATACTATGAGGGCTATGGCTTTGAACCTTGTAATACTTGCTCTATGTGGGTATTGCACTTGTTCGTCATCAACACCTGACCATGTCAAGCAAGAATTATAACTCTAATCTGCAATTTGTGTGAGTTATTGTCCCTTTTTCGAAAATTTCTTGGTTAAGTTTTGTGTTAAGGTAAAGCAGGGCACACAACGCTGTCCTACTTCATACTAAGGTTGTCTGCCTTTTCACAGTGACAGATATCAGATGAGCGTCTGCACCCGCAAGCTGGTGCTCTTGTTTATACCAGCCACAAGGTATAGTGGTTTCTCTCTATCAACGCATCCATTCTATTTGGGTAGTCAATATCCCGTGAGATTTCAATCAGACATGTGTTAAAATTCTCGGGTCAGTAACCCTGATGTAACTTGTCCAATGTGAATGTTTTTACTAAAATTATGTGGAAATTAAGTACGATTTTACCAAAAATCAGTTGAAATACAATGTTTTCCTGAAGTTTTCTACCCCTATGTCATAAAACTCAAATCATTTCCTTATAAACCAGTTGAAAGTTTCGAAAATTGATATGAAAATGTCCGCCAGGCATAGCTTGTGACGTCAATAAGGAACGGAAGTTCATTCAGGTCAAAACTCGTGTTTACAGGCTTGCACCGATCGAAAGGGGAGCAACTCTGCATGTTTACAGGCTTGCACCAATCGAAAGGGGAGCAACTCTTTACCTGTCAATTTCACCATACTTGCTACCCACCAAATACTGGCTACTCAACCAAATACTGGATACACCACTATATATTGGCTTCTTATGTGACTCCGGAGATATATATTATAATTTCTGTCAGCTGCTCGTCTGGTGAAATACATTGTCAATCTTTCTAAGAAAACAAACAGATAAATAGCTTCTTCTTCTACTTGCTTTCAGACAGACAGACTGACAGACAGGCAATTTAGCATTATGAAGAATATTCCAGCAAATAGCTCTTGTATGTGATAATTGATTACAGTATGATATTGTATATTTCAGGAATTACGGAAGGGGAATTTAGCTCGGTTCAGTTCATCGTGTCCATCATTGGACATAGAGTGTCGGAATTCACCATTGCCAGTCATAGATGAAGGAGGTTAGACTTTCATATATTATCATGTTCTATAATATACTGTAAAATCATTCATTTTCGTGGGGGATTAAATTTTGTGGTTCACCTTCAACCAGTTAAATCCCATCAAAGAATTTTTTTACCTTCAATATATTACCTGAAATGCCAAATCCGCGAATTAATGTCCTATCGAAATGGTCTTTTTTTCCTAAACCACAAAATTTCGTCCCACTATTGGACAATTTAAAGCGGTTTCCCTTGCAAGATTAACCAATGTACTTCTAATGTAAGGGCTTCTAGGGACAGTTGTGTGATACAAGGAGTCAGAGTGTGCTACCCTTAGGCTAGCTCTCTCCAAATTGCCTTCTTGGTCCTTTAATAAATAGTAGGGCACAAACCAAAGTCACACAGCTACGACGACGAAGCCTTGACTGATACCAGTACAGCACCTATACATACACACGATGAGCTCAGGCTTACTAACCAGTTCATCTGTTCTTGTATTACGTGGGAAACATTTAAAAGTGTTCCAGAAATTTCCATGTACCCTGATCAAGAGTTGAACCATAGGGACCTCTTGATCAGGATGTGTAGTCTAAAATTTAGATGGTAGGATTTTGAATGGACTATGATAGCCTAGTGGGTTTTGTGTGAAACACCAATCTAAGTAAATAATGATTACTGAAATACTGATTAGCAGAAAGCAACCATTAAAATTGAATGTGTAGTTAGAATAATAATTGTATCAATAACTGGTAAAAAAAAAAAAATTGTGTTTATCATGATTATTATTCTGAAGAAGGCTTCGGCTGAAACATATGTGTCTTAATTAAGTCTGTCTGGTACACAAAGATGATGTTGGTCGAGAAATTAGGTTACAATCAAATTATAGTTACTGCAATTCCTTAATTCTAACCACATTCGATTTGATACGGATATCCCGATATTCGTTCGGATGGCGATACGAATATCCGGATACCAATTTTGGTACCCGTTGCCATCCTTAATCTTAATGCAATAAAAACAATATGTGTATATGTTGTTCTTGAATTTGCATCATAATAGTGAATAATAATGCTGGATGTGTTTGATGATGTTTGATGATGTTTGATGATGTTGTTTGATGATGTTTGATGATGTTTGATGATATTTGATGATGTTTGATGATGTTTGATGATATTTCAGATTTGTGTAAGTCTATGGTTGACTTGGCTGACGAGAATGTTGGTGAGACGACTACAAGCCCGGGCTCTATATACTCTGGTGAAGTATTCTCATCCGGAGGTGATATCACACACAGTACAGACAATATACATATAGTAGTAGATGGTACTACGAGTGATAGTACAGCTGATTACGGTGTACAAACACAGGAATACGATCAGTTTCTCAAGGATTATTATGGTGGTAATGTACCGCAAGTACGTAAGAGAAGTGCTAGTCCTGTACTTGGTGGTGTAAAACGAGGTGGTAGTCTGGATGAGCACTACGAGGGTGATAACACAATGCTCATACATGGAAATAAGAGGTACGTATATATATATGCTTCACATCTTTCACATGTCCTTAACCAGCCCGCTTAGCTCAGTTGGTAGAGCGCGAGATTAGTAGTCACTACTGATCTCAGGGTAGTGGGTTCGAATCCCGGGCTGGCCAACTGTAATTACTAAATAGTCTTTCGGATGAGACATAAACCGAGGTCCCATGTATGGATGCTTTACACCTGACATGTAAAAGAACCAGGGATGCTTCTGGAATCAGGTCATCTTCTGTATCATGCAATATTCCCCAAAAACTAAAAGTACTAAGACTCTTCTGGGGGCCTCGCCCATATGGATTATTCGGTGGCAGGGATAAATAAATGCATTTAAATCAAAATCACATTGTCCATCATAATCAACCAGCCTTTTATCTCATCCACAGAAAGTACAGGACTTATTATTATGACTGTAAACCAAGAAATTATTTTGTGTAATTAAATTGGCAGAGTTTGCGAGTGTTTGAAATTTGCAAAATTAAGTAGCCCTGAAAATGTTCAAAACATTAATAATTATGGACATGGCTCCAATAATTTTGTAATCAAGAATATGCTGACGATTATCAAAACTCAAAAGTTAGTATTTGCAAAAGTAAATGGGTTGATAGTATCTTCGAAACTTGAGGTCTGCAATTCTCTATTTAAATATCTAGGCCTGTATTTAAGGGAGGAAAATTAATTGAGAAGTTGAGTACAGAGATTTCCATGTAAACACTGTACTGGGTATAGCTTCCTGTCTGATAGCTACTGCTATAAACTTACTATGTGTTATCAAGTAGATTATTACAAGATAAGATTGTCCTAGAGGAACGATCAGTTAATATTGTTTTATCAGGGATTCCTGATTGTGCACGTTTACATTGATAAATCCATTAAAACAGGAATCATTGTGTATGAGTTCTGTGGACTTTTACCTATACTGCACTTTATATGAATATATTATACAGCCTAAAGAACATCTCATTTATATAGGAACACTACACATTTACCAGTTTTGCTCTATCTTTAGCTGTTGTTAACTGATGCTCGATCAAATTATTACACTCGATTGGAAACTGCATTTGGTCGAGCATCAATTAAAAACAGCTAAAGATAGAGCGAACTCGGTACTTGCCTGGTATTCTTACATATAAGGGATGCACTTTAGGCTATATAATATAACCATATTAAATGCACGATCGATATAATCAAGAAAAAACTCGCCATTAGCAGATGAAATCGCAATAGTTTTGAGTATAAAACGGTATTCATTTGATCACGTGATTCTACACACTGATTATTATAGCTTGGCTATTTTGACCTGAGTCTGACCTTTATGCAAGAATATATTACAAGGTTCTTGCTTTGAATATGTCTATTTCCGCAGGTAATCGTGCGATATCGGTATTTCAAATTTGTATTTGTATTACATCTCAATCGTCTTCGTGATACTCCCCGATTAAGAAAACACATAATTGGTGTTGTAAAAGTGGGTAATATATCGACTGTGAAATTATGCTAATCAAAAGGTTAGGCTCGATTCAAATTGGCCAAGCTATAGTACTTTTACAACTAGTGAGATTATCTATGGGTATTTTATTGGAAGCCGACACAAAGTTTGACATATTTCATCTTGTAGTATTCTATCACACAAAGCATCAACTATATATATTGGTTGAATAATGTCTGGAGATTGTCTGATAACAGATTGTGCAATACTTGTAGCATGTGATACTGTAAGATATATGTTTGAGGCTTATATTATCTACTTCTAATCTTTGTGTGCAAGAGTTAAATTATGTTTTCTGTTGTCATGGCAATGCTGATGTTCACTTAAGTTTAATATTGGTTAAGTGTATCCAAATACATGTGATATGCATGTTTGTGGTTAAGACCTTAGTTTAAATAAAATTCATGTAGGCTCTTTCTCTCTCCTATGGAATTTCGGAGATTCGCATGTAGAAAGCACTTTCCTTCTCATAGACACACCACACATAAATGGCAATGCTGATGTTCGCTAAAGTTTGATATTGGTTTAGTGTATCTAAATACATGTGATATGCATGTTTGTGGTTAAGACCTTAGTTTAAATAAAATTCATGGTGGCTATTTCTCTCTCCTATGGAATTTCGGAGATTCGCATGTAGAAAGCACTTTCCTTCTCATAGACACACCACACATAAATGGCAATGCTGATGTTCACTAAAGTTTCATATTGGTTGAGTGTATTTAAATACATGTGATATGCATGTTTGTGGTTAAGACCTTAGTTTAAATAAAATTCATGGTGGCTATTTCTCTCTCCTATGGAATTTCGGAGATTCGCATGTAGAAAGCACTTTCCTTCTCATAGACACACCACACATAAATGGCAATGCTGATGTTCACTAAAGTTTCATATTGGTTGAGTGTATTTAAATACATGTGATATGCATGTTTGTGGTTAAGACCATAGTTTGAATAAAATTCATGGTGGCTATTTCTCTTCCCTTTGGAATTATGGAGATTCGCCTGTAGACAGCACCATCCCGCACATAAACACACCTTACTAGTCCCTACGCAGGTCCCTAGGGCACCTGTAACACACACATACAGCCAGTTTAAGGGCCAATTTCTTGATTGAACTCAAATTTGGCAAGATTCCCTCTCTTGAAATATGTTGATAAGAAAGCAATCTTTGCATGATAGGTGTTGGCAGTTTGTGTTGATACCTATAGATAGTTTACTCTCGGCTGAAATAAAACATACCTCGTACAGGCAACCTTTCCTATCCTTCAATTCTCAGACCTACCCTAATATATTTTAATGATTCCTGAAGAATGAAATGTGTTTCAGATATTGAAAATTCCTTGAAATGTTTCAATTTTACATGAAAGTACTAAAACTATTTCTATTCCGGGGCTAATTTGTTGGAGTCAGTGCTTGAGGTTGGTTGGTCTGCTGTTGATTTGTCTGTACACAGAATTTTGTCTGTGGTTGGTGATGGTCTAGTTGTGCCCCCTCACTTATGTATAAGTGGAGGTCATATAGCATTGATGCTTGCCCTCTTTCCGTAATATGTCTGTTCGTCTGTACATAACAATGTGTGTTGAACTCCACACAAACCGTTGGGTGAAATTTCTTCAAACTTGCACAGATTAACAACCTTAATGTATAGTGGACTGTAAATGATGGAATTTTTGCTGGGTCAATTTTAACCAGAATTACGGCCCTTTGTAACTGTTGCCAAATACCCCAATGAGAGCACCTATGTCTCATGGCTACATTTTAGTTTTGTTGTGTGAATAAGTCAACTAAATGTGTGTTCGATTAGGTTGAAATGTAACTATTTGAAGGAGAACATCCAAACAAACTGAACTATATGGGTTATTGAAATTGGCTTATTATGCTCCCATCTTGATGAAGCTTGTAGTTGAAGCTCTTAATTGAAAGCTGGTTACTAAATATTGGTTATTGAACTTTGATTATTGAATGTGTTGGTTATTTGAAGCTGACTATAAAAGCCTGTTGTTAAAAGCTAGCATTTGAACTTTTTATTGTTTATTTTGATTACTTAGCTTGAGTCTTATTAATGTATAGGTGTGTATAAATTCACCTGAAAATCTGGGAGCTCCAAACATATGGTGAATTGTTTTATATAAAGTTGATGTAGATTAGACCTTTATGTGTTTCTGATGTTTGTATTGTGTATAGTTGTTGATAAGTTAGACTTTGTTAGTTGAATGGTTTTGACATTTTGATGCTGCCTACCTTCTGGTACCAGTGATGAGTGTATCTAGACAATTATAGGTAATCATACATTGTGATAGATCCAAGTTCATGTCCACAGTGTATCACATACTATGTGGGGGTGGAGAGTGAGAGCTACGATGATCTATAATACCCTGGCTGAATCTTTACTTGTAAATGTATAGCAACACCGACTATTTGCCAAAAATATAATGTGTATAGATTGTTTTGCCGGTAGATGTTTTCCTGAGATAAAGTTTGGGTTTTACTGGGAGATTTTGTGATATTCCAAGTGATTCAATCTATGGTAAACATAGTCCCTTTCCGTATGTAATTACAGCATACTATAAGGCCTTTTCAGTCTGTAATTACAGCATAGCCCCTTTCAGTCTGTAGTTACAGCATAGCCCCTTTCAATATGTGGAAAACATAGCCCCTTTCAATCTTTTCAGTATGTAGTTAGCATTACCCCATTCAGTCTATGGTAAGCATAGCCCCTTTCAGTCTGTGGTAAGCATAGCCCCTTTCAGTCTGTGGTAAGCATAGCCCCTTTCAGTCTGTGGTAAGCATAGCCCCTTTCAGTCTGTGGTAATCATAGCCCCTTTCAGTCTGTGGTAAGCATGGCCCCTTTCAGTGTGTGGTTACAGCACAGCCCCTGTCAGTCTGTGGTTACAGCACAGCCCCTTTCAGTATGTAATTACAGCATAGCCCCTTTCAGTGTGTGGTTACAGCACAGCCCCTTTCAGTGTGTGGTTACAGCACAGCCCCTTTCAGTGTGTGGTTACAGCACAGCCCCTGTCAGTGTGTGGTTACAGCACAGCCCCTTTTAGTCTGTGGTAAGCATAGCCCCTTTCAGTATGTAATTACAGCATAGCCTCTTTCACTCTGTGGTAAGCATAGCCCCTTTCAGTATGTAATTACAGCATAGCCTCTTTCACTCTGTGGTAAGCATAGCCCCTTTCAGTATGTAATTACAGCATAGCCCCTTTCAGTCTGTGGTAAGCATAGCCCCTTTCAGTGTGTGGTTACAGCACAGCCCCTTTTAGTTGCCCCTTTTAGTCTGTGGTAAGCATAGCCCCTTTCAGAGTGTGGTTACAGCACAGCCCCTTTTAGTCTGTAATTACAACATATCCCTTTTCAGTGTGTGGTTACTGCATAACCCCTTTCAGTTCAATATTGCTGATAATGAATGATATGCTGAAAGGTTTTATATTAAGAGTCCTTTCTAGTGAGTCAGTATTGAAGAAAAGCTATGAAAACATGGTTTGTTTATGGTTTGTTTAGTTATAGTTCCCACTTCCTCAATTAACAAAGAAAACTACAAGACCTTATTCTACAACTTTCACTAGACATCTTACTTGATTCATATAAATCAGAAATCTTTTTGCTACCAGTATTTGAGATTTTTATGCCCAATCTTATCAAGGAATACGCCTGCAGCACTAGCAGGTAGATTTCCCACCTTTTACAGACATACAAACAATATGCCTGTAGACAAACTGATTAAAACATGTGTAGCAGACGGAACAGATAACATCATGTGTAGCAGACGGAACAGATAACATCATGTGTAGCAGACGTATGATCTAAATGTTTGAATACAGGAAGTTTACTCATGCTGTCATGAGTCAGTGTTTACAGATGCCCTGTGTATGTAATAAACTATATATACCTGGTATTAGTGTGCTTTATGAGAATATAAATGTTTATAGATCCCCCTCTCTCTCTCTCTCTCTTTCTGCCAATATATCTGTGCACTATATACCAGTTAAAAGTTTTGCTACTTCTTCTGTGTTAATTCCGTCAGTAATTGTCTGCCAGGCTGGTGCTTTTAGGGAAAGTTCAAAACTTTTCGATTGGAAGTGCTGTACCCACCTACAAACTGTGCTGTATGCAAAAACACACATAGGATCAACTTCCTTGTTTAAGCTTTCAAAATCTTCAGTGGTAATTTTGTAGTTTTTATATGAGTTTTTGTGATCGTCATTTGTTCGTCGTCCATGCATGTGTCCATCCGTAACCTTTTGGCAGTAACACTTTAGTGCTTGTAATATTGCTTTATCTTCCCCAAACTTGGTCAGTAGTTGTATGACAATGAAATAAAGGTCAAGTTCAAAACTGGGTCATGTGAGGTCAAAAACTAGGTCACTGGGTCAAATCTTAGAAAAAACCTTGTGGTCATCGTTTTGATCCAATCTTCACAAAACTTGGTCAGAATGTTGTTCTCTATGAAATGTAGGCCAAGTTTGAAATTAGGTCTTGTTGGGTCAAAAACTAGGTCATAAGATCAAATCTTAGAAGTTGATATAGATTTAAGTTAGTTATAAAACTTATTGTTATTGTGTATATTTTCAGTGTATTATTGCCACAGCAGAGTATAGGAGGTTTGAACCCGACATTGCAGGGTAGGGATGATCTATTACTGGACAATGAATCTGGTCTCAGTGCTGGCACTGAGGCTACTGTAAGACGTAATCTACATAGTACAGGTGACCTTGATAGAAGAATGCCACAGACAGATAAACCAGGTAATCTTCAACCCACTATATTTCACTATTATATGCCAAGCATTGCCTTTATTTGCCAGTCAGCTTTCTGCTGTATAGGGCAGGCATATATGTGCCTGCGCCCAGATTTGTACCCGTTCGTGATTGGGTGGCAAGCGCTCTAACCACTGGGCTTTGGAGGATATATACTTTTTGTTTATTTATTATATGATACTACCTTTGAAAATGATATGTATTATGTAAAAACCTTGATCAGTGGCGGCATCCAGTTATTTACCAAGTTTTTCAAAGCAAAATATTGGTTATAAGTTTGGGCAGGCTGGCGAGCAGACGGACAGTGACTTCAAACAGGGCTTTTCCGGTCAATAACTTTAGTTTGAATTGACTCATTTTCATGAAACTTTGTCTATAGTAAGCTGATGCATTGAGACCTAGCTTGTGATTGAATCTGGGGTCAGTAGGTCACCATTTCTTAAATCAAACACAGCAATTTGACTTCCTCATTAGGTGGACACTGGACAGAAAACTTGGTTTAGCGGTAGTGCTGTGTTTTGTTTTGTATGTACTCTTAATTCAATCAGTTTTCATCAGATCTTCAAACTTGGTGACAATGGTTATTGGCAAAATATCCAGCACAACCAGTACAAGTTTGATTTAAGGCCAACTCTGGTGGGCCATTTGGGATTATGGTCCTTCAATTACCAAAAAAATGTGTAATTGACCTTGTCTGTTAATTTAGTAATTCAGTATGACAATGTTCATGGGCATACTATCTAGGCCAAGTCAACCTGTTTCACGGTCAAACCTTAGTTCTTTTCTTGTACTGATTATATTTCTTGAGTTATGGTCCCTGGGGTGGTATTCACAAAGAATCTTAAGGGAAAACTTCAAAATCAAGATTATCAACTTTTTGCTTTGTTTTGAAGTGTAATGTTATGTACTACAATATTTACCAAGAAAATATGGGTTATTCTTAGTTTCTTGCTAAATATGGGCAGTTCAATTTTCTTAACTTAAAGTGAAAATATATAAGTTTTCCCTTATGATTCTTTGGGAATACCTGTCCTGGTCATTGGTGTGCTTGTGATGTGTTTAATAGAGAATTTGATGTAATATTGTATGGTGTGTGTATTTTGCAGATATTGATTGTGGTATACCAGAAGACTCAGTATTCACACCAGGACGGGGTCAGGGTAGTAAGGCCAGATATAGTGCTGATATAGAACACTTGATGAGGAACTTGAAGGTATACATACTGTATTAGTGCTAACATCCAATGTATAAACAGGGGGAACACCCTATGTACATAGGCAATTTTGCCACATATGATTTTAATATGAAAGGATCTGCATGTGATACTCCTATGATTCTCATATCATTCTCTTATGGTTCTCATATGAAAGGGACTAAACATTTCATATGATTCTCATATGCAAATCCGTTTATATAAGAATCTTATGATTCTTATATGAGAATCATATGGAAGCTTTCATATGAGAATCATATTGCCCACATTTCATATTCTTATATGAAAGGTTTCATATGAGAATCATATGATACTCCTATGAGAATCATATGTGGCCAAATTGCCTGTGTATGAGGGTATAATTGTGTGTCAAAAGTACTGCACTCTCTTAAGCATTTAGTGAGTTGATGGAGAATTTAGAGAGTGGCCACACGAAAAAAAACTTTAACGAGTGTAAACTCTACATCTCTACAGTGCCCACCAAAAATATGAATACAGAGAGTTTTCCCCCATTTACTTGCCTGTGTAACACTACTTGCAGAACAGAGAAGCAACAATGTTTTTGAAGACCAGGAATATTTTTTTTTTATTTAGTGTAAAGACAATACATTGATTGGTACCCTAGATGGAAAATATTAAGTTTCTTTGCCAGCTTTGAACGACAACATGATCATATAATATGGCAAATTCAGCCCCTTGAACCCCACAGTTTATTTTTAAATCAGAAAATGTTCATCTTTCTATCCGTCACATTTTTTACTCCTTCATTAACTGTTTTTCAGAAATTGCAAACAATGTTACCGTCTGACCAAAAGATATGGAATAATTAAACCAATTATAATTCTGCATCTGTCAAAAAGTGTATACATATTTTTGGTGGGCACTGTATCATCACTATTAAACAGAATATTGACTCAGCATCATCCCTGCATGTCTGCTACTCTAACAATTTGATATCAACCGCAGATCATTCACAGGGAAATTTTTATTAAAAGTATAAGACTAATGTTATTGCATGGCATATCACAGGTTGATCAGTTGATCAGGCTATCCTACATGATCATCTTGTGAAAGTTTTTGTATGGGGAACTCTGTAGCTCTCACCTGTAGAATTCTCTATAGATGAGATCAAATATTCTAAGAATTGACAAAGTTATGGTCATTTGAAATTCCATACACTCTATTTTGATAATAAAACAATTTTTGAAACCTAGTTAAGGTGTTTGGATGTTTGCTTATGTTATTTGAAGCAGACTTGCGACTCATCAGGATTGGCCATTATGCCTCTGTAGAACCCCTTATTATTTGAAACTTGAAAATTTTGCCTGATTTTGTGTAAACCTAACATGCCGAGATATTACAGTTTGTCTGAGAGATTTCACTCAGCCCCATTTCACTGTTTGTGACAAGTTATGGCTCCAATGGCTATGATACTATGACATTTATCCTAGATTTAAAGGCAATGTCAAAAGCCCAAATACTAAAATACATTTTCAAAAGCAAATTAACTCATATACAATGTCAAAAGCCCAAACACTAAAATATATTTTCAAAAGCCCATCAACTAAAATACAATGTCAAAAGCCCAAATACTAAAATACATTTTCAAAAGCTCATCAACTAAAATACAATGTCAAAAGCCCAAATACTAAAATACATTTTCAAAAGCCCATCAACTAAAATACAATGTCAAAAGCCCAAATACTAAAATACATTTTCAAAAGCCCATCAACTAAAATACAATGTCAAAAGTCCAACAGCTAATATGCATGCCGAAAAGCTAAGGTGTGATGAGCTAAGATGTGCAATGGCTGTTTGACTTAGTTATGGCATATTTCGATAAGGCCAGTTGTAAGGCCAAGCTGAGATGCTTGAACTCTTGATATATACCCATCATCTTTCTATTTCTATCATGTAAAACTGTTAAACATTTATTACTTTGTTAGACTCATCATGTAAAACTGTTAACCATTTATTACTTTGTTAGACTCATCACGTAAAACTGTTAACCGTTTATTACTTTATTAGGCTCATCATGTAAAACTTTTCTTTTTTATTAATGTTTAAATGTTTGCATTCTAAACAAACTTTGCTCGATTTATATTGCAATAAATGTAAAACTGTTAAACGATTATATTGTTAGGCTCATCATGTAAAACTGTTAACTGTTTATTAATTTGTTAGGCTCATCATTCGGGAAGTTCATTAGACAAGATGACGGGCTCCACTCACAGTACGGGCTCAGGATCGGAGTCGGATACACTAGGCATGCCACATGGCAAAATAACCAAGGCTTTCTCCATGTCATCCATTCCAGCAGCCACAAATGCTGATAAGCAGCAGAAAGGTAAATAGTCTACCATGCCTGTCCTTAATACTGTAAAATCATTAATTTTTGTGGGGGATTAAATTTCGTGGATTTCGTGGTTTACCTCAACCACGAACTTTAATCCCAACGAACATACATTTTGACCCTTGTTTTATTACCTGAAATGCCAAATCCACGAATTCAAGTACCAAAGAAATTGCCTTTTTTACCAAAACCACGAAATTTCGTCCCAACGAAATTAAATGATTTTACAGTACTCGGGTATAACCTCGTTATATGCTTGCTACTAGCTCAAATCTTATAAGTAAATCGCAGGCATTTGAATATTTATTGGGGTCAATATGTAAAACTGTCAAGCACAGTATTTACAACTGGTCTGTCTTTAGTGACTGAATGGTAGCTTCTGTCTAATGTGTGATAGGTTGTGGGTTTGATACTTTAAGTCATGGGCCGGTATTTATAAAACATCTTAACTGAAAACTAAAATATTTTGACGAAGGTTTTCAACTTAATCCTTTGGGTCATGTGATTATAATTTACTGTTAAAGTTGAGTGAAAAGGGTAAAGATTGACAACTGGTGTAATGTCAATTGACCTGGTAAATTAATTTCAATTTAGCAAAGTGTATTGGTATATATTACTGGTATATAATAGACAGTTATTTGGAATGTATAAAAAATGTATCAGTACAAGGATCATGTCATTCAATAATTCTGTATAACTTCACTAACAGTTTTTGTTCCTAACAATCTGAAATTATATCATAGTAAAGTACTGTAAAATCATTAATTTTCGTGGGGTGTTAAATTTTGTGGATTTCGTGATTCGCCTTTAACCACAAATTAAATCCCATCGAAAAATAGTTTTGACCCTTGCATTTATTACCTGAAATGCAAAATCTACAAATTAACGTCCCTTTTTACCAAAACCACAAAATTTTGTCCCATCGAAATTAAATGCTTTTACAGTATTGTCATGTACCAAACCTTCATACAACTTTCTTACACTTTCAGGGTCAACATACAAAGACAGTAAACAGTGAGTAAAACTGATTTTATTATGTTATTTTTGGGCGATTTATTTATGAAATATATGCATATTTCATCCATGCTTGGTGTGAAAGTTTGTGGGTGCTTCTTGGATGTGTATGTAATACATTGGTATATATGCTGGCGTGTTTGGCGGCTTGGTGTGCACTTATATCTAAAACAATTGTATGTTACTTTTGATGAATCCCATGTATGCGTGTATTTTGGATTTAACCATAGTTATGACTCCCACATAAAGTTTCGGAGACATATTTGATTTTGTGTTAGACATCTGTCTGTCTGGATGGACGTCACATAGTGTGTCTGTGCCCACATCTGTCTGTCTGGATGGACGTCACATAGTGTGTCTGTGTCCGTTCTCCCTAACGTTTCAAGTGAGCATCATCTGATAGCTTGGTACCAAGCCTTATTCTACATATTGCCCAGACTTATAATGGGGACACTTAATGTCATTGCTTGACAAAATATTTCAGTCACAGCTACAAACACTCAGATGGTTTATGTAGGGTTCCACTTCTCGAAATATTAAATCTATATATATTACCTAATTGGTCACGTATGTTAAAATGAAATAAAAGTATAACTGCACTTCTGTAGATAGATCTAACCCAACATGTCATGTTATGTAATGATCACATCACTTTATTTACACAAGTATGCATTGCTACAGTTGATGACTTTGGGCAATCTTCAATTTGTGCATTTAGAAGGAAATCAATTTATGTTTCTTCAATTTGTGCATTTAGAAGGAAATCAATTTATGTTTCTTCAATTTGTGCATTTAGAAGGAAATCAATTTATGTTTCTTCAATTTGTGCATTTAGAAGGAAATCAATTTATGTTTCTTCAATTTGTGCATTTAGAAGGAAATCAATTTATGTTTCTTCAATTTGTTAATATTAGTAAGATGATAAATATATTTTATTACAGGGCCCCTTCTTATTTGCTTGTTCAAAAACTTATAGCAGAACATGAGTGAGTTAACTGGTTAATGTCATTATTACAATGCCAAAGGTCAAGGTTTTTATTCTGTCATACCCGTAGAATGGCTTCTCATTTTCAAAATAATTGTTTGACAATTTCTTAGATATATTTGTATACATTGATGTGACTTTTTGCTTCTCGATATTTTACTTACTGTATGCAAAATAAGAAATTGCATTGCCCTCACAAACAGGGGAAAGAGCTCTCAACAGTTAATATAATCATAGTTTCATATAAATTTTCTGTATTGTCTATGTAATTTGAACATTTCAAATCATTAATATTTATATTGTAACTTGTGTTATTGCATTTACGGCGATTGCGGTAAACGCAACAATTTAATAAACAGGTAATTTCATGTACATTACAATAGACTTGCCTGTGAAATTAGTTGAACACCGCGATTAACGTGATCGTGTGGGATTAAAACGTTTTTTATGAACCGCGCATTCTCATGATCGCCATGCTGATTGCCACAATTGGCCGGTGGTTGTACAGAGGACAAAGTAGAAAATTGTCGACAGACGCATCGCGATTTTGGCAAAGTCATGAGAGCTGTACTGTAACATTGAGTTACAAATTTCTGTACAATTTAGAGTTATTCATACCAGTATATGGATTTTTTGAACTTCCTCAGTTAAGCTTGACCCTTGGCATTGATTAAGGAAGCACCATAAATTGCTATAAGAGCTTTGTAAACTTGAGCATTTTTATTTCTTTTGTAGTATGTCATATTATTTCCGTTTCTAATTCTTTAAACCTTGGCAGAATTGACATTCAAGTTGGTTGCATAGTTTACTATTCTGTAACCTAGTCACTCAAAAACCTCTGGTAATTCATATTCTATGATAATGCTGTAATGAAATTATTTACAATATATGATCCATATTGTTCTTATAAGAGAACATCGAATACTTAGGTGAAATGGTTATTGTGTTATTCTTCAAATTGAAGAAGTTTTATAGTGCACCCAGGATAACGAGAAATGCTGGAAAAAGTGGTATCATCCACATAGGTGGGAAAACCATGTGTGCACGATTTATCAGTGTTAGTTTAGTATTCAATCGACCGTACCTGTTTATTTAAGTAACCAATTATGCAACAGTAGACCAATCCGCTGAATGTTTGAAAACATCACATTATCCTGGGCGTACTGTAGCATTTAAAAGTTAGTTTAGTTGTTATGGAAATGCTCAGGTTTACAATTTATGGTCATAAATTTACCAGAATATTCAAAGATTTTGGCTGCATGCCAGTTTTTTGCAAAGTTTCACAAAGTGCATGACATCTTTCCAAGTTTGTACTGTTAGTTTAACAATTCTAACTGTCTTAACAATGATGTATCTCATCTCCCATTGCACAAAATTTATATTTCATCATATTATATCATTTTTCCATAATCCAATAGCAACTAAGGGAAATTTGTTAGCAGTATGATTTTAGAGCATATGAATGTGACCTATATATCGCTTAGAATGAGAAGGTTGTAACTACAAAATTGATATTTTTATGGAAGTAATTATAGCTGTCCGATAATTACTTTTCATGTATGATAAAACGAGCTGTATAAACTTTATTTTGGTCAAAATGACAAGTTCCGATTTTCATGAAAATGGGCTCAAAAGAAGCAACTTGTGATGCTGATTTTAATTATGTATCAGTCTTATCAGGTAGTAAGTAATAGTTAAGATCTTCTCATTCTAAGCCAGCAACATATTTATTTATTGATTAGAAACCTTATCATGGCACATAAATAATCAATTTCTGGTTTGGATGTATAAATAAACATCTATAGTCCACACAATATCTGTGTGTTCCATCTTTCTTACAAACTATGACCACAGGAGATGTCCAACTATTTGGAAAAAACTCAAGCTTTTATCCCACTAATGCAATGGCTTTATCCTGGATAAGTAAAGCTTGAACAATTTCTTATCATATGTTACAATGGAATGGTTCTAGAAATTGCGGATTTAAATTGAAGTACTGGTTTAAAATGAATGAATACCGGGAATTAGGTGGAATAGCTGCTCTATTATATGTCATATTTATAATCATCATAGATTTATACATTTTCCTGACTCCCTAATTCCTTGTGTGAACAAAGATTCCTGTTTCTTGTTTGTATGGATTGTGTGCACCATGTTTGAATTGTATGCATGAACACATGATGTTAACTCTCATATATGTTTACTGTTCTATGATGCACTCTGCACCAGTGTTACTCCTACCACACATACTATACTGAATATTATCAGGACTGTATTTTGTAAGATTTACCAAAAAAAACAGAGTGAGATCATTTCAATGCTCAGGATTTTATGTCAGCAAAAAGCATGTTTAGGGGTAGGTTGTATATCAGTCTGTCTGTATTATCCTTATAAATTGTGGAATCAAATTACTTTAATCATCTTACTACCATTTTGATTGGATTATTTACATGATCCAGGTTTGACTTCATGTTGGCTAAGCCTTGTAGTGTACATAGGTTGTTTCAAAAGTTCCAGGAAAAGTAATTTGAACGTACGAGAAACATTATGGAGCACTTTTACTGGAACTTTTGAAACGCCCCCTGTATGTTATATATGTCCTGGATATAGCCTATTGCACCATGATTTATATGCCATGTATTGTCTGTATAATTATGTTACAAGTAACAAATTTACCTACTGCAGACAATTTTGAATGCTCTATATACATTACCTGGTACATGAACTAGATTTTTTTCAACTCTATACCTGAAGAAGACAGTATGTTCTGTCGAAACGTTGTAGAAATAAAATAAAATAACAGAGTTGGTTACTGTTCAATTCATCATCTTATGTACCAGTAGGACATTTTGTCAATTAGCACTAAATTGCATCATTTAACGATATACATTATGGTTTATATCATATAATGTATTAGTAACCTTACATACATGTATGCTCAGAATTAGAAACTGAACCAGGTTTATATTATACACATTAATAATAAGGGTTTATTAGAATTGAAGGTTACATATCGATGGTGCCGAACCAAAACCCCGTAACTCAATTTTGGCGCGAAAACTTTTTTTGCAGCATCCGCATCTGCTAGACATCCCGCGCATTTCTGTCTTGTCACCATTTAAATAGCCAATCGCGTTTTTTAGATGGCGACAAGACAGAAATACGCGGGACGTCGAGCAGATGCGGATATGCTGCAAAAAAAGTTTTCGCCCCAAAATTGAGTTACGTGGTTTTGGTTTGGTACCGTTGATATGTTATATGTGTATGTTTATAAATGCATGTAATAACTATGATGTTGCTACTGCCTTTGATTACAACACCCTCCTTATTAAATTCCAGAAACTCCATAATTTTGTGCCTCAGTTTAAGTATTTTTATGTGCAGGAAATTTACTGTTTTTAATCATGTTTTTATTTCTGGCCCTTGACATAATAAAATTGATGGCTTAGAACCAGAAGGTCGTAACTACCACTCATACATATTTGAAATCTGCTTCACAAGGCGCTTCTTATGAGCCTATTTTCATGAAAATCTGAAATTGTTATGTTGACCAAAATGAAGTTTTAAGAGTAAAGATTAAATTACAGACAGTTTTCTCTCGTTTTCTCAATAAATCGAATTGGTTGTTACGGCCTTCTGGTTCAAAGTCAGCAAATTATTTTATATCACAAATTGGCGTGATGGTCATGTGATGGCCAATTATTACCCAGCGTAGCAGGCTTTTTACCTCTTGTCAGTTTTTTCACTGGGATAAAAATGGACATAGAAAATTTGGTCTGTTATATACGGGTATGCTCATTTCATTAGATTATGGATTTGATTATAAAATCAAAGGTGGTTTTGCTGACGTATTAATGACATCAATTATAATGGATGGTATTGGTGTATATATTCTAACAAAATATGTTTACATTTGCTGGTTATTTATATTTACTACATATGCATGCTGTTGAAAATGGTGATCAGTTATTTTACTAGTCCCAGGCAATCCCTTCATATAAGATATCGACGGTGCCGAACCAAAACCCCGTAACTCAATTTTGGCGCGAAAACTTTTTTTGCAGCATCCGCATCTGCTAGACGTCACACGCATTTCTGTCTTGTCACCATTTAAATAGCCAATCGCGTTACTTAGATGGCGACAAGACAGAAATGCGTGTGACGTCTAGTACATGCGGAAGCTGCAAAAAAAGTTTTCGCGCCAAAATCGAGTTACGGGGTTTTGGTTCGGCACCGTCGATATATAATACTTCTTACTATATGTAGTTTTGGTTGGAAACTGCTCTCGGTTTGTAAATCAGAAAAAAAATGCAGATTAACTGAGACATATTTAGATTAACCATTCTAGTTTTTGGAATGTTCGTGCTAGAATTGAGACAAAATAACACTTAAAGACTCATTAATGAGAATTACTGGTCTACTTAATATTTGTGTAATTGATTTATAAATAGATTTTACCGTTATAATCCTTGTGACATTCGAATATTCATATCTGGACAATAGAGGTAGGGTCAATTGCGTTTGCATAGGAATACAAATCCAGTCTAATTAGGCCAGAGTTGTTTGATCTTACATGTAAATTAAGGGGAAAACTAAAGTTCGATTTCGAGCATTGAGCCGTGAATTTTAAAATTTAATCCATTCGCCGATAAACTGTACATCAATAAATTACACACAGTAGTAAGTAGCATATCTTTAAATAATGACTATTGAATAAATCACGGGATACCCGCCCAAATAGACTCGTCTGAAAGTTCATGGCTCAGGGTTCAAAATTGAAATATACCTTGCACTGAATTCCGGATATCAACTAGTGCTAATAGCTGAATTAAGATAGAGAGAACTATACCAGCAAATGCTAACATGTATGTATAACTTGTTTAACAATTGCACTATGCTTTGTATGTATACATGTATTGCATTTTAGCTCACAATTTCACCGTGGCAATGAAATAGTGGAGGAGGACTTTATAGAAAGTAACAACAATCATCGACCAAAACCACAAATATCTCTTACAGATTTCTTAAATGAGTAAGTTCACAGTTTCTAGTGTTAGGACCACCTTAAATGAGTAAGTTCACAGTTTCTAGTGTTAGGACCACCTTAAATGAGTATGTTCACAGTTTCTAGTGTTAGGACCACCTTAAATGAGTAAGTTCACAGTTTCTAGTGTTAGGACCACCTTAAATGAGTATGTTCACAGTTTCTAGTGTTAGGACCACCTTAAATGAGTAAGTTCACAGTTTCTAGTGTTAGGACCACCTTAAATGAGTAAGTTCACAGTTTCTAGTGTTAGGACCACCTTAAATGAGTATGTTCACAGTTTCTAGTGTTAGGACCACCTTAAATAAGTAAGTTCACAGTTTCTAGTGTTAGGACCACCTTAAATGAGTAAATGAGTAAGTTCACAGTTTCTAGTGTTAGGACGACCTTAAATGAGTAAGTTCACACTAGTGTTAGGACCACCTTAAATGAGTATGTTCACAGTTTCTAGTGTTAAAACTGCCTTAAATGAGTAAGTTCACAGTTTCTAGTGTTAGGACCATCTTAAATGAGTATGTTCACAGTTTCTAGTGTTAGGACCACCTTAAATGAGTAAGTTCACAGTTTCTAGTGTTAGGACCACCTTAAATGAGTGTTCACAGTTTCTAGTGTTAGGACCACCTTAAATGAGTAAGTTCACAGTTTCTAGTGTTAGGACGACATTATTGAGTATGTTCACAGTTTATAGTGTAAGGACCACCTTAAATGAGTAAGTTCACATTTTCTAGTGTTAGGACAACCTTAAATATGTTCACATTTTCTAGTGTAAGGTCCTCCTTAAATGAGTTAGTTTACATTTTCAAGTGTAAGGACAATCTCAAATATGTTCTCATTTTCTAGTGTAAGGACCACATTAAATGAGTCAGTTCACAGTTTCTAGTGTAAGGACCACCTTAAATAAGTAAGTTCACTGTTTGTAGTGTTAGTACCACCTTAAATGAGTAAGTTAACTGTTTCTAGTGTAAGAACCACCTTAAATGAGTAAGTTAACTGTTTCTAGTGTAAGAACCACCTTAAATGAGTAAGTTAACTGTTTCTAGTGTAAGAGCCACCTAAAATGAGTAGCTAGTTAACTGTTTCTAGTTTAAGAACCACCTTGAGTAAGTTCACAGTTTCTAGTGTTAGGACAACCTTAAATGAGTAAGTTCACTGTTTCTAGTGTAAGGAACACCTTAAATAAGTTAGTTCACATTTTTAGCTCACCTGTCACAAAGTGACAAGGTGAGCTTTTGTGATCGCTCTTCGTCCGTCCGTCCGTCCGTCCGTTGTCCATCGTCCGTCCGTCGTCCGTCCGTTCACAATTGCTTGTGAACACACTAGAGGTCACAAATTTAGCCTGATCATTATGAAACTTGATCACAATGATCATCTCCATAAAATCTAGGTCAAGTTCGATATTGGGTCATCTGGGGTCAAAAACTAGGTCACTAGGTCAAATCCAAGGAAAACCTTGTGAACACATTAGAGGTCACAATTTGAGCCTAATCTTTATGAAACTTGATCACAATGATCATCTCTGTAAAATCTAGGTCAAGTTCGATATTGGGTCATCTGGGGTCAAAAACTAGGTCACTAGGCCAAATCATTGAAAAACCTTGTGAACACATTAGAGATCACAATTTGTGACTAATCTTTATGAAAATTGATCACAATGATCATCTCTATAAAATCTAGGTCAAGTTTGATATTGGGTCATCTGGGGTAAAAAACTAGGTCACAAGGCCAAATCATTGAAAAAGCTTGTGAACACACTAGAGGTCACAATTTGAGACTAATCTTTATGAAAATTGATCACAATGATCATCTCTATAAAATTTACGTCAAGTTCGATATTGGGTCATCCGGGGTTAAAAACTAGGTCACAAGCCTTTGAAGGCCAAATCATTGAAAAAGCTTGTGAACACACTAGAGGTCACAATTTGAGCCTAATCTTTATGAAACTTGATCACACTGATCATCACTATAAAATTTTGGTCAAAAACTAGGTCACGAGGCCAAATCATTGAAAAAGCTTGTGAACACACTAGAGGTCACAATTTTGACCTTATCTTTATGAAACTTGATCACAATGATCATCATTATAAAATTTAGGTCAAGTTCGATATTGGGTCATCTGGGGTCAAAAACTAGGTCACGAGGCCAAATCATTGAAAAATCTTGTGAACACACTAGAGGTCACAATTTTGACTCTATCTTTATGAAACTTGGTCACAATGTTTATCTCTATAAAATCTAGGTCAAGTTAGATACTGTGTCATTTGGGACAAAATCTAGGTCACTAGGCCAAACAGGTGAGCGACCCAGGGCCCTTTGGACCCTCTTGTCTAGTTTAAGGATCCGTCAATAAATTCAGTTCATTGTTTCTAGCAAAAGTTCCTCCTTAATCAAGTCAGTTCATATTGTTTTGTTGAGGTACCCTCTGAAAATAGTAATAAGGCATTACATACTTGATAAACTGATATTGGACTAAGTGAGTTTAATTGGTATCATTAGAGTTAGGAGTGCATTGATGACAAACTTTATAGGACAACAGAGTAAAAATATTGCAGCTATTTTGCGTTTTCAAATTCCTTTACTGCATGGACTGTTACCTTTGACCGAAACTACCTCATACGGGCGGTATTTGATGTACCTTCCTGAGATTTCCGTATAGATGTGCTTCGATGCATGTGTGAGTTGTTTTTGTTCAAATATCAATGTTGACTATTTTCTACAAGACAGTTTGAGATTATCCTGACTTATCATCTGACTTTGTATAAAGGAAGCGTTTGCATAAAGGCTGGTTATTGCTTAAAGGTTAAAACATATGCATTGATAATAAATTATATGCCCTTATAAATATCACATCCTGTGCAAGTACTTACACTTAGTCCTGTTCACCAGAACATATAGGATCTTGACCTCAGCTCTCAGGGACTCGTTGTTACATTTCCTCAGATTACCTTTTCTGTTGAATCAATCTGAGGCATTTCATAATGGACACTTGCAGACTATGGTCTAGGCATTTAGTCTCTCTCCAGTTTTAAGTACCCAGTTGCCCATGTTCACCTTTAAATGCCCACAAAAGATTATGTTTAGAGTGTAATACACATGTACCCTTGAAAAAAGGTTCATAGGCAGTTTATAAGTAGCCTCAGGATATACCTTAATGAAGAGTAGTTTGAAACTGGTAATTACCTGAGAGGAAATATATGATTACTAGTGGAATATATTGTAATTTCTTTTGGAATATATATTTTACATAGAAATAATTATGTCGAATGGAGCTTCAAGGTTCTAGGTTTATCAGAAGCTTGGATGTAGAAGGGAGCTTCAAGGTTCTTGGTTTATCAGAAGCTTGGATGTAGAAGGGAGCTTCAATGTTCTAGGTTTATCAGAAGCTTGGATGTAGAAGGGAGCTTCAAGGTTCTAGGTTTATCAGAAGCTTGGATGTAGAAGGGAGCTTCAAGGTTCTAGGTTTATCAGAAGCTTGGATGTAGAAGGGAGCTTCAAGGTTCTAGGTTTATCAGAAGCTTGGATGTAGAAAGGAGCTTCCATATTCTAGGTTTATCAGAAGCTTGGATGTAGAATGGAGCTTCAATGTTCTAGGTTTATCAGAAGTTAGGATGTAAAAGGGAGCTTCAATGTTCTAGGTTTATCAGAAGTTAGGATGTAGAAGGGAGCTTCAATGTTCTATGTTTATCAGAAGCTAGGATGTAAAAGGGAGCTTCAATGTTCTAGGTTTATCAGAAGTTAGGATGTAGAAGGGAGCTTCAAGGTTCTAGGTTTATCAGAAGCTTGGATGTAGAAGGGAGCTTCTAGGTTC